>OX243814.1:20312034-20912034 GCA_945859605.1 Lumbricus rubellus
TTTGTTGTCATGCTTTTGATAAGTAATAATATGATTGTTTAATGTTTATCAATGCATCTGGGATTAGAAACCACCAATCCACCATTGTAATTGTTTTTTGAATTCACTGCACTCTATTGCATTACATGTTTAGGAAACAGTAAATTGTGCTCTTAGATTTCTTGTCTTGATTGCTTCAGTGCCAGACTTGTATGCTAATAATTAATTAGCTTCAGATAACTAAATCTTGCTTTTCTATAATTATTTCTTGTTTAATTAAAAAATTTATAAACTGCCATTTCTGAAAGCCACTCCGTCGCCACTTTTGAGAGGTTCGTAGTAGGTGCTTTGTAAAGGTACCACTGGCAATACGTATTCACATGTATGACTGTTTGACCTCACTTGCTTAACCCTTTAATGCCAGAGGGTATAGGATTTCCCATACCATTTACTACCATCTCGGCATTAAAGGGTAAAATGTCTAAGGGCAGCTAATAATTTAAGTAATATTATTGTTTATACGTGAAGTTCATTTGATCATTCATGTCAGGGATCGTATTAAAGAACCCCAGGCGTATAAATTATTTCTGATAATAATAATATTTAATATCACTATTGATAATATAATTTTAATATTAATGCTAATACAAGTGATCTGTATAGCTGGTAGGGTAAAATTTTGTGAATTGCCAAATGGGTGCAACAGAGTTGGGCTGTCTAATCGTGAGATCGTGTGTGTCTTTTCGTTCGTTTTAGAAGCATTCTCACAAAGAGAGGAATACGTGTGCGAACAGTTCTGTTGATAATTCCACGCTGCCTGCTGCCATCGCAGCCATGAGATTCTCTGGCGACGAAAGTCAATTGTCTTCAATGCCAGAGCGAAATGTCTGCTTCTGTAGAGGTCAGTTTTTTAAAAATTCATTTGTGTATCATCATCATCATCAACCAACGAATATGTGCAGGTTTTTTTCTAGGATTGTGTTGTGCTAAAATATTTTCTTGTTTTCTTGGTTATCTTATTTCTGATGTCAAATAATTTCTTTGCTGGACTTCTTAATCATTGTTTGTAATTTTTTGGGGGGTTCAATCAATTGGAGTCGGGCTTCATAATTTTGCTTTATGTCTTGCGTCAAAAAGTGATATTGATTTTTGTTCATAAGTGGTTATCATTGTATGGTGGTTGTGTCTCTATCTGCCATTAGTATCCTGGTATATTTTACATGTTGGGATTGTGACAAGTTTCATTTCTGAATTTTGGCTCTGTCTGGGAGCCTACGCATTATCTCACTTTTATTTTTCTATCCATCACGTTTTTACGCAAGCTCCTAGGGGTAACAACTTATAGAGATATGCAAAGCATGTGGGAAAATAATTTTTAAAAATATTTTCCTTATATTTAAGTTCTTTAACCTGCTGAATCATTTTTATGACCCTAGCAAATGATAATGACAACATGCTGAAATTGTATCAATGGTGCCACCACTGATTAGAATTTACATTATGACACATCTACAAAGTAAATAATTAATGTCATAAATGTGCCATGCTGACTATAAGCCTAGTGGAATTAAATAATATTGTGCTAAATTTGAACCATGCTGGATAATGATGTTAACACCAGTTCTTATTTATTGTTCGTTTTGGCTGGGTTTCTTACTTTTTTTCTATGCGGGACGTGATCATTTGATTCCGTCCACAGCACATTATGCGCTACGAGCGTTCATTTGCGTTCATTTGTGTCGGGCAATATTTATGAATTGCCAATATGTGACCTGCGTGGGAATTGTACTGTAAACGATGAAAGAGAAAGCATTATTTAAGTCAGAAACCATGACAAATGCGTTTCACAGTGATCATTAGCTGTGCAGCAGATGGCTTGAAACTGGCATCAATTTGTAGTAAACAATAGTAAAAGACTGCGTGAAGGACGAGGTTTATAACCTGCGTTAAATTGTAAAAGCATATCCTACAGTGTGATTTCGATTTAGTTTGACATTATTTAAATTGTTCTTGTAAAATGAATTCGATAAGATGAAAATATCGATTATTGCAATTTACGAACATTATTTTAAGTCCTGCGAATTTTACTCTTGAAGGCATTGAGACCTTCAAAAATAAGATGACATTTTGATTTTTTGGGTTTCAACATGTACTTTGCATATATGCCTACTGTAGTTGACATAGTCAGCCTTTGATATAGAATGTCACTACTTGGTTAACAAGATAGCTGCATATTTCAAATTGTACAAATTGCTGGTTAGGAGCTGTCATGATTTTTGCAGTGGTGCAATGGTACATAATATAGATATCATGATTACTGTAGTTGTGCCTATAAATAACATTATATGCAAGCTGAATCCTAATGTCACTTACCCACTTTTCATGAGCTTCATCATCCCTCAGACCTTTTTCCACTCCCGATTAGAATCTCATGTCAAGTATTCTTACCATGATCCATCTACTCATTCACCTTCTCTCATTCACTCCTTCACTTTCCTTCTCCTTCGTCCTGTATGAAACTTTGCCTCAATGCTACTCTGCCTCCTTCTTTACCTGGTCTTAAACATGGATCTTTATTTGTTATTTCGAGACGACCCCTCTGACATGACAACGCAATGAACAGATGATTAATAACGGACATATGGCTGAGCCATGATTTGTCTGTTAGCCATCTCGTTGTTTATAATGATAGGCAAATAATCATATACCGGTATATACTATATAGTCTTCTATTTCAATCTTATTTTTAAATGGCATATAGGGCAAAGTTCAGTTTCTTCTTATTTTCACAGGTTTTTTCAGAAATTCGTTAAGGTTCAGCCATCTGGTGAACAGTTTATCGAACAAAAAATTATCTCAGGAGCAGTGCAAAAAAGAGATTTTTATGTGCTGCACGTAGTATGATAGAAATGATAATGTATTTTATAAACAAGTTTATAAATTCGATTTGATGCATGTAAAAATGTTAAAATTATATACTGTATGTTTGTATGATATGCTTAATTTTAGTTCATGTAACGGCTATGGAACCTCGACGAAATAGTAAAAATCGATCTCCAGAATATCGCTTAGAGGTATGCAACAGAACTATTTATTGTTGAACATTATTAGTCATGCTAGTATTATAATTCTAACATTCTAACTGAATTCTTCTTTTATGTCTTAAGATTACATTAAAACAGTACGGTACTTATTTCATCGTAATGTTTAGTCCATGCAGGTTTTTTGTTTTAGTGTACAATTAGTTTGTACTCGATCTTAAGACAACAGAGTTTTTGAGTTTTCTGCATTTATATATGGTCTTTAGTCATGGAGACAGCAGATTTTATTTTTTAGTTGATGTTTAGCATACATGAGAGAGAGATTTTGAGTGCTGTAAACATCTACCTTATCTTGTTAAGTGGTCAAGGAACAGTTGAAGTTATCTTCAGGATTTGGAATAATTACTATTCCTTAATGAACAATCAAAGTTTGTGTTTGGCATTGTAAATGGACAATGTTGGACATGGATATGCACATTTGTATGTTGATGTTTTGCCACTGAGAAAATTGACTTGAATTCTAGTTATATGATTGAAGGTTGTATGGAAAGTTTCTGCTGTGTTATTGCTTTTATCATGTCTGCAAAGTAGTTATGCATAAGCAATGCATTACAGGTAGTTGATAGGTTAGAAAAAATTTTGTCTAACTTTCTGAGATTATTTTATGTTAGAGTTAGACTTGTTGTGTTTCGCCTGATCTGTGCAGTCAATGATTGATGATGAATAACTCAAATGCATTGTTGGTCTGACAAGTGGTGTAGGCAGTGTAATGATTGATGTGCTGGACTGTCAGTGCATTGGTCAGGGTTCAACCCCCTACCAGGGCAGAAATTCGGTTAATTATTTATTCACCATATCTGCACTCCTAGCCAACTCAGCTGTGATGAGTATGCTGACTTGTTTAGTTTAGTATGTGAGGCGCCCTTGTAACGGCATGGCTGTGTTATGGCGCCATAGAAATTGTCATTGTTATTATTATTATTATTATTGACTGTATGCTGTTGGTGGAAGGATGAGACGGTGAGGGAGAGGACTGGCCATCTTCCCTCATATGCTTAGAAGGTTATAAGTAAATGAAGTCGCTAGCACTTCATACCCATTGCTGCTTCAGGGATATCTTAACTCTTTAGCAGCCAGCATGTGCTAAAATGCATTGAATACATACGTTAAGGGAGTTCTTCTCAGGACTTCTTCTTATGGAGAAGAGGTCTTTGAATTAGTTAGATACGCTAACTTTGTGTATTAATCTGACTGAGCTGTTGTTGTTGTTAACAATGTGTGATTAAGATGTGTCCGATTAAGTTGTGTGTGTGCTGTGGCTTTGTGTTGTAGACAACGTGGTATGATGGAGAAACAACCGAAGCATGGAGGTCTTTCAGAGATCTAAAGACGTTTCATGAAGAGGTAATAAATCTCTCAGACGTAATATAATTTATATATATATATCTGTAAGTCTAAGTAATATATTTGCAAGAGGTAATCTATATTTATAAGATGTAATATATGATCTGTGAGTGGTAATATATCTGTAAGCTTGTTTGTCTTTAAGGTGTTGTTGATAATGTTTCAGAGGTATATGTATGTTCTAACTGTGCATCTGTTACCTGAACTTGTTGATTTTTCTGTTTGGGTTACTTACCAGATTATTTTTCTATTTAAACAATTTCTACTGCTGGTCATACTCTTCCTCACGTCTGCTTATCCCTTTAAAATGATTATAATAGAACTGAGTTTGAGTGTGTCTGAAATCAAGTTAGGAGTCATGTTTTGAAATATTTTTGTTTCAATATTGCATTTCTAGGCTTGTTTTGTTTTCGTTTTGTAATTTAGGTTGAGAAACACTTAAATCGAATTATTACGAGTGACGAAAGTGCATCCTATTGCCTACCGCTGTTTCCGTATGGAGGTAGGATATTCTTTAGTGATAAATTTGTTGGTTTTTCATAGTATTCCACACTTTGGCGTTGAATTTGATGGAGTTTTTAGTCAGATGCTGTATGTCTTGTGAAAGGCATTTGTGATGACGAGGTAGAAACCTGAAATTTGTCACTTCCTAGATATTGCGCTAAAAGCTGAAATAGGTAAGAGGGGTCAAGAATGTAGATGATTCAGCAGATGATTTTGAATTCACCATAATTTGTTAGATAGAAATCCGATTTTGATGCCATTTGCGTTATTTGATTCAGAATTTAACAAATTATCGACTAGCAACATTGTAGAATAATCTATTAGTGGCTTCTGAGGAATTTGATGACACGAATATTCTGAAATTTTTTTTTATTTTCTCGCTCAAAACTAATGGAAGATTCAAACAAGTATAAATTTAGTTAGACGAAATATATTTTATTTTGTAAAAGTGTATTTTAAAGCAGAGCCATATAGCATGTGACTAAATAGAAAGGTCAGAAATCAACATGTGACAGGTTTTGAGCCCCCTGTGTCACATTTTGACATATATTTCTCTGATTGGCTGTTTGTTTTCTTTCCTTCTGAGTCAGTCACAGTTGTCTTGACCTAATTGTTTTTAGCGATTGTGTTTTGTGGCCTTGATTCAAGACATGTAATGTTTGAAATTGAAGCATTGAGAATATCAGCAGACAATTAGTGCATGCAGATAAGATATCATGATTTTCTCAGAACATAATGTTGATAGACCAGATGTTAAATAATTTATCTGTGGTCTTTCGGAAGCGCCAAGGTCTAAATTTTTAAGTCCTTTACTTGCACTTATCGGAAGTATATAGCATCAATGGATATTGATGTTGAATATTATATTAATGGATATTGATATAGCTGCTTTGTAAGGCACCCTTGTAACGTCATGGCTGTGTTACTGCGCCATATACGTCGTAATTATTATAATTATTGGTGTTCTATTCTGCACAGAAATTATATATGTGAATGTCAGTGATGATGGGAATATCCATTGTTTTGATTCGATTTCAGTTGCACTTTTACTTCTCAATTCAATTTTTTTAAAGATTAAGCATATAATATATAGTAATGATTAGGATTTGAGTTGATTTGACTTTTGGTTATTTCAGTTTGACTTTTAGAGAGATTTACCTGGTAAATACCAAATTATGGTGTCCATTTTTGCAGACCCAAGTACATATTCAAAAGCTGGTTCTTGCACCATAGTGATCATGTGCACATCCCTGATTGACAGGCCATGCTACTATAGTGGGGGTGATTGACAGTTGACACCTGATGCTCCTATACTGGATTAGTAGTAGTGTATTTATAGTGTTATGAGCCAGGTTGCATGTTGAAATGAAAGGCTGTTATAATAGATGAAGCAGTTGTAAGACATGGTTAAAATGAAAGGCTGTTATAATAGATTTTAAAAGCAATTGCAAGACATGGTTATGTACATCAACTAACATTTATATGTCAAGTCGACATTGTAATTTAAATAGAAGCAATTTTTTTCTTATTTGGGGTCGTTGACTTTAGGGATATAGATTATCAGATTTTTTATAAGTTTCTTTAAAGAGGCCAGTGCAGCTAGGATATAATTTGTATATAACTATATTATATATTTATATATATATTATATATATCTTGAATATGTTTTCTCTTCTTAGATAAGTGTCCACCAAGTGACCGGCATATGTCAGATGCACTGAACAACTACTTCAGGTTTTTAAACTTCTCAGCCTTTTTTCAGTTTCTATGGAGCATCATTTTGTCTTGAAGCACCTCAGAAACTTTTTCTTTTAACTTGGTCATTTCAAAACTAGATTTTATATATGATATATTGTACTAACTGCACATATTTACGATGGGCCAATTGCATTGAGTACTAACTGCACATATTTACAATGGGTCAATTGCATTGAGTACTAACTGCACATATTTACAATGGGTCAATTGCATTGAGTACTAACTGCACATATTTTACAATGGGCCAATTGCATTGACTCAGCTGCTGTTTTATGGCCAATTAATTATATTGATCGACTGCAGGTGTTCATGTCTCTGTCTTATGCAATATATATGTAGCCGTTCTTTGATCCTCATATCTGCTGTAGTCCAGTTTGAATGTTTCTTTGATCTGTGTCCTTGAAACAGTATATATTAATAATTATCGAAGAGCGCTGCCAAACGATGATTAAACAGGTGGTTGGAGACGCGGTTATGGATAAATTTACACCACACCACTAAATATCGATGTTTATTGGCACCATGATGCTTATATTTACACTCTGCGCTACCCTATACTTAGTCATGTGTTGCGTTCCTATCTATCATATTATCCTAAGGTACTTTTCACCCACACAGGTTTTTGATACTGTTATGTGTATACCTGAAAATGCTGACATAATAAGAAAAGAATTCATACTTACTGAATTTTGATGGGCCACAGAGTTCTCTTAGATATAACATGCAGATAGACATCTAAAACTTCTTTCTGCTTTGCCCATTAGCATTTTCCATAAGCGTGTAGGCAGCTGTGTTAAGGAGATTTTCTGCTTAGTCTTTGACGGAAATAATGAGTTTATAATTGCTAAGTCACTGGTAATACTGTTTGTGTTGAAGCCTTCTATACAAATTGCTAGTATCTTTGATTCCTGTTTTGCCATGTCTCTGTCATTCCATGTGAACTCCAAACAGTGCTTGACATAACCATTTCTAATTTGCTGACATGCAGCATGTTTGATTTGTTTACATAGGACATATTAAATATGTCCTATGTAAATTTTTGTAGTTTTACAGCAAGAGTCACTGGCTCGTTTCATTGGTGAACCTAATTGTCACAATAGTCAAATGTTTCAAATTAAAGTCATCATTCAAGACACTAAGCAAGCGATTCATATCGATGCCCAGATGTTAATAAAGTGAACATAAGTGGATTTGTGACCGCCTTCTGCTCTAGCAAAATCCAAACATGCCTGTCACTGCCTGTGCAATAGTTTACAAGGCAGCATAACTTTGCATTGTACATGTGTGACTCTTTGTTCTTGCTTTTGTTTCCTTTTAAAGTGCAAACAATTAGTGCTCAGAGTAATATTGAGAGACTTTTTGTTGTGCTAGGGAACTGTTTTTGCTGCCAGTGAGCATCACTCAGGATGACAAATTCCGGCGCCTCTTTCGAGAGCTGATGAGACGACCAGACACTGCACCTGCATCCGCCTCCTTATCCACGTCTCTGTCAGTGGCATTGTCTGTAACAAAGGCGGAGGTTTGCCTGTCAGCGCCTTCATCCCCACACTCAATGTCTCCGTTGTCACAGCTTTCCAAGACCAACACAAGTGAGAAAACTACTTTACATCATCAAGAAAATGGATCTGTATTTTGGCTTGCGTCGCATTATTGTGAAATACAAAAGGAAATTGATAATTATTAGTTTCTAGTAAATGTGATTTCAGAGGGAATCGATACTCAACAAAAATAGTCAACAGTTTACTAAAGAGCTTAATTCTGGACTGCTGTAATTCTCTCCCAGACTTATTGCAATGATGGGACATTGTGACCATGTAAGTCTTGTCCAGCGGATTCCTCTAAGTCATATCATTTGAGCGCTTGTGCTTTGTTGGACATCACTGCTAAGCAGATTTCTTCAATGGAATCTGAACGCTTTACATGGTATGTACGATATTCTGAGTTCATGTTAATGCAGGTTTTCATGGCTTTTAAGCTTTGTTAATGGCAACATTGAGAGTTCGAAATTTTATGCTGCTATGACAGCTGTTTGAATATGCAGGACATTTCTGTCGGTGTTTACGATGTACTTCAGAGCTTCCACTGAGAAGACTTGTATTCCAGACATATATAAATATGGGGCTGCATAAAAGTTGCACTATGGTCAGTCCATCTTTTTGGGATAAGCTACCTAGCAGTCTGCGTAATGAACTTCTTGGTCTTTCTCTGTCCATTTTCGCAAGTGTTTGAAGACCAATCTTATTGATTGTGGTTTATTGCTATCAGGTCAGGGGCACCTTTGAGGAGTGTTAAACAAAAATATATAAATTTACGATTACGATGGCATGTTTGGGAAATAAATTTTAAATTTTGGTCTTAAAAGTACTATATTTCTACTATTGCCTAATTTAAACAGCTACTCTGATTTTGTAACTGTTTATGATTAGTTTTTGGATGACATTTGGTCTCTCTGTATAATCCAAAAAGTTAAGTATTCTTTTCTTTGACCCACGATAATTAAATATCCCTTTTCCAAACCCACATAAGTTGAGTAGCCCATGAGAATTGAGTTTCTGTCTGTCTATCTCTCACTCTCTCCCTCCCTCCCTCTCTCTCTCTCTCCCTCCCTCCCTCCCTCTCTCTCTCTCTCTCTCTCTCTTTCTCTCTCTCTAGGAACAGTTTAAATGTGCCTGCATGTGGAAATTCAGTGGATAAATAATTATTTAATTTCAGAATCGAGTGATTGTTTCGCTAAACTTGTTGTTGCAGTCACAACGTCACAGTTGACCGCATCTTCTGCACAGTCCAGGTAACTTTAATGTATATTATACACACGTAAATTATATATCTGTAAATTTTCAGTTTTTGCCAAAATCGAAATTGAAATCTCAAAAATGAGAGAGCTTTGTTTTTGTAAAATTGTTTTTTGAATCTAATGCTCGAAACTTCATACAGTGCAGACCCATTTATATGTGATCTTTAGAAAGCAACTTATGTGCATACTAATGGACCATCAGTTGAGAGGGCCTACTCTTTGGGCTTGATTTGTTATGCAGTGCAAGAGGGTGACTGGTCAGTGAATTGATCAGTCAGTCAATCAGTTCTTTTACTCGTTAATCCAAGCAGTCATAGATGCAACGTATGTGTACGAGAATGCAAGAATGTTGAGAGCATTTGGTGCTTAGTTGTTGCAGTAGTGGTGTATACATGTGCGCATTGCAGTAGTGGTGTATACATGTGCGCATTGCAGTAGCGGTGTATACATGTGCGCATTGCAGTAGTGGTGTATACATGTGCGCATTGCAGTAGTGGTGTATACATGTGCGCATTGCAGTAGTGGTGTATACATGTGCGCATTAGTTGGTTAAGTGTCGAGTGAAGAGGCTGTAGTGGACGTATCCTAAAGATGATAGTTGAAATCCAATTATCGTTTTGAATGCGATTTGTGAGTTTTTACTGCTTATGATATGATAATTGAGATTATAAGACCATTGAGGTACCATAATTATAAGGGTTGCAGCTGCTACTACTTTGTACCCTGTGTAAGGAGATTTAACCTCCAAGTATGTGTGTTGATTTTTAAAAATTCTTACATTGTGGGGGCGCGGTGGTGTAGTGGGTATGTTCGTCGCCTTGCAGCCGGAGGGTTGCAGATTCGAATCCACCTCAAGTCGCCGTGTAGGGACCTTGGGCAAGTCCTTCACTGGCAATTGCTCAGCGTTTCGGAATGAAACTCCGATGCAGTGTCCGCGCTGTAGTTGGGAGCGTCTCTGAGTGTGTATATGTGTATGTGAACATTTGTGTACAAGTAATTTTGTTTGTTTGTTGCCAGTCGTTCCAACCACTTGTTGGAAAGCGCGACGAGCAGTCTGTCTTCGTCTCAGAGTCCTTTGACATCGTCACGCAGTTCGCCATACTTGTCATCTCAAGGCAGCAGCCGCAGCCGTCACAATTCGTCGCAAGGCTACAACTCAATTGCGTCTTGGCTGAAGGAAATTCGGTTGCACAAGTACACCGATAAGCTGGCCAAGTACACCTGGGAAGAGGTGAGCACAATAAATACATATATGCAGTGGTGTAGGTTTATGTTCAGTGCCTTGGAGCCGGAAGGTTGTGGGTTCAAATCCACCTCAAGCCGCCGTGTAGGGACCCTGTGCAAGTCCTTCACTCACAATTGCTCATGCGCTTCGGCGTGACCTAGACACTGACCAGATTTGGTGTGACAGTGTGACGTTCTCTTATCTGATTTGCTGCATGGTGCTGTGAAAGTCATTGCTGAAGATCAGGTAAAAATCTCATGCACTCATTCCAGTCAAAACTAAAAGATGAACTCTGAAACACAAAATTAACTGCTAAGGTATTATACCGTAGACTAGAATAAAGGCATTTGAAGTGAAAGGCATAAGAAAAATCCTGGTGGGACAACATGTGTGAATGGACAGGATTATCAACAGAGGAATTGTTGAGAGCAACCGAAGACAAGAGAGGATGAAGAAGAATTGTCCAAAATGGGACCAACTCTCTTGTCGAGAAAGGTTGAAGGCAAGGCAATAATAGGGTGGTTGATTAAAAGAACTTGCAATCTGAACTAATAAACATATTCTGTTGAAGTAGTGTGCAGCACGAAATATTGGCCAAGTGGTGAAGATTTTGGTCAGCCTTAGTAGCAGAGTTTATGGGTGATTTCTGTGGTATTTTGAATCTGAGCCAGTCAATAAGAATATTTTAAATAAGGAGTTAATTGGTAAGGAGATTTTTCATTTTTCTGTTGGTAGCTTTCCTGCCTCTCAGAAGCTGACTTGCAGAAGGAAGGCTTTACAAGTGGCGCTTGTAAGAAATTTGCCAATGAAATCCATATTCTCAAGTAAGTTGTGTTTAAGATGACAAAGTTTAGTCTAAGTCTGATTAACAACTCCTTTTATTAAGTCGTACATTTCTTTCAGCTAAGATCTCTACAGTTTAGAACAGTGATGTCAAAGAGCTGGCCCGCGGGCCATTTCTGGCCCGCCGACGATTTTTTTCTGGCCCGCGGAGCCTTTCCTAAAGATTACAAAATTTGAGGATAAAAGTTCAAATTTTGATATTTTACAGTCAGCGCCAAATACATAGAAGTTTTTTCTTAATGACGTCACTTTTGGTCAGACGCACACTCGCACAGCTCTTTGTAGACTGTGTGTAGGGCCTATCTGTCATAATCTGTGGTTTCCGGTTGGTTGACAAAATTATGAAAGTTACGAAACACTTATAATATTTAAAATGTTGTCAAAATTTAATAAGAAACGAAAGTGGACATTAAATCAAGACCTTTTCGCGATATTTGGATAGATATGCAGGCCTAGGCCTATTTCTTTGGTGAATACAACAGTTATCCAGTAGGCCTATGTTTAATTTGTGAGGAAAACGATAGCGTTGTGAAGGGATAGGCCTACAAGACTTAAACTTAAGGTGATAATTTTTTTTATTGCAAGCTTACTGGTAGACTGTGAGCCATTTATTTTATGACAATAACTTGATTTAATTACCTTAGGCTTAGACCAAAAGCTTTACGAGTTCTATGTCATGTCCACGACTGATAATGAAAATCAAAATTAAGATTTTATAATCCTCCCTATTTGGCTGTTTTGTATGCTAAAAATTGCACCATTTGAGATTTACTTATACAAAAATCTTATGGGAATTGGCTGACCAAGCCTGGAGCTCCCTCTCAAATCACTATACCCAATTTTTCTCACGAGTTTTGACACCCTGGCCCGCCACTTGTTGGAAGATGTTCATTCTGGCCCGCCACTCAAAAAGGTTTGACACCCCTGGTTTAGAATGTTCATGTTCATTACTGCGTTGCTGGAATCATTTGAAGCCAAGTCTGATGTGTCAGATTGCGTCTCTTTGGAAAAAACAATCCATGACTATCAGAAGATGCAAATCTAGTCGAATGCCATTCACAGATAAAATGTTTTGATGATGATGATGATGATGATGATGATGATGATGATGATGATGATGATGATGATGATGATGATGATGATGATGATGATGATGATGATGATGATGATGATGATGATGATGATGATGATCTGCTTTGCCCAAAATGACGTTTCGATAGTTCCATGCTATTATAGTATGGTATAACATTTCAATTCCATTTATATCACTATTAGAAGTTCTATCTTTTTGATGGTGTGATTATGAGTGCAACAGATCATTACAGTCTGGTGTTTGACTGAGTTGGTGTTTAATTTAGACTAAGTACCATATTACATACGATGCAAACAATGTTCTCAGAACTGTAGCAATTGTATAATTTCACTATGAAATATTATGAACCATAAAAACTGCGCATTTACAGAAAATGGTTGTAAATCGTATCCTCAAAAGCTGTAAATATTCCCAGATATGCTTAGCTTAGTAGGTTTGATTGTTTGTCTAATTTCTTGCAGGTCAAAATCTGGTAACAACGTGGAGTTCCAGTTTGAATCATCCACAAGCACTAGTCGACCCCGCAACCTCCTGTCCTCCGATGCCACTGCTTCTCCCAGCCACCCAGCTGCTGCGCCACTTGCTGCTCTCATGGCCAAGTCGATGCTGCCTGGCGTGTCGTCACCTGGAAGTATCGACAGCTCCTGCTCGGAGTATTCCACCCCACCGGGCAGCCCAGAACCGCGCCAGTCTTCTAGCAGCAAACTGAGGAGCAGAGCGAACACTGGCGGTCAACAGCAGCAGCGCAACCAGCTTAGTCCTGTAGGCGTTGATTGTAGCCAAGGAGATGAGACAGGTGACGATGATGGTTCTTAGCCTTTTAATATAAATGACTTTTACAGTTATTTTCTGTTTAAATTTTAGGAGAAAGTCTGAATGGCTAAATAGATGATGATTTGGTCAGCTGATGTCTTCACTGGTTCCCTGTTTATCTGTGATTTAACTTAAAGTTTGCTGCAGTTATGAGAGTGTCACATAATTTGATGGTATAGTTCACTTCAGATTGTTTGTGATAGGGAGATGGTTGAATGGTGGAGCGCACTGGCATGAAGATCAGAAGGATGTGGGTTTGATACCCATAAGGTCAACTCAGCCTTCTACTCTCTATGGGATGGTTATTGAGTTCAGTTAAATTCGACTCCTCTTTAACTTGTTATATTTCTTACTACTACATGTATATCAACACTGGACTGGACCTCGGCGGGATGGAAGAGAAAACGTGGGAGGCCGAGAAAGGTTTGGTGAGACACAGCCGCACAGGATCTAGATGACGGTTAAATGACATGGGAGGAGGCTGAAAGGATGGCAGAGGACAGAGTGGTGTGGAGGAGCTGCGTCGTCCGATGCGCTATATGCCAGCGCGTGGAAGGAATAAGGAAATGCATATCATAGAAGTTTGCTGCCTTCTTGTCAGTTTGAATTAATAACGAATATTATGGTGTGTTTGATTGTTTTCTAAAATATGTTTATTTTCCATTTCAGTTAAAGAAAGGGAAAAGATGTTTGTCTCAAGTGGTGTTCCTTCTCCAGCAGCTGTTTTGTTTTCGCCGCTGGACGTGATGACAAGTGATGATGGTGGCAGTGGTGGTGGCACTTCTGGGATGTCAGACGTTGCCGTGATACGCAGCATCTCGTTGGAATCATCTCTTGCGCAGCGATGTTCGTCGGAATCGTCGTTTGGTCGTCAGAAGCTTTTCTCAGCGTCAGTCGAAACTCAGAACGTCATCGTAGAACCTGACGAAGAACCGTTGGATGTCGCCAGCGTCAGCGATCATTTCGGTTACGCTGATATGAGTGTCGTGCGTGAGTCCCAGAATGCGTCTCCGTCGTTTGCAGAACCGAGCCAAAGTGTAGTCGACTTTTCGAAGATCCACATCTCGCATGGAATGCCACCACACTGTCCTCCTCCGGTCAGTCCTCTCCAACCATGGTCACCGAGACCCGTTCCTCTTCAACCGTTCATGGCGCCATCTGGTGGTGGAGGAGGAACAGACGTACCGCTGCTCGGTCCTCGACTGCACCCAGACGGAACAGCGATGACGAAGAGGCAGCAGCACTCGGATGTTACGGCATCTGATTTCTATGAGGAGATGGTTAGCTCTGGCTTGAATCCCAGGATGGCGCCACTGGGCCTACCTTCACTCGATTCACCATCGATTGGCGGCCCAACCCCGTTGCCTATACCATCCGATGCAGTGCTCGTCCGACCGCGTCTGCCTCCTGTTGGACTGGCGCCTGTTGCTCGCATCCCGGCGATGGTCTCTACAATGCCACCACGTCTGCACGATGCGGCTGTGGTGGCATCAAACATCGTTGCTGCTGTTGGTGGTGATGCTGTTAGCACTGGCACCAGCGGTCCTTTCGTAGGCAACCCTGCTCTTCGTGTCCCTATTCAACCGCCGCAACCTGTCCTCTATCCTCCTATCGTCCCTGTTTCCCCAGCAGCATTTCATCCCATTCTCCCATCTCCAAATAAACCCAACTTCCTTCCTCCTCCTGCTGTCCAGCCGAGCGACATAGCAGACATGGCCAATCCATCAACTGCGGCTGTATTAGCACCGTCTGCATTCTCTGTCGACCCCGTTGCACCACCACCACCGGCTGACCACAGGTCACTTGAGTCATCTATCGGGCATCCTCCTGGCCTCTCCACCTTCATGCCTGGCTTCTTTGGTCTGCAGTCGCCCCACCCTCCTCCACCTCCTCCCACCAACGTCCCAATGATGCATGCTGGCCTGTCGTACTCCGTCACCGTGACGTCGTCTGGCGCCGCGCCACTCGTGTCGCTTGCGTCGAACGTGACGTCTTTCTCGTCTGCCGATGACTCCATGTCGTCAGACGACATTGGATCCGTCTGCCATCAGTGCGGACAGTGGCGCCCCCCCAACGCGACGATCATCTATCCAAACATGTGGCCAGTCGAGTTTCCGCAGTCCGCTTGCTTTTCGGTCGGAGCCAACAACCTTGTGACGCCGCAGCATGGTTCCCCGCCATTCCGGCCACTGTGTGGCACCCAGGTTCCATTCCGACTGCCAAACGGTATCAGCCCGGAACTACATTATCAGGCGGCGTGTAGCTATTCGATCACAGGAAGCCGGCCAATGCATGCAGCCATGCGACCGGTCTGCGCTGGCGGTGGACCAATGCCGCATTACCTGATTCGCTGTCGAGCTACGGCGCCAATGCCGCCGTTGACTTGTTCGAACTGCGGTGCATCTGGTCACTCACATTTGGAATGCAAGGAACAGTCGATAGAATCCGTTCTTGGATCAGGTACGTCTCTCGTTTTCCTTCGTTATTGTCTTTGTACTTGTTGCTATCGTTGCCTTCTTTCCGTGCGTTTCGATTTTGCTGAAGCTGTGAATCGGTTATGCTTAGTGTAGCAAGCGTGTTAAAGATTGGACTCCGGTTCTTTCATGAGTTTCTGTTTATTGGTCAGAAGCAGTCAAAATCTTTTCATCTACCTCATTCGACTCTTGAGGCGAGCTGATGTTGAATAATTATATGTAACAAAAGTTGTTTTGGGAAAATATTTCTGATGTCTTGAGGATGTGACCATGCCTATGATTTTGTTGTGTATTTTATCATGTCTTACAGGACTGCTAGTCAGAACAATTAAACAAATTAATAATTAAAAAATTCAGCCAGGGTCTCTTGGTGTTTATGAGACGGAGGGCAATGTATTGTCTGGAATTTATTATCTATTGTTTTCATTTCACTCTTTGTATCTAGCTGTCTTTCACGTTTCTCTTTGTGCTCCGTGCTTCTCTTCACCTCTCGCTCTTCATTTGTTTGTTTGCCTGGCTTTCACAATGTGCTTTTGTCTTTTCTATTTCTTTTTTTGCCTTTCTCGCAACTGCCATCTTTATGTAAAATTGTCCATCTGTTTCTCTGATGGTGATGATTCACTTTTAAAACCCAGATTAGCTTAGCAAGGTATTACAATTTTTTTCTCGATTTGCCATAGCACCCCTTCATGCTTGCTACTCAGAGGCGCTCCCGACTACAGCACGGACACTGCATCTTAATTTCACACTGAAACGCACGAGCAATTGCAAGTGAAGGACTTGCTCAAGGTCTGTACGTGATGGCTTTAGGAGGCTGCAAGGCACTGAACCCACCAGGACACCACCGCACTCCCCGCATTACAGCACAATTCTGTTTTGATGAGTGCTTATTACTGTGTGTGTTTTAGGTCAGTTTCACCTGGGTCTTATCCCCAAAACAGAAACCGGTTGATGTGATGCCGATCATCCTATGGACCGATTGATCCGTCGATCTCTTCATCCATCCACGCAACAATGTCGTCGTCGTCGTCATCGTCATTAGGCATTTCATATATGTGATATATATCGTCTCTAATTAAAGCAAGTTCAGACTGGATATCAATGCAGTCAACAGGAAAAGAAACTGTGCAAAGAAAAGTCTGCGATTTTGCAGTCGCTTCAGCCAGTTCCCTGCTGCATGGATTGTCATGATGGTGGGAAGGGAGCACTGCGTCCATCCAGATTGAGAGAGGAGGTATCATCGGCTGAGATGATGTTGTGTGCAGGGAATGTAGAGATGTTGGTCTCAGCTGACAGGTCCTAGCAGAGCTACGTTTTGCTGACACTTGGCATGAAGTTAAACGATGTAATTTCTTTTCAATCTTAACCACAGATGATGAATGAGTTCTTGTGTGTGGATCATCATCGTCGATTCTTCGCCTAATAATGCTGACTCTTAGGTCATTGACTTTTGAGTACTTGTTGGAATTGCTTGACCGTAGGAACTTACTGCGCAAGGGTTGCATAATTATCAAAGTATTTACTTTGGTTTGGAAGTGTAATACAAATCCTGTTGCTTATTTACTAACGTTCTGGCACAGCCATTGTCTGTTTGAGGCCTGTTATGCGTGCGTGTGTGTTTATGTGTGTGTGTTGTTACTGAAAAGTATTTGTGTGCTATTTATAAGTATATATTTGCACATGTACAAGTATATGTGTGATCATTGTTTACCGTGAAGGCTTTATGCAGTGATGAACTGAGGCCTGTGAATGATATATAGAAGCCAATTTGGCATTGTAGATTATTACATTTTATTAGTATAGGACTCATCAACTGATCATTCACGCTGTTATAAGTAAGCAGGTCTTTGGTGTCTTAGCCTGAAAGTTGGCACACTTCTTTAAGTCTCTAACTTGTCTCTAATTAAATGGATATGAGAAAATCAGTTTGGCTAAGTTTCTTTTTTGTATTGACAGAAAGCGTTAGAGGACAATTATTTGTTTTGCCGTTCGTAAAGCCAGTGAATAATGTGAGAAAATTATCGACGCTTTCATGTAATAATATAATATGCATGTGACATTGTGGATGATTTGTTGAGTTTTTTCTTATGATTTTGCTTTACCCATACTCAATTACTCATACACAGCTCTAGCATATGTAGGGACCAAGAGCAAAGTCCTCAGTGCACCTAGGATATTCCCCTATTCCATGCGTCCCAATCCACATGACCAAATTGTCGCATGGACAGACCGCTTAATGAGGAACACGTTTTTAACAAGAATGCTTTATATTGAGCTTAATTTCATGTAATCCAAAGTGCGTGCAGCTGGATAAATAAAGAATATACTTACATGCAATAGTTCAGTCCCTCCTCCGTAAGGTAACGTTTGGTCGTTAGATTATTAAATTATAACCAATACCGTATGATTTTAATTCTCACAGTGGTGCGTTTTTCACACAAGTTGTGTTTCAGTTTCACTCAATGAAATCCCAGAGAAGCTTCAGATATATAACGGTCTGCCGCTTCTTGCTGGCATGTGTTCACTTGAAATTCTTTACGCACAGTCCACTTGAATTTCACGACCTTCAACTTTTCTTAAAACAGCCAGGTTGACATTTAAAAGCAATTAACAAATTAATAACAAATTACAAGTTAATACTTTTGAAACTCGTCCATTTATTGTTGTCTCCTTTTTGTGAAATTTGCTGAAGTCATGTTATCACGTTTTCTGCCGTACGCGTTGTCTTTATCTGGTAAAAAGAAATTTGTACTGTAATTTGTTATCCATATGTCATTGTAGTTTTTGACTTTGATAGTTTGGCAGGCTTCAGTGTATGTGTATTGCAATGACTGATAATGTTTTTTATGTCTTTTTAACCGCTAAAAAAATAATATTGCCTCATAAATAATAATATTTTCTCATCCTCATGAGATGTTCACATCCTGCCTTGGCATAATCAGAGTGCTTAGATAAGCCCTATTTGCATTTAAGTACTTGTTATGATAATGAATTTTTCTTTAATAACAAATTATTCTAGATCTGGAATTCACTTAAGAGGTTGAATAAATTGGGTATTGATAATGAGTTTGTTCAGCTGCACTTCATTTGCATGCTTAGTACATTTGCTATTATATCTGTTTTGTTTTTCCATTGACTTTTATTGTCTCCTCATTTGTGAATGGATTGAGGAGCACTGCGTAACACCCATTTGCACGATTGGCTTGGTCATAAAACAATGCAAAAGTTTTGCTCTAGGTTGTAATCAGTCCTGTGGTGCGCCAATGGTCTAGACTAGACTTGGGAAATCATGCATTAGGCTGTAAACAAAACAGAGAGAGAACTTCCTTTATATCCTGTTAGGTAGGACAACTTGTTGCATGTCTAAATTATGCTTTAAATCATCCGCTGAAGTATATTATAGTTACAAATTTTGAATCCACATGAAGGACTCTTGAACTAATTTACCATTATGAATTAAGCTGTATGCTGGAAATTTGTAGCCATCTTTATATAGCAGAATCATATGCTGTATCTGATCATATTATACTTTCTGTTGCATCAGTTACAGATCTGTTAACCTGTGCTGGAAATGCAGCAATGGCATGTACATGTGAATGTCGTGTTTCACAAGAAGTGGGTAGCCACTGTTCGTTTTCTTTGATTGCTTATTCTAATCTCATTTCTGACTAATTGTTGTTGTTTTACTTTATCTTTTGAGGGCGGGGGGTAAAGAATGAGGGCTGACAAATTTCTTTCAGTTTAGTTTTTACAGAAGTTAGCAATTTATTTCGAACTGCTGTGAGCAAATTTTATCAATATGTCAAAAGGTTTTCTCTCAAAATTTGTATTTAAATTACTTCCCAAAGATTTGTTCAACTTAAATTTCTTTACAGCAGTCTCTTCCCTGATATTGAAAAACTTGTTGAAACATTCTTCATGATTTCATTTTGCAAGGTCATGTAATAAATACACGACAAACCTAAGCCTGCATTGACCTTACATAGTACAAAGTTTTTTACTTTTAAGTTATTTATCACATAACATGGTGTGAAGTATATTTTTACTACGATTTTCATATAAAAGATGAAAAATTGGAAATATTAATTAGTTTAACTAATGTTTTTGACCAGAACTTCAGGCTGTTGGCGAAGAGTGAGCCTGCTGTTTTAGATTCTAGACAGAGAAGGCAGCGTTTCACCGTTGTCATAGTGATTAGCGATGGGGGTGTGTGCTGTATAGATGTGTGGAAGATTATGTACAGATTTTAGAATTACATTTTAGCAGGTATTTTATGTGCATGCTTCTTCGTGTGTGGATTTTTTGTTGCTTTTCTCTGTTTTGCAATCCTAACGTGGAAATCATGGGCCGCGTTTGGTGTCATAATTGATGGCCGGGGAATTCCTGAGTGGGAAGTTGCTTTTGGTATAATAGTCATTACACAGTTAATGGTGATACATCGGCCATGGCAAGATACGGCAGCGGTGGCAACCAACGTGTTACGACATTTGACGATGAGAATGTACTGAAAGTGACCGGTGGGATACCAATGCAGCTCATCATTAACCCTTTACTTACCAAAATGTGGTAGATCGCATGGGAAATCGTATACCCTCGGATGGTAAAGGGTTAAGGTGTTCAAGTGTTAAGAGAGAGAGATTGTGGCCTCCGTCTGTCTGTGGCATGAGTAAACCCTGTTAATTGATAGATTTTAGGAATAAGAATTGAACCTTCCATCAATTGTGTTGTTGGTTGGTGGGTCTGTTGCAGAGGTATCTGACTTTTTGACTTACGTTTCGTTATTTCATTTTGTAGATTCAGGTAATTCTGTACCATTTATATTTTTGTGCCAATCCCATGTGATTCTTGGAACATGCAGTATGGCTTGCATGCGGTCAAATTTTCAGTGATTGGATGGAAAGCGGTATAAAACAAGAAAGGAATATTGCAGTTCTGGTTACAGTTTGTTTAAAGCTGCATCTCAGAAGTTGACATTTGCAGTTGCACAAGAAGACCTTTTCAGTTACAAATGCTGAAAGGGTTTTAACTTGTGCCATTTGCAGTTGCACATATAAGTTGTGCATGGCTAGACTTGTGGAGATTTCTAGTCACTTCTGTAGGCATATTGGGCTCATAAGATGTGCATAATTTGTACTTGTTAACTCAAGTATTTTTCTGGCTATATATTAAAGTTGGTTTGTGGTTGTTTGTGTAAGTAAGTTGACTGTAATTATGCATATAATCACTGACGTATATTTGTCGCATATCTTGTTTTGCAGGAATATTGTGATGTTTTAATGTTACAAAGAAATGATGAAAGAAGGAATTTTTTTAAAATGTTACTTGACCCAGCCTTCTGCGTATTTAATTTCGCAGAATCTTTTAGTGCAGTGATATTTCTTGGTTGGTCAGAAACTAAATTTGGAGTAGGCGTAGCTCATGGTCTGTCTAGATATGCTTATTTAGCTAAACGATTAGTTAAATTAAGTTGCGTATTGAGCGTCTAAAAAGCGATTGTTCAGACATGCATTACAGCTGTCTACGGAAGGGTTACATATCTTACCAGAAGTTGTAAGGCTCCTTTGCCTCGGCTGCTTACAGCCCCATTTCAATTGTCTGTCTCAGTTTAGCAGCAAGAATATATTATGTTATTAATATTGCAGTGAAGTTTTGCTTGTGTTGTATGTAGTTTTAGCTTGAACTTTGAAGAAGAGACTGTCGAATTTAACTGGTGCATTGTAGTTACGTCGATTTTATTGCTAGTGATTAATTTTAATCGAATGAGTGGCCTACGCATTAGAAAAGACGAGCACTTATTTAGAGCTTGAAGCGAAATTTTTATTAATTGTTTTTAGTACAGGTTGACACTTCTCTGTACCTTCCCATTTCTCTTTTCTCTCTTATTTTTACCAATCAAACAAGCACAGCTCTCATGCCTAATAAAATTTTCTTCACTTGTGACTTGATCTGTGTAATTTTTTAAAAATTAATTGGCTTGTGAAATTTCATCAAGCATCCTGGATGTGAATGGTGCACGTGTGCCTTGGATTTAGACAGAGGAATCACCAAAATAAAAGCCCACTTGAATTGCCGAAATGCAACCCCACTTGAACGAAGAAGCAGTGTGACTACGAACTCGTCACAAAAATCTCGAATCCCACATACTTTACGATGTAGACTGACAGGGACTTTGTGTACACGTGTTATAGTAATCCATATTATCTGTGTTTATTATCATTATTATAAATTTTGTGACTGTTGTTACTTTGTAAGTTAACATTGAAAATAACTTATATACATTAAAAAAATGTCTGTGCAGTGCATTTATTCTTTTTTGTATTTGCTCTTTAGTAGCAGGTGATGATCAGCAGTAAGTGACATGGCAGCTGAAATTTGCTATCTCCTGCTCGTTTCGAATGACGAATTCAGGGCTTTTTTAACGTGCAGTACGGCAGTTGTACACAAAATATGCAGTTCTTAAGGATTTGTGCAGTTGTAGAAGTACTTTTGTACAGTTAAAACTAACAAAAAAGGGTCATTGTCCTCCGATTGGAAGTGATTTACCATGGAGGATATGCAGTTCTAAAAATTCTAGCTTTGGACGAATTATTTGGGTATCTGTAGGAACGTGTATTAGCCTGGTAGCCTAATGGACTGCTGCAGTTAGAAGGTCTTTTGAGACATTCTTATTGAATAATTTACACAGCATCACTACTATAATCATTAATGTAAAAGGCATTGATGAAACCTAATTACTTGACATTGATCAGTTTTGCAATATTCTATTGCATGACCATAAGCTAAAGTTGATGGTTGATCCATTGAACTGTACCAAGTTGCACATAATCTTCAATCTCCATTCTGAATGCAACAGATTCTCCTTTAATCCACCAATCTTGCATGTCAATAAGCTGGTTCCCATGTAATGTCACTATGCCAACGTCGCTTCACGACGGTTGGCTGCATGAGTGGTCCTGAGTGGACCAAAGTACTCCAGCAAGATCTGTCCTTTGCGGTCCTCAATAGCGCTGCTCCCGACAAACCGGTCCACAGCATGATGTTATCGAGCCAGCATATTCTAGGTCTACCACGATTACGAACACCCTGCACCAATCCCGTCATGACACTATTTTCAATATGGTTCCCACGACTTCGCTTTTAGGGGTGCTGTAAAAATCTTGAGATTAAAATTGCAGCTTGTCCACCAGCATCTGTCTCTCATGCCTCTCCAAGAATATATCTACCCTCATAAAATCACTCCTCTTTGTAATCGGTTGTCTTAACCCTTTGACTTGCCAGCGCGCTTTAAAGCGCGCTTTTCCATAAGGATATATACATACATATACATACATGTATACATACATATATACATACATACATACATATATACATACCCGGTACATACATATAATATGCATACATACATACATACATGCATTCATACATATATACATACATATATACATACATACATACATATATACATACATATATGTATATATATACACATACATACATATATACATACGTACATACATATATATACATACCCGGTACATACATATAATATGCATACATACATACATACATGCATTCATACATATATACATACATATATACATACATACATATATACATACATGTATATATACATACATACATACATACATATATACATACGTACATACATATATATATACATACCCGGTACATACATACATATAATATACATACATACATGCATGCATACATACATAAACACATACATACATACATATATACACACATACATACATACATATACATACATATATACATACATATATACATACATACGTACATATATATATACATATATATACACATACATACATATATACATACATATATACATACATACGTACATATATATACATATATATATATACACATACATACATATATATATACATACATACATACATACATACATACACATATATACATATATATACATATATATATATACATATATATACATATATATATATAAATATATACATACACATACATACATACATACATATATACATATATACATACATATATACATACATACATACATAGGCCTACCTTTTCTTGTAAAAACAATAGGGCAAGTCAAAGGGTTAAACAATTCCAGCCTTGATGGCCTTGACATACCATGCCTGCATGACCTGATACTGGCTGGCAGATTTTCTTCTATGCTTGACGTCTCCAGATAAATCTATTCAGTCTATGCAGCACATTTGAATAAGCCTAATAATTACCTTGTAAATAACCCTTTAGACCTTTGGAATTTTCAAATACGATGCCAATAAGTGCCTGAGCTTAGAAATCTGTATGAAACAGCAGATCCTCAAATGTTGATGACTAAAGAACCATATGCGTCATACCAAAACAAATAGCAAAAACACCCATCAACCAAAAATTCATATATATATATATATATATATATATATCAGCTCAACAATCGTTGATACTTTCAAATTCAATGTCATCGTCTTCATGGTAAGAGATATTGCAGAATTGCAAGCATTCATCAGGACCGTCTGTACCAGCAGGTGCTTAGGGAAATGGACCTAATAGTAAATAGTTACTCTCCTAGGAAGACTGGATTGGTTCCCAACTACTCTCGCAAAAGGGAAGAGAAGGCTAGAATTCGGAAGCTAGCATTGATAAACTTTAGTAGTAGGGCGCGATGGAAGCCTTATACATCTGCCGAGTATTAAATTCGACTCCAGTGATAACTTGTGAATATTCGTTCATTTCTGAAATTCTGATTGTAGGCCTAATCATACTGCATTGCGTCGGTTAAAAATAAACGAAGATTATTATTGAGTTATATTGCAAATACGTGTTCACAACGTGAATGGAACGACGCATGAACGGCGCTTCAGCGCACGCGCAGTGATTACCGGAAGTGCGAGATCAACAAAGTTTAAGGTTTTGTTTTACTCGGTTATTATAATAAAAGTAAATAAAACGCACTCATATAGCTATGTGACTGTATTTTCTAACTGTTCGACTGTCGGACTACGCTGTAAAAGATTAAAAATTGAAGCTGCTTTAAGCCAATCGTTATTTGTTGTTCGCGATGACCTTCCATTAAAACAGTGGTACTTGTGTTGTTTACGCTGGTCTGTGCATTTTGCCAGACTTCTCACCGCTGTGTAGAATTCCAAGTTGGACGAGTATCCTGAACACTGAATAATATCATGGCTGCTGATGCGTTGACGCCTAAACCGCTGACCATAAACCGTAAGTTTATTGAGTATACTTTGAATAAATTACAGGTGACAGAGTATTTAGTTGTCTCTTGGCCTAGCATTAAATCGGAAATAATACGGACACATGCACGTCTAGATAACTTAAGTTATGTTAGCAGATCGATTTGTTTGAAAGTGGTGGTGCTATATAAATGTTCAGTTGCAATTAACCGAATTAGAGTATCGTTTTAGTGTCTGAATGCTCAAGTGCCTGAGGTTAGAAATCCATTGTTTCAATATCTTAAATATAACTAATTTTGACGTTTCTTCAGTATTAGACAGTAGTTTGAAATTTGTATCTTCGCTCTAAAAAAAATCCGTTCATACTTGAATGCGGCAACATGGAAATAATTTTGTTATGACAAGACATGTATACTGATATTGTAAAAAAAATTCCATCAAAAAAAACTTGCACATTAATTTTTTAAAGCACTTTAGGTAAAGGGTGGACCAAAAAAAAGATAGCCCGAAGGTTTATTGCCAATATCTTGGCCGGAAGTAAGAATGTGTAAATAAAATTCGGCAGGTTTAAAGGCAATTCATATTTACGTACAAATACCAAATTTAAAAAAAATATTTCAAACAGAAAAAAAGTTATTTCACTTTTAGTCAGTCTACCCAATGTTTTTGACGATCCAAAAACATAACGCAACAAAAAGTGACACAAAACGAGTTTATTAAGTCAAATATTAAATAATTGTTATCAAATGAACTTGATAGTGCTTCACAGCTTGTGTTCTATGTGTCCACCATCAGTGCCCAAACTTTTTATGAGCTTCATTTTAAAGTTCTTGATGCCTTGTTGATGTGTTCCACGGGTAAATCTTCAAAAATAAACTCCAATGCAACTATCAATTCTCTTATCGCTCTTGGTCTTGGTTTTAGGTTGTCGTAGTTCTCCAGCATAGCTCTCCTCACTTGATAAAACATTGGGTTCAAGTCAGGAGATTGAGGACCATTGGCCTTTCTCAATGAAGCCTGAACAATTTACATTGAGCTGATCTTCCATCAATGGCATATTTCTTAACTCTCAGTTTAACTCCTAATTTCTGCACTCACTGTTTATCAGAGCAAGCAGAGATTGTAGCTTTAGTACCAAGACCTTGCTCATGAAGTGTCTGAAAACACATTTTGTCTGTCATTGACACCTTGGGCAATTTTAGTTTTTAAAGATATTTTAATTTTATTTTTTAATAGCAAAATTATTAATCTGACAGATTATTTATTTACACACTTGATTGTCATCTTGCTAAGTGACTTTGCAGTGATGTGCAGCTATGCTGGTACCTCTTTCTTTTCTAAATAATAATAATAATAAATATAATATTATAAAAATAATACTAATAATAAGTTGCAAAATTATAATAATCGTGGGGTGCGGTGGTGTAGTGGGCATATTTCCTGCCTTGCAGCCAGAGAGTTACAGGTTCGAATAATAACAATAATAATAATAATAACAATAATAAGCGATAATTAATTACTCATCGGAATATTTGTTACAATATGAACAATGTTGAACATGTCTGTTTTGCAATAAAGGAAGTTGTATACTAATATCTTCATATATGCCTTGAACAATGCATTCATATTTTATTTTGAAAGTCAGCTGTTTATGTGGCTGCCAATAACTTGTTTATTGATCCACATAATGCTGGATATAAATTTGCTCTCAAATTTCACTAAAACCAAAGGGTTAAAAACACATTCACAAAAGAGTAGTAAATATAATTTTTGGCATTTTCTGAGACCAGAACAACTGACAATTATGGTTTTTGTTTTAAAGAGTTTACAGTGTCAAAAATGGTCCGTTTTGGTATTGCAGGTTGGAATCATGAGTGGTATTTAAAAGATTTGTTACCTTAATATAATAGTGTTGTACTTTTTTATTAGAACTGTGAAACGGATGTGATTATTTTTAATAGACTGTGGGTAAATGAAACATAACTAGGTACTCTTACTAAGGCTACAGTTAACATGACTATTTCTATATCTAAGTAAGCTGAATTTATGGCTGAAATTATGCTCATGGGTGGTCTTACTGGTCTATCAAGCCATGTACGATCAAATACCCTGTGGATTTGAAACTGCAAAGACATGTAAAAATCATAATAAATAATTAACGTTATTTTTTCATCATCATCATCAACATCATTGGGCTCAATGCCCGTAAGAGTCCGACGCCACTCTCTTTCTGAGTCTGTCTCGCGTCATGCTGCCCAGCCTCAACCAGTCCGGTCAGCAGATCTGCTCCATACCCTAAACATCTTGGAGCAGCTAGACCACCTTGTCTCATTGAAGAGAATATTGGGAGAGAAGAATGAAGCATACTGTACGTCTATCATGTACTTTTAAATTTTTCATATTGTTTGTATGTTTGTATGTACACTTGTTATAGAGCCCTTCAAGATATCTACTCAGAAGCGCTCCCAACTACTATAGCATGAACACTGAATCACAGTTTCACGCCAAAGCGCTGAGCAATTGCGTGTGGAGGATTTTCCCAAGGTACCTACACGGCTGCTTGAGGTGGATTCGAACCTGCAACCCTCCAGTTGCAAGGAAACGAACATACCCTCTACAGTCTACACCACCATGTCGTCATGTCTTGGCCAAGTCAGTTGCTTGAGCTACTTTGTGTACTGTCAATAATTTGATGAGCATATCTTACCAGATGTTTTCCTCTTTTACATCCTCTTCCAATGATCTTCACTCTTGACTCCAAATCTCACCTAATGGAGCACATATTGAGTTTGGCTCACACTATTTTATGCTATTTTCAATTGAGGCAGCACAGAGTTATCAGACAATCTTTATTGGCCTCGGTCTTACTACTATTGTACATGCATTCATCTACTTTTGCATAGACTACTATAACTCACTCCTTATTGTCCATTCCAAGCTGCGCCTTACTCCTCTTCAGTCAGTTTTAAATGCTGCAAACGTCTTCCTATAGGTTCGCTGATATCTCTACCAGCATGTCTGAAGAACTAAACCAGTTGGATCCCTATAAGTTTACACATTCGTTATAGGATGTTTTTTGTGGTCAAAGTCTCAGTTGGATATTGTCGGAAAAACCTCCCAGACCCTACGTGCAAATCTTTATCATCTGCTTCGGTTTGTTGCGCTCTGCGTTCCAATTGAATTAACTGTCTTGCTTCATGGACCAGGTTTGCTTTAACTCAACGGGACATTTGTTGCTGTGGGCCCTTCTGTTGGAATGCCATCCCTCATCTATAGGTGAAATTGATGTCTAGGGTTTACTCCTCAGTTAGTCATTCCCAGAAGACATTTACTCTTTCTGCACAGGGAGCACTACTGAATAGCCCATACTGAGAGACCCCTTTTTTGACTTGACACAGTATGATATGATTTAGTGTTATGTCCTCATAAAAAGCAATTGTTCCCGTTCTTCTTGTTCTGAAATCCAATCTTGTTTGCCTAACTAGAATTGGCACCACCATTACCACCACCATCACCACTAGACCTGGGAGTGACTTTGGTCAGCTAATCTGACCCCACTTGGCCCTAAAGTGACTTGAGGTCGACTTGAAGTCGACTTCTTGGAGTCAAAACGACTTGACCCGACTTGGCAGAAAAACAACCGACTTCCGACTTGAAGTCGACTTCTGACATGGTAATGGCCATTAGCATGGATCTACGTACGGCTACTAATGCAAAAAGTCAAGCCAATTTTCCATGGCAATCATTAATTTCACATGGGCTAGCAGCCGCTAGCTATACATTTCAGGCTGTTTGAGTTTCAGTAATTGATCAGTTTGAATAGTTTTGCGATGCTTTGGGCCATCTACTATCCTAGACAATGTGATGGCAAATTACTAGGCCTATGAATTTTGGCTTGCCCATTGTCTGTGATTATTCAGATTACACTAATTAGGCCTATTATTTTTATTATTAATATTAATATTGAATAAATTTGCAAAACGCGCAATGTCTACCGTCTAAGACAAAATGGGGGAACCGCGAATTGGTTGCACTGAATGGCGTGTTATGATGATAATTATAATTAATTTGTAAGTTCGTTGTCATAATTATTCGGCCATTAACATCATTCCGCAACTTAGCAAAATTTAATAGCATTGCAAGCGCATCATACGGCAGTAGGCTACTACTACAGTGGGCTAGGCCTACTCACTGACAGTAAAGTATTTCCTTGTCCAATTGGCCCGTATAGTCGTATACAATAGCTTTTCCGTCTGCAGACAACAGTACTGCAGATGCAGCGTACCAAAGTAGCGCCAAAGACCAAACTATAGATTCATTATTATAGGTCTTGTAGATCCAGCTTTCTTTGTCCGAATTCACTGACCACTAGAAGTTAACTGATTTGCTCATGTTCATGTCTTGATAAGCACACGTGCTAATTATTTTAGTAGGCTAACATTTTTGTTTCACCATTTTAATTAAGCGCATGCCTAAGCGTGGTTTTAGCATAGAATAACAAATTATCATGAATAGATCGGCAGACGGCAGCTAGTCTATACACGATAGCCTATCGATAAAATAAATAATCATTGTATAGGCTAAACCTCTGTTTAGCAAAGGCAGCATTCATTCTTGTAAGCCTAAACACACTACAAAAGCTGCTCAAATGTTGTCCTGGTCTCACGATCATTGGTTTAAAGTGATAAATTTAAATATGTTTTTGTCTCAAGTCGGTTTAAGTCGACTTGGGGTAAAAACAACTTCAAGTGACTTCTCTCTACAAAATTCGACTTGGGGTCAGTTGCGGTGGACAGAAACGACCCGACCCGACTTGGGATGACCAAGTCGACTGGGGTCGACTTATTGGGGTCGACTCCCAGGTCTAATCACCACCATACCCACCACCACCATACCCACCACCACCACCACCACCACCACCATTTCCACCACACCCACCACCACCAGCATTACCACCACATCCACCATTACCACCACCACCATTACCACCACACCCACCACCACCACCATTACCACCACCATCACCACCATTACCACCACACCCACCATTACCACCACCACCACCATTACCACCACCACCATTACCACCACCACCACCATTACCACCACACCCACCACCACCACCATTACCACCACCATCACCACCACCACCATTACCACCACCACCACCACATCACAAAGTAGAGTCATCGGCGAACATATCTGAATTTGAGTGTGAAATAATTTAAAACCGCCTTTGACAGGATTGCCCATAACTGTCTATTATAGAGCGGAGCGAACAACCAGATGTATCTTAGATAGGCCGCCTGATAAGAACATAAATGTAGCGTGGAAACAAACAATATGGACCAAAAACAAATATTTTAAGACCGGAGACAACACACGTCGCCAATAAGCAATCCTAGACTTGCACAACTTGCCTGCAATATCGCTCATATACAAACACCAGTAAAACTACCATCACAGAATGATCCAAATCAAGTGCAAATTTATACTAAAGCAAAATAAACACTTATTCTAACTATATACCTGAATTATAACACTGATAGATTTTTTCGGAATTTATAATAAGCATTTTAATGTTGCTATCGGACATCGTGGAGGTGTTTAAAAGTAAACTTAGATTCAAAATTTAGTTAAACAAGTAAGTAAAGCGGTCACTTTTAACAATAAAACTTTAAAAATTTATTTCTCATAAATGTGCAACTTTTCTTTGATGGAAAATGACACTTATGCTGTTCAATAATATGCAAATACGTGTTTAAAATTCCATGATGCCGCGTGAAAGTATGAACGAAACTTCACATTTTTGATGTTCAGACTACCGTCTATATTTCTCACTCACCAGAAGCCCAGAATATAACAGCGTGAAATATGATGATGTGAAACACTTATAAGAGTGACTAGAAGAAATTAATTAAGAAAAGAAAAACTGTGACGAAGTTTAATGTATGTATTCAAACTCGTCTTTCTTTTCAGCATTGTATATCTTTATTTTGCGCCAAACAACGACTACTATGGCCTACAAGCACATTGATTACAAGCCATGCACTATCAACTATAACCTATCGTCCATAGGCTTATCCATATAACCACAATTCAAAGCCCAGAGTCACTTTTACTTTCAATAGACCCATTCGTCATTATCAGCTACCTTCGTCTAATTCACATAAATGACACGTCTTTACTAACTGCAACTAATATCACATGCATTACCATCACACTCTTCAATTTACTAATAGTCTAATTCACGTAAATGGCTAACAGGAAATTACTGCCAATAATGGCCATGAATCATGCATGTGCTGCAGATACTTCATTTTAGGTAAGATGACAAATACAGTCTGATACGGTCTTGTCTGAAGAGTAATTTGAAGTCCTTGTATTCAAATATTGACATTAAACGTCTTATGAAAACATTTGAGGTGTATTCCGTTTGTTATTTGTTTTGCTGGTTTAAATTGCTCCTTTGAGTTGTCTTCTGTCTCAGCTTTACTTTAACAATGAGCTGCACTGGTTTCCTGGCCACTTTTAGTACACACTCGTCGTTAAAGTGTCAAATCGAGAATTGATTGCGTCTGAGGGTTATGATTAGTGATGACAGACAAAGCACTGGTCTGGTCTTATTACAAGTAGTTATGCTTTAATGAAAGTCGTGCTATATAATTGCTTTGAATTGATTGTGCAGATTGTTGATTAAGCATGAATTGATTTGACCAAATGAAATACATAAATTCTTATCTCGGGGTGACCTTGCGCGCGTTACAAGTTTATTTAATAATATAATAATAATAATACGTAGAGAACTGCTAAATATTGCCATTTGATACCTGGCATTGAATAGATTGCCATTTGTGTCTAGTTCAGTGCCAACCATACATTCATAATGTACAATGGTATTACACACATGTAGCTAAGTAGTTTTGTTTTCAGGCGTGTATGTTAAAGTATGCTCTGTGGTCATAGTCCACTAAGTGACATTCGACATTACACTGTAGGCATTTGTTCATGCATGATTAGGTGATGAGTATGCTATGCGCAACCTAGCATACCATTCACTTGTTCGTCACTGCAATCATGGTCTGATGTTGTCTCTGTTCAACCTACCTAGCCTGTTCGTCTGCGCTACAGTACTTCCCACAACACTTATCAGCTCTTAATGTCAGTAATTTTATTGAGTGTTTTTTTAATATGCCTTTCTTCAAACATTACGAATTAAGTGGGTTGGGTAGGTAGAACTTGAGATCTGAAGTGATGTTACAGAAAATAGATAAACATTCCAGCTTCGTAAATTGTTGTGTATTGATTGACTGATGAATGGAAATGATTGATTGATTGAATGATTGATTGATTGAATGAATGATTGATTGATTGACTGAATGAATGATTGATTGATTGATTGATTGATTACATTTTATAAATATGTATCACATCATGAGTAATGTAGTGACAGTTTATTGATGACCAACATTTTTATTATCATTTGTTAAGTTTTTATTTTGATATCTCCATTAGAAAATCACTGTAGACCTGTATAGATGATGTAAAAATTCTGAAGCTGCAATGATGCAGTGCTATGAATGAATGCTTCATCAGTGCATGACAATGCTATTATATTTATATATATGTGTATATATATATATATGTATATATATATACTCTAGCTCTGCTGGAATAGTAGCAGTATGAATCACTGAACTATTTCAAACAGCAAGATACTTGTTGGAGTGATGCCAAATCAGAACCATGTGAACCGTTGCTGCTTGTTGATCCCTGTTGTTCAGCTCTGAATGAAATATCTGACATTGGAATGGCAGCCTACATAATACATATAGTCTACTGTTTCACAGTTTGATGGGTGAAGATCAGAGCCAATGAGAAGTGTCCTGGTGTGCTTCATTTTCTCTGAGTTACTGGATTTGACTGAACTTCTCAAAGGATTATGAAAATATGTCTCAGCATCGACTTGATATCATAGTTCTCCGGGTAATGATTACCAAGGCCCAACACTGCGCCTTTGCCGTTGTGGAATGACTCCCCCCCCACTCCGTAGTAAGATCTTATTGGGGGTTTGTCATCCTCATCCCTTTGCTGCTTGAGGACTTTCTTATTTCCTTGGGGCTGTCACGCTAAAAGTGCCGCTGAATAGCGATAAGTGTAAGGGGCATTTTATCAATTCTCATGTATACAGATACGATGCTTATGGACACTGTGAGGAGTGATTAATGTCTTATGGATTGTGATGATAGACCAGTGCAGCACACCTTGCAAGTCATTAGATTAGGTTACAGTAGTTACTGTTTAACAATGCTAAGTCCTATTACACAGACGATTAGCATCACCCTCCTCCCTTCTTCAGGCTTGAGACTGGCACTGCCAGAGTACTGTCATATGATTCAAAGTTTCTGAGCAACATGAAGGAGAGCAGCAACAACACAAAACCTGAGCATGAGTCTCAATGCCAAGAAGTTCATGGCAGAGGGTAGAAGACGCTGTATCCAGGCATCCCTCTGTCATTCGGTCTGTAGAGGATGACATTTATCAGAGCTGTTCGCTATTCATACGGCATCACGCCACAATAGAATGGTCAACACCAAAACAATGACTCTCTTATCCTTTCCAGGCGGAACTTGAAACTTCAAAATCTTCTATGATGGATGAGTCCATGGTGATAGGAGAGCTCGATATGAACACTGCACCATTCAGAGCACTCAGAGAAAAAAAACTGTGAAATGGCTCTGTGAAATTCATCCCACAGTTGCTTTCAGCCAACCCAAGGGTTGTGCCTGTAGGCGTTGGCAGCAATTTGATATAAAATTTAAAATGCTGAATTCACACAAGGAGCATTGAGCATAATTTTTAGCAGCTTTCAGGCAATCTGGCCTAAATACAACCAGGACTCTGTTAGAATATTAATTAATATCATCATTACATGAATGTAAATTGTTGCATTTGTATGACGGTGTACCACATGCATGGCCTATGAACTTGGCCCTACTTATGACTTGTAATGTGCATAAAATTGGATACATTTCCAAAGGTCTTTCACACAAAGTAACAGGACCTACTGGCTCACTTTGGAAGTGTGAGCAAGCCAAATATATGGACCAACGACTTTATAAAAACTTCTCTAGGATGCAAAGGGCCAGAGTCAGCACGCAATTTTGGATTGCAAATAAATTTTTTTTTATCAACTTTGAAGTTGAAATTGTGTTTGAACTGTCGCTATTTTGCTTCATAGATTGCCTACCATGAACATTGAACAGTCAACCATCTTGAGTCTCTTAGAGTTGGAGTAAGCCTGTGAAAATTTCCCATCTCCTTTCTCCTTCCACAATTCATGACTGTTCAGATGTTGTATCAATGCTGTTTCTACATCTTCAAAGCATTCTCGACCAAACAACATGTTCTGTATGACTATGTATGCCGATACAGTACCCAAAGCAATACCCTCGTTCTCGAACCGCTATAATGCAGCGGCGCTCTTTCTCGGTGGCTGGTCCTAGAACTTGGAATGGGCTCCCTGTTGCTCTCCGCCTGGTTCCCAGAGGTCACACCACTATGTTTCTTTCTCACTTAAAAACTGCCTTATTTAGCCGTTGTTGAACTGGGAGCGCTTCTGAGTAGAATACCTTGAAGGTGCGCTATATAAAAGGTCAATAATAATAATACATAATCTTATGGCCTTACTGTTAACTTTCTCGCAAAATGATAATTACTAAAGATTAAGCATATTGCTAATGATTGTGCTAATGCAGTGTGTTGGTTGTTTCTGTTTTAGTGAATATGGATACAAAGGCGAAAGTTGCTCCACCCGAGGTTTGTAGTTAATACAGTTAAAGCTTTAGGCAGAAACAGTGGGACATTACGTGGCTTCAAATGTACCAACATACATATAAAATACTAGGCACTTTTTTTGGGTGTTGTTACTAAATTTATGGTATATCTTGCAGAGAGCAATTAGAAAATTGTTTAAGTGCTGCAGTATATATTGAGTGTTGCAATATATTTTGGCTGTGTAGCCAGAATTAGCTGAGTGGCTAAAATTAGCCATGTGTGAGCTGGTGTTGAACATCTTGAGATCTACAGTGGCTAATAAATACCTGTGGCTCATTTGTAGTTAGCATGCTGTTTGCAATATTGAATAGAACAGAACCATATGTTGAAGTATGGCACGTGCCGTATATTATTTTTCGAGTGTGCATGACTGTGTGTGGACATTTCTACGAATCCAGGATGCCTCTGCCAAGAGCAGAAACTTTGTAGAGAATGAGAGTCAAGTCATCAAGTTATGGGTTTACAATTTACAGGCTTTATTTTATTGACCCACTGAGTTTTGTAAATATTTATGGATTTATGTATAAATTTCTGGATTGACTTGTGACCATGACTTTCAGTGTTATTTGCTGTCCAACAGCAAAATTCTTGTGAAGTGATGTTTTTATTTATGCCTCTCAGTAGCCAAATTTTGGTTGAATAGACTAAATTTGCTACATGTTTACTCAGATTTTGAACATACACGATTACACATCACTGCAAATGATTACCCTCTGAATTATTTACTTGCTTGCTTACTTACTTACTTACTTACTTACTTACTTACTTACTTACTTATTTACTTACTTACTGAAGACTGACTGACAGCTATGCCACTTATATCTAACGCCAAAACGTTTTAATTTTCCAAATAACAAGTTCACAGTGGACTCAGTTACCCAATACCCAGCTGAAATTGAAAGTGTTTGTTTTGAATTGAGGCTGGAGCTGCTGGAACACAAGAGTTATAATTTTTCGAAGGCAGTTTCACTGAGTATTTATGAAGGTTTGATCGATTATCTATGTTTGCTGAAATACGAAGATCCTCTTTCCTTTTTGCTATGCTTAGCCAGTAAAAGCCGACTTATTACCTCTGGCCATGTACTATATTTGAGGCTTTGTTTGTCATTTATATGAACTGTGTGTGCATATGGGTTTGAGTGTTTATGGGTGTCATAATAAATGGTGTTGTCAATAGTTGTTTGGCAAAGAGGTTTGTGTAATTTTCATACATCTCTGTGTGCATTAATATTAATAATTGCATTTTGGTAGAAGTTATTTCCGCATTCATGATTTTTATTTGCTTCTTGATCTTGTTTGTGTCTTTGCATTAGATTTAGATGAATATAATTCTACACTTCATTTGACAACATATAGAATACTCAGATTTGTTAGTATATAAATATAAGTGTACAAATACATGTTGGCGATGTCTTTATTTTTTATTTGCGTTTTCATTACTCCAAATTGTAAGCCAATTGTCTTGCTTAAAAATTTAATACATCGTTAATCCACTAATAAGGTGCGCCCCTTGAAGTACATACAAAATGACCAAGATTTGTGATACAGAAAATTCGATACTTTCTGGGTTTTTAAAAACATTTTATTTGATTTTAGTTTTGCAATATATTGTTTTAGGAGATTCCAATGTTACAGAGAGAAAGTAGTACCATTTCAAAATCTCAAACGATGGGCGGAGGTACGAAGTCTGACCGTGAACGGAAGATTGGGCATAGAAGAGTTGATGAAGCAGGCCAAGTTACCTATAAAAAGGTGAGTCCTAAGCTAGATTACTTCTAATGAGATGTTTAAATGACAATAAAAAATTTGTCACGAACAATATTATTGTTCACTTCATTGTGCTTTAAGAGCTGAACTCCTGATGAATTTAGTTGACTGAGAAATGTAACAAATAGGCATGTTACAGGGTCTTTGCCTGGGTGTGGTCCTGCCTCCTGGACTTCCTCTGTCTATATCAGAGAACTAATTTGTCACTCCGCCTGCCATCCTCTTTGCTTCTCTGCGCAGGGCATACTACTGTACTTCTTGTCTCCTATGTGCAATGTGCATACTTGTCTGATGATTTTTCTGTGCTGCTGGCCCAGCGGTCTATAATGGATGCGGTCCATGCCTGCTCATGCTGCCCAATGCACCAGATATGGAGGCAAGAATTGTGTGCCAAACGTTAAACAGTCATAGGAAAAAGAAGGAAAAAGAAAAGAGGTGCATAATCCAGCCATAAATACAATGCAGCAATAAGCAAGGAATCAAAGAGAGATGAGGGCTGTAAGAAGCAAGAGATTATGTGAATTGTGAAGAAGTTTAATGCTTTTTTAAAATTGATTGTTTATGAGTGAATGTAGATTGTCCGTAAATGTTTCCATTATCCATGAACGCTGGCATGCAGAAGGCGTGCCAGCGTTCATCACTGTCTGCTAGGCTTCTGCGTAGATACGTGTGTGTGTATAGCATTTGAAATGTTCCTCCGTCTAGACGACTACCTCTGAGCTGATGGCCACCATCCAGCTCGGCATACAGCACAGTATAGGAAAGCTGTCACCGAAACCAAAGCGAGATGTCCTTTACGAGGACTTCCATATCGTTGAAACCATTTTCTTTCCCAGGTGAGTTCTTTCAAGGTGATCGGTTTTATAAACACATTTCATAACTGCAACTGTTTCATTTCTCTTTCGCTGACTTGGAACTCAACAGAAACCAACGTCAGAACTGATGTCGGCAATACAAGTCGGAATTGGCCAGAGCATTGTCATGCTGGCCAGCAAGCAGAAGCGTGACTTGCTTCTGCAGGATTTTGGTATTGTTGAGACAGTTGCTTTTCCCAGGTAACGTATGTTCTTCAAAGTTTCTTCTAAGATCAAACGCGTTAAAGACTTATTTCCTTGCATGATTGATGTTGCCTTTCTTCTGGTTTTTGTAGACATTCTGATGTTTTACAGCTGTCTGTTTTTGAGCTATAGACTTTTATTATTTAATCTGTGATCTTATTATCTGTGAGAGACTAGTTTTGTCATCTTGAGTTTCATCTAATCTAAGACTAGTGACTTTATCCTTTACTTTATTTTACACAAAGTGCACAAATTTAGTGAGCCCGGGGCCGCATGTGGCCCACGGGCCGCAGGTTGGACAGCAGTGCTGCCTATGCAATTACTAAGAAGTGCATTATGAAACGTGGCAACACAAGACAGACTTACAGAAGAGACTTTGAGCTGTAGATCAGTGGTTCTCAAAGTGGTGGTCCGCGGACCGGTGGCGGAGTCCTGATCACCGGTCCGTGAAGAAGTCTGAGAGTGAAAAATAAATCATAAATATTAATTTAAATATTTAAAATTTTGTGAAATTATTTTAATTATTGTTCAAAATTTATTAAAAATTCTGTTTCAAACTTTAAAAATACATTACCAATGCCTTATTTTAACTGCCAAATGGCTGTGCAAGCAATTTTTATTAATTAAAAAATCCCTAATTATAAATAACCCTATAATTAACCTTATAATTAATTTTTTATAATACAGTTTGATTTTGTTTGTGCTTGCCATTAAAGTTAGCGGTCCGCGAGCTTCCCAAATAAAATTTTACCGGTCTGCGGTCTGCAGATGTTTGAGAACCACTGCTGTAGATGATGAGGAGACTGTTTGCTATTGTTGATCCATGTATCTTCTCGTTCAGTATATGTATGGGTAGAAACCCATCAGTCTTTGACTCTCGTGACCCTTATGTCAGTTGTACACATGTACCATTGTACAGTCTATAAAACTGGAAAAATCTGCATCTGTTGTGGATGCTACGTTGCAGACTCATCCATGTTTACTAAATTCTCTTTTGTGGCTCTAATCTGACTTCCTATCACTTTCATTCTTGCTCTCATCTGGGATGCAAATAGAAAAAAGCTTGCTGCTGACGATAATGCTACAGAGAAGTTTTAGTAATTACAATTACAAATTTATTTACATATTAAGTGACAATTTTAATGCTTGGCAAATTGTCTGTTAATATGGGTGAAGATTTAGAAGTGTTGTTTATTGCGTGAACCTGAAATTCTGTTGGTTTTTCTGTATTCTGTTATATTCCATGGTGTCACATGATGATGATGCTGCTGTGTTTTGAATTCTAGATTCAGATTGTTTCTGTGTCTTTTTGGCATGTTTTACATTTCACTTTTTCTTTTAGCAGCATAACTTTTATTTATGCGATCTTACAATTGGCTCTGTATTATTTAGCTTCAATTAAAATTGGTTTTTACATTGCTTTTTCTCATTTTGCTTATTAGATTATAATTGATTTTATTGAATGAACTTGTACCAGTGTACCTATTAGATTTGTTTCTGTACCTTGATGATTGTTATACTGACCTAATTATATTATTTTAGTTATGTATGATTTGTTGTGCTTCAATTTTCGTACTGTCCTCGTATTGTGTTTCCTATTTCTTTTCTTGCAGTTTAAATACAATAACCATTGTCATAATTGGTTTTGTTGTGTCTGTCTGCAGTATAAATTAGAGTATATGTTTGGCCTGAGGGCAGGCTTTAGCATAATAGCCTTGTTAAAGGATATTGGGCATATTGCCTTGTTTTGGGTCTATAAGGACATGTGCTTTTTTAGTGCTGTGTTTTATATGGTCCCTGGAAATTGTCTGTATTATTGAGGGGATAGAAAAGGATTTGTTTTGATAAGGCATCATTGTTGTCTCTTGTCTGAAGTTGCCTAAAGCTGCATTCATTGTTTGCTGTAGATTTCAAATGGCAATATTATTTTTGTCAGTGATGTAGCACATAGGACATAGGTGGCTATTTTGATGTCAGCAATGAGCAATGGCGATTACCTTGCGCAATGGATGCTATGAATTTAGTGCAAAACATCAGTTTAGTGAAGTTTTAGTAATTACAATTAAAATTGTATAATATGTTGAAACAAATATATAATGTGTTGAGTATTGATCAATGCCATGGAATTATGACACTGTTAAAAACCGGGTTTCTTTTGTCTTAATTTGTGTTTAAATTGTCTTTGAAACAGGGAGGGGAGTAATCTTACACCTGCGCACAGGTACAGCGACTTTCGATTCAAAACCTATGCACCAATAGCTTTCAGATACTTTCGTGATCTGTTTGGCATTCAGCCAGATGATTTTCTGGTAAGTTCAACGTTACATATAGTTTCAGATAATGGCCGCCTTAGTGGACTCTTTCAAATCAAAGCTTAAAACTTATCCATTTGCTAAGGCTTGTCCCGCAGTTGGCTGTTTGTGAGCGCCCTTGTAGCGGTATGGCTGCGTTACGGCGCCATATAAATTGTCATTAGATATTATTATTATTATTATTATTATTATTTTTATTATTATTATAGTTGAGAAAATGTTTTGTCTGTACCTGAATTCTTGTGTTCAGTGGTCAGATAGGAGTGATGTCATATAAACTTAGTATTGTCAATGTCCAGACGTCTGAACTTAATCCTTTACTGTACTCATTTATGTGGGTTCTAAATCTGGATAAAGCAGGGGTGTCAAAGAACTGGCCCGCGGGCCATTTCTGGCCCGCCGACGATTTTTTTCTGGCCCGCGGAGCCTTCCCTAAACATTAACAAATTATTTAAAATGTTGTCAAAATTTAATCAGAAGTGAAAAGTCTACATTGAATCAAGATCTTTTCGCAATACTTGGACTTTTCTGGGAATTGGCTGACCAAGCCCGGAGCTCCCTCTCAGATCACTACCAAATTTTGCTCAGAAGCGTCGACACCCTGGCCCGCCACTTGCTAGAAAATGTTCACATTGGCCCGCCACTTGTTAGAAGATGTTCAAACTGGCCCGCCACTAAAAAAGGTTTGACACCCCTGGGATAAAGGATCGGTGATGCTAATCGTCTTTGTTGTATTATCGCAGTCTATAAGAAGCACTTGATTTCAGAAGTTACCCAAAGTTACTGGTTTTGCAGAACTTTAGTGCAGTGCCTTGCAGAAGCCTGGTATCTTTGCGCATTTTTGCAAGTCGGCTACAGCTTTGAGCAGTCCTAGTGTTCAGTCCAATTTATATTTGATGACATTAATGCATTCTTACACACATACATCATTAGTTGATGCCTTAATGCATTTGACATCAATTGGCACTATAGAAGTCGATAATTATAAGTAATAGTACTAGTGATAATTTATTATAATACAACTGATTGCACGTGCGAAACCAGTTTGTCGATTCTGTGGCTATAAAATTGGGTTCTGTACTTTCTGTTGCTGACTGGATGTTCTTGATGAGAGCTGAAATTTGTAAAGCTTATTTTTCTAAATCTGAAATCTGTTAGAGGTACTTAACAGTATGAAGACTGATACAGAGTACATTGCCTGCACGGGGATGTTTGTGTGTGTGACGGGGATGTTTGTGTGTGTGTGTGTGTGTGTAGCTTTCGTTGTGCAATGAATCGCTTCGTGAGCTGTCGAATCCTGGAGCAAGTGGCAGCATCTTCTACATCACGCAAGATGATGAGTTCATCATTAAAACGGTTCAACACAAAGAAGCCGAGTTTCTTCAGAAACTTCTGCCTGGATATTACATGGTAATTATTGTCTGCCTCATTTATTTCCTTTATGTGTTATGTAGTAATCTTCTGTATTTGTCTCCTCTGGATATTACATGGTAATAACCTTCTGTATTTTTCAACTTTGGATTGTATATGGTAATTTTCGACAAAATGGCTGTTTTTGTGTTGCAAGATAATATTCATCTATTTTTGCTATTTTTTTGCATCAAACTATGTTAATATATTGTAGCTAATGGGATATAGACTGTTGAAATATTAACCAAATGAGTTTTTATTTTTATTTAGAACTTGAACCAGAATCCTCGAACACTTCTTCCGAAGTTCTACGGCTTATACTGTTACCAAGTAAGTTATCAGCTTTGGTATTATACACAATCTGCTTGAATCAACAAGTTAAACTGCGGTCGTCATTTTTACACCAAGGGTGAGTGTCGTTTATGGAATTTGCCATTGGACGTAAATGGAGACGAAGTTTAGGAATGTTCTCAGGGCCAGATTAAGAAATGTGGGGCCCTGTTCGGAACATTTTGGGGGGATCTTTGACCGAAAAATCTGACGACCTTTTTTAGTCGTTTGGTTGAAATTTCTTTACAATAGGCCTGTACCGATTTTTCCCGTCTGAAACAGCTGATGACCTTTTTTTAATCGTTTGGTTGAAATTTTGTCAAAATATACCAATTTTTTCCTTAAAAAATGTTTTTTCTCGTTTGTGGGGGCCCCTAAAGTGTGGGGTCCCTGTTCGGCCGAACATGTTGAACATGCCTTAATCCGGCCCTGAATGTTCGGGAACTGTGAACTGAAGATGAGAATTGGTTTTCCTTGTTTGTTTTTTCCAGTGTGGTGGGAAGAACATTCGTTTTGTTGTGATGAACAATCTGCTTCCATCGTCGATCACGATGCATTCCAAGTACGATCTGAAGGGAAGCACGCACAAGCGCAAGGCAGCGAAACACGAGCTGACAAAGAAAAGTCCAACGTACAAAGACCTCGACTTTCTCGAACATCATCCGGAGGGAATTCTACTCGAAGTTGACACATACGGCGCCCTCCTAAAGACCGTTGAACGCGACTGCAGGGTGCGTAACTCATACCCTTTGATGCTTTATTATTATTATTATTATTATTATTATTATTATTATTATTATTATTATTATTATGGTTGAGCAAAAATATTAGTTAAGAAACTCTGTTTCATTTGCAGTTGAAGGGTTTACTAAATGGTGTAATGAAAGTCTGTATATCTGTGTTTTTTTAAAATATTTTTACGAGCTATTTAATTTTTAATTATGAATATTTGCAGGTGTTGCAGAGTTTTAAGATAATGGACTACAGCATGTTACTTAGCATTCAAAATCTCGACCTGTCAGCCAAGGATCAAGTGAGTTCCATTCATATCTTTAAACCCAATTCACTGGCATGTGAAGAAAGTGATAAAATGAATTACTCTGGTAGCTTGTATTTAGATCAATCCGTCATTATTAGTGATAAAAGCGCGATTAATTTGTTTATATTATTCTTCAATGATTTCGTATTTAGTTTTGGACTGGTGCCTTATATTAACTCACTTATCATAAATATGGCTAAAATAATTGAGGAGAACATTTTCAAAACTCACTCAGTCCACCAAGAATGATTTTGAGAAAAACAATTTTTTGCTTTGTTATAAGAAGCAGATTGAATTGAGTTTACTTGATAATTTTGTCGTTTCAGCTTCAGGAGCCAAGTACATCTCAGTCTATGGACATCTCTTCTGCAAGTTCATTCCCTGGTAACTTTACTTCTATCTCCTATAAATAATTAAATACTAATGACTTTCTCCTACTCATTTTGTTATTGTTTTTATCTAGGTAAGCACTACTGTACTTATCTGTGAAGCCTTTATAGTTTTTAAGTAAATGAGTGATATTTCTTGAGTACTATTTCTAAGCCATAGGTAATCACATGAAATAATTATTAAGGTATCAATCCTAAACTGAGACTATTCAGGAAAGCCATGTAACTTTGGTGGCACTGAGCTCTAAAGTAAAGATTAGTTTAGAAAGACCTTGGAGATTATCAACACGAATTGTGTCCATATATGATACTAGCTGAACCCGGCCACGCGTTGCTGTGGCTGAAAAGAGGCTCCCCTTCCCCCTCCCCCTCCTCCTCCCCTCCCCCTTCCCTCCCCTCCCCCTCCCCTCCTTCTCCCCTCCCCGTCCCCTCTCCCTTTCCCTCCCCTCCCACTCCCCCTCCCCCTCCCCCTCCCCCTCCCCTCCCCCTCCCCCTCCCCCTCCCCCTCCCCCTCCCCCTCTCCCTCCCCCTCCCCCTCCCCCTCCCCCTCCCCCTCCCCTCCCCTCTCCCTCCCCCTCCCCCTCCCCCTCCCCCTCCCCCTACCCCTCCCCCTCCCCCTCCCCTCCCTCTCCCCTCCCCCTTCCCCTTCCCCCTCCCCTCCCTCTCCCCCTCCCTCTCCCGCTCCACCTCCCTTCTCTTTCTCCCTCCCCCTCCTCCCTCTCCCTCCCACTCCCCTTCCCCTCTCCCTTCCCCTCCGTCCCCCTCCCCTTCCCCCTCCCCTTGACCTCCCCCTCCCCTCCCCCTCCCCCTCCGCTCCCTCTCCACCGTCTTTGTCCCGCTCCCTCCGCTCCTTTCTTCCGTCGCAGCGTCCATTCCAAGCCCAAAGGCCGCTTTGTGAAAAGGCCTAAAAGCGGCCTCTTTGGAAAATTAATCGTGACTCGCTTATGACGTCATAGTACGCCACCTCATTGATGTTTCGTTGCTGTGTTTGGAGACGGCGTTTATGAAATCTCTGCAGCCGTGTGGGACGTGTTTAGTTTGCAAATGGCGGACGAAGGGATTGCAAAGTTCACTTTTTGTGGAAACGGTTGCGTTTTTTCGGGTGAAAACATCTTAAGACACGGTGCTATTTGAATGGAAGGTTTTGGTAAATTTTCACAACAATCCGTGCGTAGCTTTCGGCGTGGTAATGCGACGAACTATTGGAAAGTTTCATTTTTATTTATATAGATTGATAACCAATTTGTGCTTGGCATTGATGAACAGAAGGATTGATTTGGGAATAGGATGCTTTATGGATGTAATAAAGCATTTGCTGTTACAATAACCTATTGCGCTTTGTGTTATATGTATGTATTGCATATACGTATGCAATGCATACATGTGTAATTGCGTATATATGATAAGGGTTATCATTTTAAAACATTTTAACACGTGCTCTTTGCATAGGATCACAAAGAAATGCGAATCTGAGGTGCAACTAGTCAGCAACCTGGCAAAGCGTTGTTACAGTGACATCTCCAGATGAAATAAAATTAGAAATAGCACTTGAAGTTTGAGTAATTTTTAAAGGAAGATAATTGGTTGAAGCAATACAGTGAAGCAGTTTTTAAAATGTCCACTTGAATGGTTGAAATGCTGGATAATAGTTTAATTGGGAGTTAGTTCAGCTCTCACTTGAATCCACAATAGACATGATCAATGCTGTCTGAAAGTGGTCAGTGTTGCTTTGAGTGTGTGTGTGTGCGTGCGTGCATGTGTGTTTGTGTGTGTGTGTGTGTCATTGGTAATCTGTTATCTTTGTATAGGTTTAAACCGGGGTCGATCGGTGCGTCATCGTTTGGCGCAGTATTCAACAGCGATGGAGTCGATTCATGCCACGTCCGAACCGTTGGACTTGGATTCGGAAGATTTTCCGTAAGCTCTTAGCTCTAAAATCAAGATTAGAACTTTCACTGACTGTCTTTTGTAATGTAATTGATGGTTTCTATAGCCCTGCTGACAGCCATGGCCATTCAGTAGTGCTCCCAGTGCAAGAACCAGACAAACAGGATCTTATAAAGAGAGATGAGGATAGCGATCCAGAAAGAAGAGTTCCACGTAAAGCAGAATTCTATAAGGAGGGCCCAAGGTTGGTAAAGATCACGTTTGAGAATTAGGGGTCCTAGCTTTTGGGGCAAACAAGTCAGACCTGTCCAGAGAATGGAGAGGTCGATGAGCAGACGCAGAAAGAGAGGAGAACAAAATAATGAGATTCCTGAGATGTATCGGCGCAAGACCAGATTTGGACTTGAGGACAAGAGCATGGACTTTATATTGGATGCGGTCTTGTGTCCTGTTTTATTTGGATTTGATTATATAGACAATACTGAGCAGAGGATAAATTTGCTCATTGTGGCAAACGATAAAGTCTTGGATTAGAATTTAGAATGTTTGCCTCTGAGTGGAGTGTTTTCTTGCAGGAATGGTGGAATTCCGGCGCGTAGCATTCGCGGTGAAAGACTGCGTCTCTACATCGGAATCATTGACACGCTGCAGAGTTACAGATTCGCAAAGAAACTAGAGCACACTTTCAAATCGATGGTTGCAGATGGGGTGAGTAGAGCTATAGAGCATGTGCTTGTCTCACAGACATTTCTCTTTATATACTCAGCTGTGCAATGCATGTACTCATCTCCAGAACGTGCTTTGACATGCTTTTATTTGATACTGTATAGTGTAGTCTAGCCTGTAGCTTTGTAAGAGTATGAGACTGTAAGTTAAACAAAATACATTCGGTTTGAGCTTTAAGTTTTCTTTCAAGGCCTTTTTCAAATGCAGCTCTGATGCTTGTACTGTTTACAGCAGGAACGCGCTTGTGCCGTTTTCATACTTTCATGGATTCTAATTCTGGATTTTGCGACACTTTCTCAGTATTTCCATTTCCTCACCTGTGACAAACCTATCCCCACTTCAGTGTTTTCAAAAAACCTGTAGACTACTGTAGTGTGTTGTCACCTTCAATTTAACCACTGGGGTGAGAGGTAAACATTTTTTCTTACTGTTAGACAGACTCGAGACTGGAATCAACTTGATGCATCCATCTCTGCCTAAAATGTTGGTATAGTGTTTTATTTCTGTATCTGTCTGGATTCCTTTTTCCATATTTGATGTAGTTTTTGATTTGTTTTAGGATTCCATCTCTGTCCATCGGCCTGGATTTTATGCGCAGAGATTTCAAAGCTTCTTTGCTAATTCTGTTTTCAAAAAAATCCCATCTCGTAAGTATTTTTCCTTTGCATTTCATTTTTATTTAAGGCACGAATCTGTTGAGCTGAGAAAATATGTGAAATTGTGAATGGATTCTTTCTAACGCATCATTGTCAAAGTATCTCCTCAATGAAAATTGTGTGGAATGACCAAAGATTCCTGTTACTTTGTAGCATAAAATCATGATTGAAATCTTGAATGTGAACCAGTTAAGGTTTTTTGTGTTGTCGTTAGAAAATCATGTTTTTGTGTTTTAAAAACAATGCCTATTCAGAATTTGTGTCGATTGATGATAATCTGCTAGTTAATTTGATTCACGTTCTCAGATTGAATTGGTGTCGAAAGAGAAATCAGTGTTTTTCTGTGAATGATGGCCTTAATGTGACTCATTGTTTGTGTTAAGGGGTCTGTTTAATGTATATCTAATTTTTATTTTTAATCAGTAATATAATGTTTTGTGTATACTGTAAAGCTGTGTCTTGACAGAAAAGTCATCAAAGTAGAGAAGATCTAGATGAGAATAATTGTTTTTAGACGAATCATTCTACCGTGTGATTTAGACGAATCATTCTACCGTGTGATTTAGACAAATCATTCTACCGTGTGATTTAGACGAATCATTCTACCGTGTGATTTAGACGAATCATTCTACCGTGTGATTTAGACAAATCATTCTACCGTGTGATTTAGACGAATCATTCTACCGTGTGATTTAGACGAATCATTCTACCGTGTGATTTAGACAAATCATTCTACCGTGTGATTTAGACGAATCATTCTACCGTGTGATTTAGACAAATCATTCTACCGTGTGATTTAGACGAATCATTCTACCGTGTGATTTAGACGAATCATTCTACCGTGTGATTTAGACAAATCATTCTACCGTGTGATTTAGACAAATCATTCTACCGTGTGATTTAGACGAATCATTCTACCGTGTGATTTAGATGAATCATTCTACCGTGTGATTTAGACGAATCATTATCTTTGTCTGTATAGTAGACCACTCACCCTTGAAGTCAACCCATGCCCGATTTAAAAAGTTATTCATGCTTGGTAAGCCATGCATCTAGGTATACCATCGATGTTTGTGTTGTAACATTGTGCATGCCTACTTTACAGTCGTGTCATCTTGTACTAAAGTGTTTCCCAAACTGTGGGTTACGACCCAAAAGTCTGTCGCAAAGCTCAGTCAAGTGGGTTACCATAGTTTTTTGGGAAATATTTATTTAGTTTTTTCCTCATTATTTTTCTTCATTTATTCGTAAATTATAAAAAAAATTCATGTTATAAGCAGCATAGCAGCAGCATTTTACTCTGATTGGGCTATGACTGTCTGTCATAGTTGTGGCAATTTTTAAACAATGTCTTTAAATCGGCATATTTGAAAATTTTGCATGCTGATTTGCGCAGCAGATTTTAGTACAGGATGTCCGATTTTATTCAGTAGTTCTCAAGATGGTCATGGTATTTACAAGTGGGTCCTGACCCAGAGAAGTTTGGGAACCACTGCTGTACTGTATCTAGTTACATACATTTGTTGTTACATACATTTGTTGGTATTGTGAGTGTTGTGTTTCGTTGGTTAAGTAGTGTGCTGATAAATGTTGATGAGTTGGCATTTCGTCTCTGAATTGATGTTGATTGCCTCACTGATGAAGTGCAAGGGTGGCTGTTTGCAATGAAAGTTTTTTTATTGTTAAAATGATAAATTTATATTATTGCCATTTAAATTTGAACTTGTTGCCATTTTTATGTTGGGGTTTCTTTTCGTGTTTTCGAATCTCTTTTGTTTCGTGAGCATGATTCATGTTTCATAAATGATAGAAAACAAAATCACGCAGCCTCATGTGAATACATTTACATGCCCTGGGTTTCAGATATATGTGTCTCAAATTATGAAGCAACTTGTTTTATTCTAGTAGGCAGTGAATGGAAAATGCCTCAGACATTTGCATTGTCTGAATATCCCTTTTTTTGCACTATTCAGAAGTACTAGCCTCAGAAAATACTAAACATGCAAGTAGTTGCAAACATTTCTGCGCATCTTTTTTGAATGCATTGTTTTTTTTCATTATATCAACTTTATTTGACATAATTATTTGGGAAATTGTTTTCAAGTTTCGTATTTCTGTCAGGTCATTCATTGTTTCGTCATATTACTTGTCTTCACGAAAAGCATGGTCATTGTGGATTTTGGTTAACAATTTTTCTCTTGTGATTTTATCATGTGCTAAGCCCTGGTATGTGTGTATGTATGTATGTGTGTGTATGGTATGTATGTATGTATGTATGTATGTATGTATGTGTGTGCATGTATGGTACTATGTATGTATGTATAATTATATATGGGCATTTAAATAGCGCCTTAACTAAAAAAACCACGAAGGCACTTAAAGGAGCCATCTGACACTTCTAGTGTGACTTAATGGAAGACTGTTCCAGTATGAAGGATTGACGGTCCTACACATGAGAAGGCATGGTGAACCCGCATCGATGTATGAGAGCGCAGGAAGATCATGTCTCCATGGGTCGCAGTGCTATTGAATGTTAATGTTACAATGAACTAAGTGGTTCTTAAATGTTGAGCTTTGTCTGATGTGTAAGATGTGTAGCAAGTTGAGTTGCATTTGTTTTTGTTTTCGTGTGGTCAAAATATTGAAGAGGTAGCTGAAAATTTTTGCTACTGATGAATGTATTGTTGTTGTTATTATTATCGTCGTTATTGTTATTATTATTATACTTTTGATAATATTATTATGATTATATGTTGTTATTATTATTATGAGAAGATTTGTAATCACAAGTTACTATTGCTAGATACTTGTGTCGAATGATGCTTTAGTCTGAGCTACATCGTGTTCAGAGCAGAAGAAGGGAATCGTTTGATGGATCGAGATTTGACGAGGGCTTATGACAACAGAGGCTGTTGCCCTCGGAAAAAAATTGTTTGGCGTAATACAACTTTTATTTGAGTTACAGGCTTAGCGCTGCATGCCTGAAGGTGTTTTAGATTGGTCTGTTGAGTAATGAGTATCACCTTTTTCATCGGAATTCCATGTTTGAATCCTAGCTCATCTGTAAAAGCGACCTGTTGACCTGGTTGTTTCATTTTATCTCTGTTGCCTCTACATTTCAACGCAATGATTCTTCAGCATCAGAACGCAACATCTGAGATGTGTTGTTACGCATTCATAGAACCATGTTGTCATATTTTCAAAAGATGTTTTGTTTCTTTTCTTTCTGTTAGCTTTGCGACATACTCCTTCAAAGCGAAAGTCAGTCGTTGATCGGCAGAAATCAGTGAGCGAGATGGACAGTACGCTGCTAGATAAGTCGAATGGGGAGACTGAACAAGGTGAGACTTCAATTTTAAAATGTACAATATTTATATTTGTGTACCTAGGATTATTTTTTTAACATCTGAAGTAGATTTCTGACTTTTGCTCAGTTGGGTTTTTTTATGTAATGAATTCATCCTCAACCGAACTCACTTAAAGGGATGTTGCTAGTATTAAGTACCGGTATGCTTTGCTGTATCTGGAATATTGTCTTGTATGCATGTATGTATGTATATATGTTTGTATGTATGTATGTATGTATATGGCCATTTATATGGTTGACATAGCGCCTTAACAAGAATCTCACGAAGGCGCTTAAAAAGATGACACACCTGGGAGAGTGTCTCAGCAGTCAGCATGGATGATCTTGATTTGTTTGCAGGTGCAGTGGGAGGCCGTCCAGATGTCCTACTGACCAGCTTGACCCCTCTTCCACCTTACAGTAGTCACTCACCAAAACCAGCAACCGCTCCAAAACCGAGACTCGGTGTGGCTGGTGAAAAGAAGCCAGCCGTGATCAAGCAGATAAAGTTTTCCGATTCTTCCGACACGTCAACTTCATCGACGCTGCCGCTGGAAGGAACTTCGTCTTCGTTTGGCGCCAGCTCTGCTGCGGAGTCTGAAGAACTAACATCACTTGTGACGAGCAGAGAAAAAATTCACACTAAACGTGCACCGTGAGTTTTCCTTTCTTGCTGTCATCTTTTTTCTTTTCTTTTCTTTTTTCAGCACCAGCTGTTTAATTATCAGCAATCAACTGCATGGTGAGTTGATCATTAATTTTTTTTATTGATGTTCTTTGGGTGAAACTGTCATCACTGTTTTTGATAAATAGCTTTCGTAATTTGAGGACATGGTCTGCAATTCAATGTAAAACTGTGCGACATTGATGTACGATTGTGCATCCATTTGATGTTCAGATTGATGTTCAGAATCGTTGCAAGTTGTTCTGACTTTCCCACTGAACTGATTGATGAACATATTTATTTGATATGTTGTCTGTCATTGTCACAGTTGTCTTAGCAAAAGGGATTACTGTATTAACTGCTATGTTGTCCTTAAGTAGTCATCTGTCTTTGATCGCCATAGAAATGTCCTATCTGCTAGTTCGTCCTTGTAATGGAGTATATAAATGTTTCAGTGCTATAATATCATATGTGGTGAAGTTTAACGGCCATATTCTCAAAGAAAGTCAGGAAACCTGTGACATGAAGTATATAGACTGTACAGACGTTGGAAGTAGTTTCAGGGTTAACCTGAATCATAAAGCTGCTGTAGACTTTAGCTTAAAACTTTGATTATGAACAACTGGGAAACCAATGCAGCTTATTGTCAAAGTATTACCAATACTTTGCTACTGCATAGATACATTTAATTATAATGCATGTCAAACCAGCAGCTGTGTATACAGCAGCTGCCCCCCATTCAGATGAGATTTAATCCAAGTTTGTGAAAGATATTTTATCTAGTTAATTTGATTGATGCAACAATCTTTTTCCAATTTGTTTATTTAGTCCGTTGGACAAACTTGGTCGCGCAAATCTGCGCGTTGATCTTAGTGCAAGTTCTTCGCCATCATATGTCGGAACCACTCACTCTGCCGCAAGCAAGAATGTGTCCGAAGAAAGTTTCCTTCCAAAGAGTTCGGCCAGTGATGTCCGAGGTGACGGATTTCGAGATTCTCTCGTATTTATTCTAGATAGCTTAGAATGTTCTGCCAGTCGAGTGGTGGACATATTCATTCTGTTTTGTAAGGTGGACATATTCATTCTGTTTTGTAAGGTGGACATATTCATTCTGTTTTGTAACGTCATGTATTTATATTTTTTGCAAAACTATCTGCACAAGATCAGTCTTGATCACTGTTGGCTATGTATCTTTTGCTGTCTTAGATATGTCTTGTAGTACAGCTGTTATAATGGGTTATAGAGTGATGCAGTGGCATAGTGTATGTTTTGTGCCTTGCAACTGGAGGGTCACTGGTACCTCTAGAGAGCCATTGTGTGGTAACCCTGGACAAGTTGCCTATCCAGAATTGTCGGTAAGGAAGGCAATGGTATGCTACCTCATTCATCTCGTTCCCAGATGTCAAAATTATATCGTATTTGGATTTCTGCAAGAAGATAACTTAAACTGAACGAGAGTTTTTGAGGACTAAAACGCATCTGTTTAGATCTGTTGGGTAGCTACGTTGAGCGCCTTAGTGAGATACTTGTCAGGGCGCTATATAAATGTTCATATATATACAATTATACATACATACAATGAACATTTTCCTTTCCTTATCTGACAATTAATTTCATCTTGTGGTTTTAGTTTACATCAGAGACAAGCCGTTACCTCCCACTCCCGTTCGTTTAAATGATAAATCTCATCAATTCAAGGTTTGAACTTGTCTTTTATTTTATTTTTTTAATATGTTGCGTATTAAATTTAGTTGTTTAGTAACTTTGGATCAGAACTTTGAGTTAAGAAAAACCATGATAGTCTGCCCTTAATGGTAACAGATGAAGTTGAAACCTTTATTAATCAATTGACAATATTGTATTCTTGTATGTATCATGAGCACTTTTTAGAGTGCCCCTTCAATGGTGCTCCCGACTACAGCGCAGACACAGCATGAATTGGAGTTTCACATCGAAGCTCATGAGCAATTGCGAATAAAGGGTTTGCTCTGGGTCCCCACGTGGTTGCTTGAGGTGGATTCGAACCCGTGAATTCCAGCTCCAAGGCACCAAACATAACCCTACACTACCTGCCCCACTGGTGGGATCTGAAGTTTCAGAGAAAAAACATTTGGAATTAGTGGAATTTTTGAGGGAAAACGTGACAAAGGCAGTTATAACTAAACAGTAAACAAACTTTTTGAAGAGTTAATAGAAATGGGAGCATTTAGTGGGAGATTTGTGATGTAATCGTCATGGAATTAGTTTGTTGACTTTCTCCAAACCTACCGAGTGGGTGCTATCCAGAATGACATCTGACCAACTAATTAGCTCAGCCGTTTGTTCTTTTTGAGGAGAGCTTTGAATGATGACTTGCTTGATTTTTCTGGAGAGACATAGTTTGTGGTTTGCTATAGTTTGTGGTTTGCTAGTGTGTATATAGTTGAGTATTCATTCGTTCTTTCAAAGGTGCTGAAGATTGAAACAAAAGATTTATATTTTCGTGAAAGGTTTCTTGAGCTGTTTAATTGCTTATTTGACTTTATTTTGATTTTCTAGAAAACCTGAGTAGCCATCTTTTGACTTGATTTGCCTTTTTCAACAAAAACTCGAATTCATCATCGGTCTTCATTCTATGCTACTCTCATCTCGTCATTGGAAGAAGCGTGATCTGGCTGATCCACACCACATTGCTGTTGCATTTATGATCCGCTAGACATCCTCCTCCGCCTCCTGCGCCTCTTCCTCCTCATCGTCTTCAGTGTTGAAGTGTTTAGTCGTCATAGCGATGGAACATTTGCAGCAGTAGAGCTTTTGTTGCGTGCTGTTTCAAGTTGACATTTCACAACGTATTGTCACCGTTTATATAGATAGCATCACTCTAGGTAATCTCAATCTGGAGTGCCTGTTAACATGGAAGTGCTTTCAAAGAGTATTGTTTTATCTGTTGATGTGGACACGTCAGTGGCAGTGTCACGGGATGCGGAGAATGAGTCATCCCCACCAGATGACCTTGAGATTTGTACAGAGTCAAGTATTAAAAGGATGGAGTTGATGCTGGACTAGCTGTGCTACACCAGACCAATGAGGTATTTCGTAAGAATGCATATATTGTTTACATTGGCCAAAGCTTGTGCGTGACTAGTGTTTTATGTGTTTGATTTGGTTTGAATTGATCATTTTGCTAAACCAGGAATGGACGCACTTCCTTCCAGTTTTCACGTATCAGTAGAACTTGAAATTCTAATTGATATTCTTGCCAAGCAGAAGGGCACATTCTTTGAGTCGACTTTTAAGTAGATAATATAATCAGCATGCTGCATATTGCACGGTTTGCAATTTTACATTTTGAATTTTAAAAAAATTCCTATCGTCCATTGTTTAATTTCTTCTCTCAGATGAACAACACTTCCCTGTTAATTAGTATGGCATAATTTTTTACCAAAAGTTTTGAAAGTACAAAAAGTAATGTAATGCCTGAGGCAGAGAATTTTTCTTTTCTTCGTGAAATCAATGACAATGTCATAGAATGATGAGAAAACTGCCTGTAAATGTGACATGCATGTCATCATTCTGTACCAAGTTACCAACATATTTAGATAGAAGCGTTTTTAGCATTTTATTGGTGAGCTGTATTGTATCCCCAGTCGCTGTTAGAGCTTTCTCATCACTGTCGTCATTGTCATAAAGAATCAAAGTTTCGTCTGTTGTGATGATTTTACTCAATATCCATATTTTTTGCGAGTCTGGTTGCTCATTTGCGCAATACTGATGCTGTACACGATGAACTTAGGCAACTCTTCATTTTATTTTATACTGTTGCATTTAATATTGTTGTTTCCTTTTGGCTGGTGCAAGTTTTTCCATGAACTTTTCTGCAGCGGCTTTGGTTCGGAGACTTCTTGGATTTTCTTTACTGATGTCTTTCCTTCCAACGGACTACCATACTTATTTTGTTCCTACGCTTTGCAACCGGGTGTATGTGTGTGTGAAGTCTTGACTTTATGAATTTTTACCTAATTTGGTGAGTTTTAATCAGAAATGTATTTATTTGATTTCAGATCTGTTTAGTATAAGTGTGTCTCTGTGCTTGTGAATCCATTAAACCCATTATTTCTGTGATTTCATTTACAAAAGAAATACACAACTTTTCCTTTTAGGCCGCTTAGTGTGTGCAACATTTTTTGCTAAAAGAAGAGCTGTACCTGAGGCGCAAAGAAATTTATGCAAGGGTTGCAGGCGTCCATTTTTCCGCTATGAAGGCAAATGTTCCTTTTAATTCAGATGACCAAATTTCATTGGATGTATAAATGTATATCTTCCGCTGCATTTTTAATTATCAATATATTTCCTGTTGACTGTTAATGCAAATCTTGTCTAAGATAAACCGTCCCTCGCTTGTTACCAGAAGTGTCTTTTTACAGTTGATCTTATTACTACGTTATAATTGTATTCCTTTGCTGGCATTATAGAGTTGCTCTTTCTGAGTGTTTTGATTGGGTTAAAATGTCATGTGATCATACATTTATACAGCAATATTTGAAGAAATTTTTTTGTCGGTGTGTACTACTAGTCTATGTTTAGCCAGTCGAATTCTAGTGATTTTGAAGAAGGGTCCAGCCAAATCATTTGTCACTGCAAGCGCCCGGTCTAATTCCTGCAATTCTCAGAGCAATTAATCATTTTATTTCTCTGTATTTCAAACAAAGGAATTCTTTTCTAAGTAGACTGTTAGAGATGGTAGTGGCTGACATTGGAGCATCACTGTTTGATGTGTTTCAGTGGTACAGGCAATTTCAGAACACTTGTGCGTTAGTTGCTCTCAAGTCATGTAGAATTTATTGCTTTTGATAGTCATTTGGCATATGAAGTTTGTCAGTGTGTAAACTGTGTAGTTACGTACATGTAGTGTGCATTCCAATTGAGACAATGATGATGACGGCCACCAAATGCTCAGTTCTCCGATTCAAGTTCTGTTTTGTAAGAATCAGTGGTCGTCATATTAAGCATTTATTGCTTATAATATTCTTTATTTTTTAATTACAATAATAGTTGAAGGGCAATGAGTGTTGCTGTGTCTAATAATAAAAAAAAATGGGTTGCAGTGTATGTGATGAAGAAATCAAAGGACGGATGATGATCAAAAAAAGGTCATGTGTCAACTGTCGTTTAGGGCTGGACTAAACTCGGCTTCAAATGCACATGATCATATGCCACTGGATGATGATGTGGCATTAGCAGTTTATGAACATCATCATCATCTCTTGCTAGTCTCAAAGTCAACCTGTCACATTGTCACTAAAAAACTGTTAAATTGTTATTGCTGATTGAAGTTTACATCCGTAATAGTGCTGAAAGTAGCACAACATACATATGAGTGTGTGAACAAGCATCAGATGCACACATTACAATCTTTCCATTACAATGTTTGTATGATGGTATGCAGTTACAGTGCCTAGTGCCCTCAGAAGTGGAGGGAGATGCAGGCTAATTTTATTAAAGTAAAACATTTAAAGTGTATGTGCATTAGCATATGCGATTATGCGTACATGTGTGGTGAACTGGTTTGTTGATATATGATGAGTTAAAGTGACTGCGACTGTAGGGCTTTCAGGTAGACCTGTCGACATGCTGTCAGTTAATGCTGTGACTAGTTTGTCAGAGTTATTAAATTACTTGAGTTAGAGGTATAGAAAGATAGTCAACTAGTTCGACATTTCTGTGGCAAATCTACCAATGCTAAGCAGTTTGCTTTTTTTTTTTCAAGCTCTGGAAACTGAGAGACAGTTCGTATTTTGACTCTGAATTCTGTGAAACATTTAGAAATGAAGGACAACTGGCTAGTTGCCAGATTACAGTGTCCATCCATTGTTATCTGCTTGTAAATGAAACTTTTCGTTTTTAGCTATAACTTTCATGACCTTGACATTTCACTAAGTTAGTGAAGTGACTTGGACATCTGCCACCTAAATTTTTCATAATTTATGTAAGCAATGCAGTCAGTAATTGGCTATGAACAGTGATTGATTGCCTCTTGTTATTATGTATTCCTTATCTTTAGCATATTCGGAATCTGTTTGCCATGTGTTGATTGGCTAAGATTTTTGTGTTTATTCACTGTGTTCAGAAACTCTACTGCAAATTATGTTGCCCAGCTGTACAGTTCCACAGTTTTTTTCCCAAAAGCACGTTTTTTTCTTCTTTCGAAAGACTGCTTTACTTAGTTTAGAAATTAAATGGACATGTATGTTTGATGCATGCGTTCAATAAACGAATAGCAATCGTCTTGGCGGACTGAATTTACGGAAGCAAAGTAGACATACATTCTTATTTCAGTTTTAACAACATGTCTCTTGCAGCCAATATCAGTTTTAGTGTGCCTACACTTTAACTGAGCTTTACGCAATGGCTAGTATGTTAGTGACCCATAGAGGTTGAAATTCCCAAAGGGGCAGAAAGACGTCTAAAGATTTCTGATTTACTAAACGACTTTCTAGTGAACTTTGCTATAAATAAGTACGTTTAATACCATACACTCTCCGTGAGATCAGGCAACGATGGAAATGGCTTAATTGGTCTCGTCAGCTGAAGCTAAGAAACTGAACTAGCCAAGACTTCATAGTGATAAATGTTCAAGCACCAATAAATGGTCAATGTTGTTAACAACCTGGGCTATGCTTTACTTTATGTCCAAACTGTTCGGACTAAAGCAACTCCAGTTCACAATTTCAAACTAAATTGCCTGCTCGTATTTGTAAAAAAGTCTATTTATTAAGTACAGACGCAAAATTTACAATTTTAATACTTGACAAACAACAACAGTTCAGTTCAGTTCATCTTGACATTCTAATGCTGCACAACAGTGCACTGCACAATGCTGCACATGCTTTTAGGCTACTGATCAGTTGGTAAACAGTCCATTTATGAGGAACCATGCCATCCCCAGTTTCCAATACCAATATTGTCATTATTTTAACTCCAGTAATAGTTCTTGTTACACTCTTTCGTATCTAGAACGCTGAAAGACCCGACTGCATTAGAATAATATGACCAGATCTATCTGTGGCATGGATAACAGAAAACTTTTGGATTGAGAACGTTTTTGGTCGTTAATTCGAGGCAGAACAGTTCTCTTGGACTTTCATCTGTTCAATCAGCTGAAACAGTCAGAAACACTCGTGGCAACTCAGTTGAGAAATTTCTTTCTCATACACTTCAGAGTAGATCATTGATTCATCGGTGTATTTAACGATTACTCAACTTGTGAAGAAATCAGCCGTGTGATTTTGTGTTCCTTCTGATTTTGTGTTCATCAGCGCTTCATCATTTCTTTACAATCTCTGCACCTTCATGAGTTCATGACTTTATAACTCTGGCTTGCACCCTAGTGTAGAATATTTATGTTTATATTTATGTCAACTGTCCAGTGCTTTTTTTCCTGCCAACTCTTTACAAATGCAATGTTAGCAGCAAGCCAACTTAATTATAAGCCACAAATTTGTTCAGTTCAGATTTCAACTTCAATTTGAAACAGGGTCTAATATTAGATTCTGCAGATCCAATTCACCATATTTAGATAGATCAGATCCATTTGAAATATTGTGATATTGAAAGCAGTGCTCGTGAATAACCTGATGCCCCCCCGCACTTGCTTTTAGAGTAGAGAAATCTGGAGTTTACGAACACGAGCCATCTTGAATGAAACCATCGATAATCATGGAATGTAGCCTAACAAAATCTCAGCCATCTTGAAGATTGCCACCTTTGAAGTATATTCATCAGAACTTAGCCATTCCGTCTTCTACATAGCCATTCTACAGTTAGCCATCTCAACAGAAGCCACGTCCAGCGCACTGACCTGATACGAAGCCATCTCACAACTCCAGCCAGAGCAAATCTAGCCACAAGATTAATTCATCGTGAAAATATCTGATTGAATGGATCAATTCACAATTGAACCATCTGATATGAAGAAGTCATCTTGAGCGAAGCCATCCAGTAGTCATCCACTTTGAACGAGATGTCTAGCGCTGAACCACAGAGCCACACTAAATGTGGCTCCCAGTTGCAACCATTAATGGCTAGTACGAGAAGTGTAGGCGTGTGATGTTGTTCAAGTCTTTCATGAGTCCTTCGATATTTGCCATCTCCTCCGTCAGTTCTTCAGTGCTGATGCAGTTCTGCAATATCAATATCATCATCATCGTCATCATCATCATCATCATCAACAACAACATCATCAGCAACAACAACAACATCATTGTGCAGCCTTATAACATGCAGCCATGATCATCATTTGGCATAACTTTGATGTTGCTCAGTGTACAACTGTTACCGTTATAGTCCATCACACTCAGGGTGGGAATTGCCAAGGGTTTGGGGTTTCAACCCCCCCCCCTCCCATCTTTCTTAGAGCGCCATAGTAAAATCTGTTTTTCACATCCCCATTCCAATTGGATAATGGTTCAACTCCCCAGTTATTTTTCAACGATTCTTACATTGGTCACACTGCAAACTGTTCTGCTTATAAGGTGGCAACTCGTCAGAATGACAGACATACATTGGCAGAAACTGATATGATTTTCACATCTATGCAGTATCGTTCACTTTGAAGTGACCAGCAAATGGAAGTAAATGGAATTGAGATTCTTCTAATCACAGAAAGACCAGAACGTAAGCTAAAGCATAATATGAGAAATTCTGCAATGAGAACAATTTCTTTATGAAGAGTCGCTTTCTTCTAACCGGTAAATCTGATGAGTTGTCAATGTTGTCTATGAGTTGTTCATCCGGAGTCAAGAGAGGCAGGCGGACTTGAGGTGATGTCATAGGATTTGACGGGAGGACCTTGAACGAACTTGAACCTGAAGTCATCTCCCTATCTGTAACAAGCACAAGCACATGAAAGATGCTATAGAATGTGCTCATGTTAAGTTTATACTGGGCGATTCCAATATTTTCAAAGGGGTATCTACTAAAAAACAGAATCTTATGACCATTCTGTTGGGCTCTGCCTCTTCCAGAAGAGGCAATAAACGTTTCTTCAACATAGTCATTAAATGACTTGAGAAGATACCACAGAAGGAACAGACTGAAATATAAGAAGATGACTTGAAAATTAACATATAAAATGATGCTAAAAGGTACTTCGAACCAATGATACCAATCAAATGCAAGCATGAGACAAGCAATCTACAAAGTACCTAGCTGCTGAGAAGAGGTCTCTAAACATGACTACAAAAACACTTTTTCAAAACATAACAAACGGACATTGCAACTATGATTAAAATTAAGATTCGAACTTTGGATTTAGAAGAAAGGTAGCCAACATGAATCAGAGCGAAATTACTTAAGCAAGAGCTGGTTTAAATAATTATGACAATTAATCAGGACTGATCTAAAGTGATGTGACTGCATTAAATATGGTACTTAAATAATATAGTCTGAATCTTTCATGATGGTCCAAGTATTGAAGTCTGATGCATACCAGGATGATTCGAGAGAGTAATGTCAGCAATGTTGACCCTGGGTGCTGCCGCATACTGAGACCTCGATGGAAACGTTGTATTTCCAGTTGAAGATCTGCTGTGATAAGCCAGTGAGATCGGATCAATTGCTGCAACACAAGAGCATAGCGTAATTTACATTACATTACATTCCATAGCGTAATTTTGAAGATGTAATGAATTAGGTCAATAAAAATTAGGTCAATGCACAGTAGAAGATTAAATTTCTATTATTTATGTTCTAAATTTAATTTTCTTCTTCTCGAGATATCTGGGGAAACAGTTCTTACCTTTAATGACAACAAAACGCCATCTTCTTGTGTGCAATTGTGTTCAATGTTAACTGATTCCATAAAGCATTTACCTGGTTCCCTGTACGTCGGTGGAGTGTCAACAGGTATCACAAGAGGAACATGGCGTAAGGAAGTGCTGCGGTATCTGTCATCATCTCGGCCACCTTAGAAACCAAAAATTTAGCAATTCTTAATGCAAGACAACCTCTAATCCCAGAAAAAAATGTTTTTGAATATTTGGTGCACTTCACTTAGAACAATGACTAGTGGCACCAGCTGGGTTACCAACCTTTAACCCACCTTGCCAATGTCGTGTGAGTTCTGAAAGTTTGAAAATTTCTTGTGGAGTTTTTGTTATTCTAATTTGGACAAAATAATTGCAATTACCTTCTTATGTAAAATGTTCACGATTGTAAATTTTGATAAAGTAAATGAATGAGAAGAGATTTGTCAGATTGATCAAAACAGATTGTTTATTTTCAGTATCTTGCCTTTTAAGGTCTCATCATCATCATCATCATCATAATCATGTACCATTAGCCATGTGCTCGTAGGTGTCCAGCATCAGCTTCATCCTCTCCCTCCCTCCCTCCCTTCCTGCCTCCCTCCCTCCCTACCTCCCTCTCTCTCTCTCTCCATCTGTACTTGTTCTGCACCCGGTGGAACAGTTCCTTTAGTGGGCCTCCGCACCAATCCTCCAAGTCGTCCATCAGTTCTCTGTGAGGTCTGCCTCTTTTGTTAGTTCCCTCATTTCTCTCCAAAGCGTTAAAATCAGGCTCAACTTTAAAGCAATCATCTTGCACTGATGCAATGAGTGTAAAAAATGTCAGATGTATAGTAGTTTATCTATTAACCTGGATAACAAACAGGTTAAAATTATTTGTATAACAAAATTAGTTTATCTTCTTATCTGCATTTTGACATTTGTGTATCGTGTAGAAACCTTTGTCATTTGAGTTTCGCTTTCGTCTGTGTCCGATTGTGGCGCTCTCCACCTCACTGATGTTGTCTGGATCGATGCGTTCCATCTCACACAGCTCTACATTTCCATGTATCCACAGATCTGGAGGTTTCAGACCCTTCTGCATTCTCTTTGACTTTGGTGAACCACTCCTATTCACAGAAAATATCCACAATTCCAACAACAATTGACTGAAAACTACAATTATAACAATCACACTCAAACAATTGAACCTTATCCGTTAATATGATCACCAAAAGTTCTAAAAGTTTTCTTAAAACAGAACATTTTTCCAACTCAGATTAAATGCATTCATCACTACTGTAATTATTAAAGCATTTTATAAAATATAACTATTGCTCTAAATTGTCTTTAATTAATTATACCAAAATCTAGCTTCATGTTCAAGAAATTTGCATTCTGCACCAAAATAAAAAAATACATGCTCCCTGTTAGATGTTGATAGTGGTATCACATGTATAAAATTCAAAGGCGTTAAATGCTACAACTCACTGAGTGAATGCCTGATTGCCTCAAACCCATACTCTCTACATTACAGGCCAAGCACTCAATTTCTTTGGCTACCAACGTGCAATTCATACATATAAATATGGAATAGGTAATTTATAAAAAAAAGTAATCTGAAAGTGTATAAGCATAGTATCAAGCAAAATCAAACTTTAAAGATCGCAATTAAAACAGATCCAGTCCAAAACAAGTGCTATAGTATAATAGTGAAACAGAGAAAATCGTATAATAATAAATAATAACAATGACGATTTCTATGGCGCCGTAACACAGCCATGCATACCGCGATTCAACAAAAACTAAGAATCTGAATGAAGTGATGATGTAAAACCGTCGTACATCTGCTTTCGATTCGCTGGACGATGACGTCTCGAGCAGAAGCAGCAGACGACTGCTACCATGGTAACGAGAAGAATGATGATGAGCGAACCACCGATGCAACCGATGATGATCCAGAGATGATACATCGAATTATCCGATCCATCGCTTTTATCCGCATCCAATCCTGGACTCTCAGTATCTGGATCAATTCAAACGCAAGCACACAATGGCACCATGTTGAAAGCCATTCACTGTCATCGCTTTGAAGAGGAAGCAAGGGGAAAATGGGCCACTAAGAGTTTCAGACTTTCAGGTGGATATTATGCAGTGGTTCTAATGCAGACCGTGAGTCTATGAATTTTCTGAATTACTCAAGACACTTGTTATGTTTACATGTTCTATTATCATCCATCCATCCATCCATCCATCCATTATTCAACAACTTACAATTTGTTCACTCATTGTTTTTTTCTTCAATATACGGTATTCATTATTTTGCCCAATATTTAAACAAAGTTCTAAATATCACTTCAGGAGTCCAGTAACTAACAATTCTTTAAGTTTATTTAGGTTCATTTTAAAGCATAACAATTCTGGGTCGTGTAAACATTATCTAAGCAACAGCATTTAGATGACAGGACAATGCAATCCTTTGGGTCATATGGCACAATGGACAGGCAATGGAATAAAGCACAGAAACACTATTTAACCGTTGTGTTGTCTTACATCCTTCAGCAGAAACTAAACTCTGCACATAAAAATAGTTTCCAAAATACGATGTTTCAGAAATATGCTTTCAACCGGGATTCAACAGGCAATTACGACGTACACATTCTTACTTGGAAATATTCTTCCCCAGCCATCAGATGTCTCCCAAACACCATCCCCTCTTCCATCAGCTGAAAAATTTAAACATATTCTATCAGAAATCAATTGGAGAAATAAAATTAAAAAATTATTACAAAGTTGCTTAAAATATGCAGCTCATTCATCTAGTAAAGTCTACTGTACAGTGTACATAAAAAGGAATAACATTACACAGAGTGCATGAACTGCTTGATAAAAATCAAATAAATAATTGATTATACAATCAGCAAAAACAGCACTTTGGTAAATAAAGGCTCCAAAGGTGACAAAGGACAGCGGTTTGTCTGTTTGGCAACGAGTGTGGCTGTTCACTGCAACCAGACAAATTGAGTAGTGCTCAGGGAGATATGGTCTTCATACTCTCTTTCCCCACTACTCAAGTGCTGTCATCATCCATACAGTGGTTTTCTATATCATCAGGGGGTAATAAATAACCACAGGATGGCCGACTGCGTCCATGTTCGCCATGTAACATGCAGAGTAATTCAAATTCATGACCATTCTGCTGTGAGGCCATTAATGTGCAGGGTCCATCATCATGCACAAAATAATGCTCAGCATTGTCGACCAATGCTTCATCAATATACATTGGCTGCAAATGTTTATTGATGAAGCTCTGGCCAACAATGCTCAACGAATATCACCAGTGATATTTATCTGGGAGTGGTGTAATATAAATGTCCCTAATAACAATAACAATAATAATAACAATAATAATTTGAATAAATGCATGTATGAATACATACATGCATGCATACATGCGTAGTTTGCGTACATACAAGTGCGAACATTTCTATAGCATAATTAGAGAATGTCATAGAGGCATGCATTGCACACACAGCCATCTAACAATTCCAAAGAGGAGCGACTTAATAATTATAATAGAGGAATTTATATCTGAAAAATCTACAGCATTTGAAAATGTAATATCAGCAAAACATCTTTGAGGTCAGAAGGTGAATAACAGTTATCTTACTTTACCTTACATGATAAGAGTAAGCAATAAACATTTCCAAGGTGAATAACAGTTATCTTACTTTATCTTATATGATAAGAGTAAAGACTAAACATTATTTTCCATTACCCTTAAGTGTTCGAAACATAACTGTTGGTGCCATTGGCCCAGCACCCACGGCATTATGAGCCTCGATCTTGAAGTAATAGGTCGTGTCAGGGGTCAGGTCACGAACTGTGGCCGACAATCGGTCACCCAAAACTTCCTCAACCACCCAGTCACTGTCTGGTAGAGTGGAGTCCGTTGAGTAATACAGCAAATACCCTTAACAAAGTAAATACATCAAAAATTTATTTCGTTACAACATAAATGTTTATATTGAACATCTTGCTGAATTGCTAAAATGTCGTTATTAGCCAAAAATAAAATGGTGGCATTAATCGAAACTTTAACAACAGTTCGTTCCAAAACAGTAATGTATAGTTAAATTGCAATGCAGGAAGTAGAGCAATACAACTCAAGAAGAGTTTACTGCTGAAACGAAGGCAAACAAAATGGAGGCCATCTTGAAATCAGTGCCTAAAGAGTAAAAAAGAAGTGCCTTGACAACCCTTATCTTCCCAGGCTGTGCTGTAATAATAATTGGCAGGCTAGCATTCGGATTTTAAAATAAGCGTGTGGACGCCGCTCCTGACCGTCCATCCAATCACACTTTATGCCCTGCTGACTATCGCCAGACTCAACTGGAAACTGTTTTTGGTGGAGACAGAGACGTCACCTGTGATTTGTCCGTTGGTGAGACGAGGTGGTTGCCAGTTGACCGTCACTGCACCACTTGACCCTCCGCCTCCCACTGGCACCAACGTCACATCGCGTGCTGACGTAGATGGCGCTGCAAACACAGACGTATCATGTATACTCCCTGTACTTTCACTGAAAGCATGTCTTTTTGACTGTTGCACAAAAAAAGAAAACTCATATTCATATGCCGGTACATACGTCTCATTACATCACATTGACTTTGTAACTGCAAATCCGGGAGTCCCTCTGAGTACAGATCTTGCAGGAGCGCTATAGAAATTCTAACCAATTGGTTGAAATGACACACACACACGCATACACACAGCCTACATTGCTGTTCCTTGCCACTACCTAGGTAATGCTGTACCTACGCACTGTGTCGCTCTGCTTTGTAATACCACTAACCTTTATTTCACACATAAAAGATTTGAATCTAGGTGCATCATGTTGTAGTTGATCAAAGTTGAGAGCCATGGTTGTGCTTATTTTTTTCTTATTTTTCATTCAGTTCTGCTGATTATGGTTAACAGTTAGCTGGATGAGTGAAAGCACAAGCATAATAGGCATAAAAGCTAAATAACAGAGCAAGAGTTTAATCAACAACAAAGCCACTGCCAGCATTCATTCATTCATTCATTCGGACATTTATATAGCGCTTCTTCAAGTAAAAAACCTACTCAAACATTTCTTTAAACCGAGCAATTGATGTAGGTTCATAATCATCATTCTAAGCACTGCACTGCACTTACCAGCCTCTCTGGTGCTGTTGAAAGCGCTGAGGCTCCACGTACTTTGTCTCGTTCCCTTCGAGACTTTCACGCTGAACTCGTATTCTGTGTCAGGACGAAGGTCATCAACGAGAGCACTGAGGTCAGTCGAGTTGACGAATCGATACTTGTGCTGGAATTTCGGATTGTATCGTATCGTGTAGTATCGGTTGTCGTTGACGCGTTGACTGCGGCCAAGAGTCGTGTCAGACCATGTCAACATGACAGTCGTCGATGACAACACAACTGGCTTCACGCCAACGGGCGGCATCAGCGGCATTTGAGGTTCTGGAGCTGTTAATATAATCCATTGACTACAGAATCCGTCAACTCAACCAGTCAATGAGTCATTGGTAAATTAATAAATAAATAAATCAGTTATTTCATTTCAAGTTGTGCAATCAAGTATTGGTGGTGACATCTCTTAATCACAGCATATCATCAAATGAAGATCCCAACAGACATAACCAATCACCAGTCTAAACAGTTATAAAGGTAATTAAATCAAATAGTCAGTATCCGCAAATCATTGCATTAGTAGACCATGGAAAATGAGCAATTTTCAAGATTGGGCTAAGAACAGATCCTATATTTCAGACTTTCAGTCAATCTTTATATCATCAGCATATACTGACTCAAACTATTCTATAGACAACAGCACATCTTCTCTGGTGCTCGTCCAGGGCTCTTGTACTCCTCCCATCAAATGTGCACTCTGAAGAGACAGTGTTGGCCTTTAGATTTAGATTAAAAACTCATATTTTTCAAGTCTCAGAGGTTACATACAAACCTTCTTGAAAATTTTCCTTTCTGGCTTTCAACTGGACTTTGGAGTTCACTCTGGAGTTTGGATTGCAAAATGATTTTGCTTAGTGGCAACCATTGACCAATGCATTGAGCAATATTTCAGTGAAACTATAGAAGTCCTCAGATTAATTATTAAGTCAATCAGCCAATACGTAAAGAGTCAGTAGTAACTATGAGTTGTTGGATACCTACTGGTCATTTCACGCGTCACAGTTGTCTCATACATCGGAATTCCTTCTCCAGCGTAATTGAAAGCCTTCAGGCTGATCACATATTCTGACGACGGCTCTAAATTCACCATCAATAATTATCCGTAATTAATCAGGTGAATTGAGATTTAAAGCAACTGTACAAAAACAGGACAAAAGTGTCTGTGAAAAACCAGACACTAAAAGCAAAAAGTCTCCATCTATAATATATGAACATAGCATTATTCTTCGTCTGATTTCATATTTCAAAATAAGATGTCCATTTGACCATACCAAACTTCCACCCCACCCTCACTCACTGACAAACTGGCATGCCATTATAAGCTGCAAGCAACCAGGAAACACCTTATTCATTTTGCGTTGACATCTGAACATGTAGATAAGCATAGACAGATTTTGAGCTGAAGAGTTAACACTAATAAAACACTATCATGGTTTTAGATAGACCATCATAATTTACATGAATATACATGAGCACATTAGCATATTCATTTGTGAGACACTTACTAAGGCCTTTGACCGTGTGATGCCTTCTTCTTGGTTCCAGTATCTGTCGAAAGATATCTGGAATCCCAATACCATATCCTAGGATGTAACCACGGATACGGATATCCTGTTCGAGAGGAGGAGTCCAGCTCACCATGATGGCGTCGGATAAAGGTCGAACCCTGAGGGAGCTCCCCTTTCCAGGAACACGAGTTTCTGGTCAAGAAATATTAACAGAAAGTCTGCACAAACTTTTACACAGAAAAACACAGTAATCACAAATCTTCACGATTTGCTTTCTTTTCAACTTGCTAAAAACGCATAACAGACAAGATGTAGAAATTTTCATTCTAATTAAATCAATTAGCCACTGCCTAAAAAGATACACCTGTTTGCAATAGTGTTTTTTTCGATAGGCAACATACTGCAGCTGCATAAGAAACTGTAATGTATCTTGACAGTGCAATGCATGACAAGTACTGGTAAAAACAACATTGCTACAACTTCACCACCACATCAAAACTTATACTGCTCTAATATCAATATTTTAACTAACAAATAATGCAAAATGAGACTTTATAAAACAGTAGCTGCCAATAACATTCCACACAGATGCGAATACTGTAAAGAAGACAAGCTCTAGAATAGATGTTACCATCCAAATCATGTTTCAACGTTTCTTTCGTAAGCCATGCTGACGTTGGACCAGTGCCATTCACAGTCAATGCCTGAACACGGAAAACGTACTCAGTGCCCTTCTCCAGGTCTACAATCAAAAGAAACAGAATAGTTCTCAAATGCAAATATGACCCATCTGACCAAAACCACGCATAAGTCGGATTTTGTACAATATGAGTGTCATATATCTTCTAAAAGAATAAAGTCTCTTTTTTAAAATAACCCTTTTTACTTTTAATGTGCATAAAACATATTTATTTATCATTTTCTGTAAAAAAAAATGAAAAATGAAAAAAATCGGTTTTTTCACAGTTCGGTCATTATCTCAGAAGCGTGAGTTGCGACTTACGCCTGGTTTTGGTCAGATGGGACATAAATATGGTAAGTTACACCCTCCTCCTTTATCCAGACTTGTGACTGGCAATACCACAGGTAATGTAGTGGCAAAGTTAGCACTTGCAATCTACTTGTTTTTAATCTTTTATGTTTTGATGTTTGCCTGGCAAACTATGGACTCTGCTTTGGGGCAAGGCAGTTGACAACTAACATGGTGCAAAATCAAATTACTACTGGCAATTGCCGTAGTTTTTTTGAAAATATTTCTTCTGCATAGACACAACAAACTGACAAGAAATTGTCTACAGCTATTCATTAAACAAACACGCTCGACATTCAGACATTGCCTCCCAAGATCACCTCCAAAGGAACAATGGTAAAAAAATACTACAATGACAAATCGTAATACGATAGCAATAACGATCATATCCATAAATTACCTGTAAAGTCGAAGGATCGCTTTCCTCCTTCCACGATGACATTCAGATTGATCTTGTCTTTGCGTTGTTTGTATTCAATCTTGTAGCCCTCGATTATGCCGTTCTGCGAGCCCTCTGGTGGTGGATCCCAGCCAATCACAATGCCCTGAAACCGAGTCAAATATATTGCCAGGCAGACATCAAAACAAAAAAGATTTAAAACAAGGAAATTACACGTGTCATAACTCTTCCACTACCCTACCTGTGATAGTGCCAGGCTAAAGCCTCACTCAGTGTCGATAAACCGCAGTTACAAATTCTCAATTCTCAAAGCAACACGTGTATCTGGCAACTGTTTACAAAGCAACACATCTAGCAACTGAAAATAAATACATTGCTATTTCCTGGACAAGACAGGGCTGACAGACCTATGCCCAACTTCTGAAGACGAATGCAGCCCACAATTCCAGACTAACCTTTTTGATCCTTCCTCAATCCTCATAGTCATGTAGGACAAAAGGACAAGCAAACGATACAAGGCATAACAGTCCATAGCAGAAATAACAAATATATGCAAACTTCACACCAGTAAACTCCAACATGCTAGAGCAAAGACTGCGAATAAACGAAACAATTCACCAAAGTGAAAGAGAACGTGGAACTGATCATAGATGTAAAAAACGATGGAAACAGAATAAAAAACGGTAAAAAACGTCGTTTTTTCCGAAAAAATAAAAAACGACAATAAAACGATAAAAACGATAACGGAAAATAATTTGACTTTGCTACATCTAAAACCGCATTTTAACCTTGATTAGGAACCTACTATACGCAGGCTATCTCTTAAATGATGATGTTAAACGATGAAATAATGACTTTAGTTAGCTGAATCCTTGAGGTTTGGCGGAAAACATAAGGAATATCAGAAAAAATTAAAATTTAGAAAAATAATAACAGAAAGTAAATGAATAATTAAAGATAATGAAAAAATAAAAAACGATAAAAAACGATGGGAAAAATAAAAAACGCAAAAAACGACGTTTTTTGGGAGAGAATAAAAAACGAAAAAACGTTTTTTACAACTATGGAACTGATGATATAGGGGGTGAAGATGTTCAGAATTGTAGGCAGATACAATTATACATTTGCAGCTAACCCAGAAATCAGGCATCTGGATGCACAACTGCAGGTGGAATGGCGGAAAACTCAGCGGCTTTAGTTAGCTGCATCTCAGGATCCCATTGAAATTAAGTATCGGAATATTTAAATGGAGAAAGAGCGTAGAAACAGGACTCACTGTGGAACTAACAGCATCGGCCGTGATGTTCTGAGGAGCGGCTGATGGCACTGGAAAAGAAAAACAAGCAAACTAGGTAAAAAAAATTAAATTGCAAAATAGGTCAGGCATTGTTATATCAGCCAAGATCAGCTGGCAAAACATTTTCAAGAAATATAAATCATGGCGTGAAGACGATTAAAATGCACAAGACTTGTAGCCGTTTTTCACACTATCAAATACTTGCCATCTGAAAAGGTGTGGCAGATTTCCTCTTCCGAACTCCTTCCTGGTCCGTTTCGGCTGAAGGCGACGACCCTGAATCGATATTTCTGGAACTTGAGAAGGTCTTTGAGAGTGTAGTGGTTCTCAAGAACATTAACATCAGTCTCGCCTGGCTGCTCATCAGAGTCATCTGTGCTACTACTGTAGTATAATTTGTAGTGAGTTATCGGTTCCTGCTGAGATGAAGGTCCCTCCTCCCAAGACAGATGGATCGATGTGGATGACAGAGCCATTGCCTGCAGCCTCATCTCTAGAATCAACAACATATTCATCATCTTATTAATATCCATCATTTAGAAACTTACGTTTTCTGAATATTTCTGCTTTTTAATATTACAGGTTATTACCATTATCATTATTATCTTCATTGTCGTTATTATCTTCATTATCATCTTCATTGTCATTATCATCTTCATTGTCATTATTATCTTCATTGTCATTATCATCTTCATTGTCATTATTACCTTCATTGTCATTATTATCTTCATTGTCATTATTATCTTCATTGTCATTATTATCTTCATTATCATTGTTATCTTCATTGTCATTATTACCTTCATTGTGATTATTATCTTCATTGTCATTATTATCTTCATTATCATTGTTATCTTCATTGTCATTATTATCTTCATTGTCATTATTATCTTCATTGTCATTATTATCTTCATTGTCGTTATCTCAACCATCAACATCGTCGTTATGATAAGCACAATTATTTACACACTTTAGTTAAACAAACTTAGAGCCTGGGATGTCATGGACTCACTTAGTCACATGGATATGATTCCAGGAAATGACTCCTGGAAGCATTTCCATGTAATCGAAGGATAGACAACTATTCCAAATCGACTGATTGCTGGTAGTTGCAGATAGCAGATGATAGGTTTGCCAGAAACAGCAAAACCTATTCAGTCACACTACAATTCAGTTCTCATAGGGTGAAGAAGTTGTGTGAAACTGTAAAGTGGATTAATGTGTAAACAAAGATTCTATTTATCAGATCAATAAGTCAACTCCATAAAATTCCAATTTCTCAAGTCTCATTAAAAGCATAACATACAGCACAAGGAATTTTTACATGACGCCCCTTCACTGGGAGTGCCTCTGACTGATTGGTTAACTCCAGAGTAACATATACATGCATTATTGCAAGCACTAAAGTCTGATGGACAATAACTTCAATCTGACAAATGAATACCATTCGCATGCAACGTTTCCACATGCAGTTCAGCTGTGTCTCGACTTGTCCCATGCACGTTGTATGACTTGACTTGTATGGCATATTTCGTCGATGACTTAAGTCGCTGGATTGTTGCTTCAAGGAAAGTTGTGTTCAGCGTTCGTTCCCTAGACAAAATATTCTGATATGGCACAAATCTTTGGAGAAGCAGATCATAAAGTAGAGGACTTTTATTTGAGGAAAATCTAGACAAGACGATGAAAATCAACATACAGTAAAATACTGAATAGAAACAGATTCCAATCTACATTATGTCTCGCTGTGGACATCATAATGTTAGAACTTGTTTTTTTCTGTTTACACCAAACGTATGCAAATAATTATGGCTGCATGTAAGATGAGATAAAGGAGGCTGAGGATAAAACCTGCATAATTTAATACGTCAGTGCCAACTCAATTTTCTATTTACTTAAATAAAATAAAATAAAACAGCTAAGTAAACTTTCAAAAAGTAGTTCCGAACCTTCTGGACCCCTCTTCCTTCCACGAGACAATGTAACCATGAGCTGAATTCTGAGACTTTGCGAGTGGCGCTGATTGCCAGGCAACTGTTACCGATGACGTTGCTATGACGACAAGTGACAGTCCCACCGGAGCAAATGGCACTCCGTTATTAACCAACGATGCTCCTTCTAAGTATCAGATATATTTTATTCAGTTCACACTTTATTATAGTTATTATATCTATCATTATTATAACAGTGAAATTATGTAACACCCTCCTTCGGGGATGCCAACCCAGGAGTGCTCCTAGACAACCCCTTTCCGAAATATCAAATATTATTAATGCGAGCAATGCTTGCTGCATATAATGCAACTTTTCCGGCAAACTTATTGGCTGGAGTAAATATGTACTGAACAACTGATCTGCTGAATAAGTCGACAGTAGAATATATTAAATAAGTCATCAAACTACAGAAAGAATTTCAACGTGGCACTGTGTGTAATTCAAATTCATAGTTAGTGCAAGAAGTTCTTGTTATTAGACCACTTGGCTTCATATAAATAGAAGAATTGAATAAGATTTGATTTCTGAGTTCGGAAAAGCCAATATTGGGGGACAAACTGTAGGGTCTGACAAGAATAGAAGGTCCTAATTAGCACAAGATTAGATTAACCCAGGTTTCAACGAATGAAGATATATTATATATAAGATAATGGCTGTAGAAAAGTTACCAGAGCACTGTGCATTAAATTTAAATCCAGTAGATTTTTTCATTTTTAATCGAAAGTTCAACCTTTGTTTTGCACTTACTGCTTTGACTAATGACGAGTCTGGCCGACGCCTGAATCATTCCTGCGTTGTTTGTTGCGGTGCATTGATACATTCCTTCGTCCGATTCAACCAGACCTAGGATGCGTAGATTTCGTCCGTCAATGACCTGGAAGTAGTCACTGGCGATGACCACATCACCGTTCTTCAACCATTCCACTCTCGCTGGAGGACTCGCGTATACATCGCACTCCAGTTCCACATCGGAGTTAACCAGCGCAGTCACCCCAGAAGGTTGTCGCAAGAACCGAGGTGGCACTAACAGAAGAAAATCCAATTGTAAACCAGATGGTAAAACTTATAAAGCTTTTATTTAGCAAAACTACAATATCTCAGAACATCTGCATCAAGAACAAGATTTTAAAACGACTGGCTTTTAATTTTGGCTGTTTTTTCCATAAATTTTGTTCATGAAAATTATTATTATTGTCATATTAAACAATTAATGTCACCAAACTTCTCCCAATTCTTAAACTGTCACATTTACCTCTCTACTTATTAACTTTTCAAAAGCCACCAAAAAGTCTTTCAGTATTGCACCCATATAAACACAATTAATAATTCCATTTTTAACATCCGAGACACAAATCACTACCCACAAACTAAACTGCTCATCATCACCTGAGTCAGGCCATGTGATTAGATTATCAGGCGACAGACACGTATCTGTAATCTATTAGCCACAATGATGCCAACAACAAGAAGGCTAATAGCCAAGAAGGCTAATGGCAAAGAAGGCTAATAGCCAAGAAGGCTAATGGCTAAGAAGGCTAATAGCCAAGAAGGCTAATGGCTAAGAAGGCTAATGGCTAAGAAGGCTAATGATTGCCAATGGATGGACAAAGAAAGAATGGCATATGCATATCCGACTGAGACAGATTCATGTCTGACAGCATCCGTCGATAAATCGAAACAAATGAAATGTGGAAATGGAATGCAGGAAGTGTCGCGTGAATCGTAATGCGAAGACTAACTGGAATAAATCTGTCGTTTCTTCATTCTAAATTGCACAGCACAATCTGGTTGTAGAGAGAGATGCACATAGATGCAAGTAATGTCCAGGATTGAAATCTCAGCACATACAGTGAAAATGGTAGCCTCTGATTTCAGGCAGTAGTCAAAAGCAGTGACATAATCTTTATAATATGTCTGGAATGGGCTACTTCATACCTTATTTCACACCTGCATCTGCTGCCAAAGCGTCCATCTGACACGTTCTTTGGCAATCTTAAAACTGTTCTCTTTATCCAAAGTTGGGTTGGCAGCGTTCATGAGTAGTAGAATTGAAGAGGCATTATATAAATTCTTGTAGTGAATGAATGAATGAATATTATTATATAAATCATATCAATCGAAAGCGCAGAAGAGCACTTGAGACGCTTCTAGATAGAATCTATCGTTTAATTTACAGGTCATCAACTGACAATTCGAAATATGAACAGAAAATTTAAAAAAAACACAGATAATGCAAGTTGGTGCTGTATCGATAATGTGGTTACTTTTGTGACATGGTGTGGGAAACAACGACTACTTGACAAGCAAATCTTGTACCTACTCCTTCCTAAAGATGTCAAAATCCAATTATCATATCATAATTATTATATGAATATCATTGAAAAAAAAAATAAAGAATTGGATTTGCCAAAAGTAACTTACCCAATATCCTCACAGTTGAATGCGTCTCAATGGACGACGCATTGGCAGTTAGAGCGCGACACGTGTATCGTCCTCCGTCACCTTCACTGACCTTGTCAACACGCAGACTGCCTTGACCTTCAATCAACCAACGACTCAATCGATTGTCATCTCCCATCTCTCTACAACAACACAACAATGCTTAATCATCGTTTTCGTTGACCTCGTCAAAGCATTTAAACTGAATCCAAACATAATTTCAGTGTCATATTTCGGTGATTTACACCGGCTTCACACACCTTCTAAAGTTGCGGCATTGGACGATAGCAATAAGTAATGGACACGTCAAGACACACAGATGACCAGAATAATACAAGTGAGGAAAAAGTGATCAGAGAGGGACAAAGGTTTTAGAGATATATGTTACACAGTAGCATCCAGTGAAACCAGCAGCCACTCCTTCGTGTAGATTTGTCTGATGAGTTTGGTGGTCATAATGAATGCAAATCCACAGGATTGTCTAATAGTGAGCAACAAAAATGCAGTTTTAGTAAGAGCATATGCTACCATGACTTCATCTTATATTTTCAGCCTTAAATACTGGATTCAAGAAGCTTAAATTTAAGCGCAGGTTATGAACAACGACAGCAACAAAGAGCATCACAAAATCCAATTCCATTTGAGTATAAAGAAAGACGACGATGATGATCTCCTTAGAAATGATGAAGACAATATGGCTACCTGCAGGCAACAACAAAAGTCATATTGTAAGTGTGGCTTACGTGACGACGACAAGCGGCAAGCCATCCTTGAGCCACTCGATGCGGCTAATTCCGTGGTTTCCGTCTGGTCGGCTTGCAGCACAGAACAGCGCAACTGCTTCCCCCTCCACCACATCCACTTCTGTCGGTGGCACGACCAAAAACTCCAGAGGACTCACTTGACCTCCCACGGCTTTGACTAAAAAAACAAGAAATCACTCATCAGCGACTAACGGAAAATATCAACTGATAATATTAATTCACGACTGACCACCAACCATTTTCTACCATAGCATTGCTACTATTGTTTATATTAGCATTCACATAGTAACGCTACTATTGTTTATATCAGCATTCACATAGTAATGCTACTATTGTCATCCACATTCACATAGTAATGCTACTATTGTTATTACCATCATTTACAATACCTAAAAATTCACTGATATATTTATCACAATCATAAGCACATTTTTCCATCCGATGGGATGGAAAAGGAGTCGAGGAAGACCCAGAAAGACCTGGCGAAGCACGGTTACTCAGGATTTGGAAGGCGGCGGAATGACATGAGAAGATGCTAGGATGACTGCGGAAGACAAGATAACGTGGAGAGGCTGTGTCGCCCGATGCACTACCAGCGCGAGGAAGGACTAAGTGCTAAGTGTGTAAGTAATAAGCATATATATTATTTGTATTATATTTATAAAAAATTCAGTTCTTCTGACATGAGCAGAACAATAATTCTACTGGCCAAATTCAGGCAGACAAATGTCAAAGGCTCAAAGGCTGTTTAATTAACAGCATATATGGTATTATTTACATTTTACAGGATAGTGGCAAGCCATAGCAGTTACCATTCTGCTGCATTAGGATGAAGAGATAACTGGAAAAGAACCAGCATGTCACCATGCACAGCATAATCAACAGATCTGCAGCTAGATGTACATTTAATGACATAGAAAAACAGTTCCTTAATTAAGAGAGAGGGTTACACAAGTTCAGCATGATGGTTGTAACCGCAATGTGTTTTTTGGCAAACAAACAAAATCCAATTTTGGCGACTGCGCTTGGAATGCAGGCGATAAAGGACAAGTCTTTTACACATTGACAACAGAGGCAATACAAAGTAAGAAAATGTTAACCCTTTCGCTACCTTGCACGCCGGAAATATCCGGCAGAGGAAATAAATCATATTCTCCTGAGTACACTGTCTGTTTATATTATAACATCGGCAATCGGCATGCGTTTTTAACGATGCCTATGGTCACCTACATTTTATGCATAGTGATCAATGCACGTCCTACATGCCTGGCCAAAACTCAGGTTCCTTGGGATATCATAATAATTATTAATATAACCATTTCATGTTGTTATTAGCTATGCTACATTATACGCTAATATTTTAACCAAACAACACACTATGTGTTTCTATAAACATCTCAGTTTCCTTCATATAACTATAATTGACACTTGCATTTTCATTTCAATAATGCCTCACAGACTCACAGTGCATCAAAGACATTTTTAAAATCATTCATTCATATCAAGAATTTATATAGTGCCTCTTCAATAAAGCTACTCAGAGGCTCTCCCAGACCAATTATTATATTGACATATATCTCTTGCATTAAGAAATGCCTGCTAGCTATTGTATATTCATTTCAATATTTGACCTGAACAAAATATTGCGTCCAACATTTGGTCTTCTGTTTCTACAACACCTGCAACTTCATACTGATATGGTGTCACTTGCAGACACTGATGCATTATGTAAGAACCACCATTGTGGAACACATGAGACATTTGTATGATATCCAGAGTTGGCAGGGTATCCATCAGAGGCATTTGATAATGTCCTTGCCCTTTGTGCCCTTCCTACCTTTAACCTTGCCTCATTCATTCCTTCATTCCAATTCCCTTCCACTAAATCTCCTTAATCCTCCATCTTTCTTTCCATCTATTCGTTCATCAGCATGCCTGCTTTTGCTCTCTGTCATTCGTCTGTTTGTCTATCTGTTTGTCCAATTGTCTGTCTGTTTGTCTGTCTGTCAGCCTGCTTGTCTGTCTCTATTTATCTATCTGTCAGTCTATTTCTGTCTGTCAGCCTGTTTGTCTGTCTCTATTTATCTGTCGGTCTATTTCTGTCTGTCTGTATATTTGTCTGTATGTATGTCTCTCTATTTGGTTGGTGTCAGTCTGTCTGTCTGTCTGTTTCTGTCTGGATGGTTGGACATGCATTAATATGCAGTGTGTCTCTGATCGATAGGCTTGCACTGCGTCTCTCTCTCTCACTCACTCACTCACTCACTCACTCACTCACTCACTCACTCACTCACTCAATTACCTTTCCTGCAAATGGCATCTTCTCCTCTCGTGCAGGAGCAGACACGAGGGACTCACTCCGGTGCTCTGCTCCCCCTCTCCGCTCTTCATCCTACCCACCTCCTCGCTTGCTTTCTTCATTCAACACAAATTATCACTAAGTTACAAGTTCCTGAGTGCAGGGTAAGTGTACCAGATGGGGTGGGGGTGGGGTGAGGATTAGATTAAGGGTTAAGGGCAGCCCAGTAGCCTGGCTTCACCATGGCCAATGGCCATCCATATGTCACATTAGAGTATGCAGCACATAATTATAGCTAATCATGGGCTCCTTTTCAGTCACAGTTATTGTAATTGTAATCGCAATCTCCAAATTTAAAACGTGCCACTCAAAAACCAAGCCCAGGGCACCAGCTTATTCGCCAGCGCTATATAAACCATCTTAAGTCATCAGACTCATCATGTTAAGCAACTGCATTTTAATAATAATGATAAGATGGCTGATATATACATTACATGAGCCTTGTTTTGTACCACATTACCTAATGGTATAATTAGGTAATGTCACATTAGAATATGCAGACTATAACCAATATATGCACACAAGCAAACATTCCACTTAGGCTAATTCTACTTAGGGTGACAGTTCTTTTAGGCTGATAGTTCTTTCTTACTAGTTCTTAGGAAATGCTAATGCTTTTTGTAAAGTCTAGCTTGATGACAAATTTCAGTCTATGTCTTTCTCTGCATCCATTGCAAAGAAGACAATTCAAATTCAGTCTTAGCATCCATCATCCAAGTATAGAATGCAAATTTCTGTGTCATAAATTCTCAATTTCATGAGTTTAACATTTCACGCCTGACATCGCAAAGTTTCACATAAATGGCTGCAGTTGATTAACTAATTCACAGTATCTGAACCTTTCAACCATTGTTCTGTTTTTTTCTGTTCAGTTATGAAGCCATGACGCTATGCTGTCACTAAAGCTCAACATAACTGCTTGTATACAAACTCCCATAAATAATTAGATTGTGGTAACATACAGGCACGCATGCACGCACACAAGCTGCATGCAAACACAGTAACACACGCATATATACGTGTATATATACACCTGTATGCATATAATTATATTAAAAAAAATCCTGAACCAACAAACAAACATGATACAATTATGGCAGTAAACAATTCTTTAACATAATTTGGTTAAGAAGGGGAGACCCAGAAGGGATGGAGAATCCCACTAATAGGGCCACCCATTATTCATGTAAAAATATATAAAAAGAACATGACAGCACATTCAATTGCAGGAATATAAGGATCATTAGGAGAGAGGGAAAAAATTATCAATAAGTAATAGATAAATTGCAGCAAAAATTGACAAATTGCAGCTACAACAACAGAAAAACAACTCTTAACTAATGACTTAACTAATGACTTAACTAACGGCTTGGCGAAACCACTGAGCAAAAACCATTACTATTAAATATCATATATATCATATATATATACATAATTTTATATATATATAATATTATATATATGTGCATTAGTGTGGTTCTAAAAAATGAAAGTGGTTAAACAAATTTCTTCAACCCGCCATTTGGTGACGCCAGGTGTCAGTAGGTCACAGCTAAAAAATTAAAAGAAAACATTAATATTTAGGACTGGCGCGGAGCTGACGAAATATTCCTATTTTACTACTGGTTTGCATGAAACTTATCTAGACATCGGTTAATGGCAATGTTGGTAATAATTGCATAGGGTACAAGCTAAACACAAATTCTGAGATGTGCAATTTAATTAATTTTCTGAATAATATTATCAAAGTCATGCCGGAATGAGTAAATTTTATGCATTTTTAATATACTGATTGCAAAACTTAGAAGATAACAATGTCATAAAATTATTGCCGAGAATATCAACATTTGCCGATGAATTTGTCGGTCATTCGACTTTGACCAAATAGATGGGTGCCGTTTTGGTTGGCTCATAGCATAGCCTCTTGTGTTTCCCTACGACCTGTAGCAAGAACTAGCCTACCTTTGTTCTGCACTTTGTGCTGGCAAAGAGTTCAATTTTTGCACTGAGGTGTCTACTCTAGTTCTGCGATACAGTTAACCACTTTAACAGATTGGAGAATTATATGGCTCTTTTGTTACGCTCGAGCTCCATTAATATCGGCTTGGATCATACTGTAGAAAGTCATCAGAGAGTTCCAAAGTGTTGAAAAATGTTATGAGTGATTTAACGACGGAAATATATTATAATTATTATTGTGGAGTCCTGTTTTTTATAGGTTCATAGAATGGTGGGATTCGTTTTAGTGATCTCACAGAACCTGAATATTCGTTTAGGGGCATTGCCATGAGTCTCTGCTTATTTATTTGAACATGATCGTCAAAGAACGCAAGCCCAACCAGCAGCTCAGACAAGTCCTACAAGAGAAAACTAAACGTGTATGACAAGTGGCATCCTTAGCAACATTGCTGTTCTTGTCGGTGGAGAGCACGGAGAGAAAATTCAGGTCATTTTGGGGGTTACTGTTGATGCTGCGCTCTGGAAATAGTAGGCCTACTAGGTATTATAGGATAGTCACAAAGAGTGATACTTCTTTCATATGCTCCCAGATTGTTTACCACACGAAAGACACAAGACCTCCGTGATTTTGTTGATACTGGCCGCAGACCGTGTCGAAGTTCATATTGTGAGAGGAGTATCCAGATTTGAAATGTGTAGGCCTAAATAGCTCTGACCATCATAACACCCGACGCACAGCTGGTGGATATCGGAAACATAGTCACGTGGTTTAATGTCACCGAGAAAAATGGCAGGTAGCTCAAGAAGTTCATTAGTAGTCATCACCGCAAACTCAATAACCTCGTCCTTCAATGGGATCTGGTCGTCATCTGCTCATCTTCTGTGGATGTGGAAAAGGATGCCTGATCTATAATGGGCCGGAAATCTTTAAAGTGACTTGATTGCTCCACATTGGAAAACTTGGATGCATCATACATACCTAAGACCTTCTCCAACATAATTTCAGAATTGTTGTGGTGGCATGCCAAATTTAGGAGCTCTCAGCCTAATTCTCTTTACGACAATGAGCACACGCCACATTCGGAAGTCTTAAACATTTAGCGGCAATACCAACTAAGCAACTTGCAGTAGCAGCTTGACTTGGTACTTTACTGTTTAGCCTTTCCTTTCCCGCAGAGCATTTAATTAAGGACTGCATCTTTTGCATCTCTTATCATGCTGATCACCGTTTTATCTGCGTGAGCTCTGCCTCCCACTTTTCATTTGCAAAGGGCGCCTCGCACTCGGCTCTTCTGTCTATGGTGACTCAATACCTTGTAGTTACTTTCACTCACAGCGTGACAATGCAGAGCCATTTCTTCTATGCGTTGGTCCTACAACCTGGAACATGACCATTCGACACCAGGTCCTCTCAAACTTTTCAGTTTTAAAAACGGTTGAAGACTGTTTTTCGCCTGATCTCGGCCGGGAGCACCTCTGAGTAGGCATCCTGAAAGAGCTACATATAAATTCTGATTGATTGAATGATTGATTGACTCATTGTTTTACTGACTAAGGCAAATTTTGTGCTAAAACTAAGTATCAAAGTAGTTCATTATTCATTAGTAAGAAATTGCCAAATGTGCGCAATCATCAAAACTTCAACTGGTTTGCGCCAGTCCTAAATACGCTTGGAATTTTAAAATATTTTGGATAAAGAGTCTCTATAAGTCGTATCACCAAATGCTGGGTTGGAGAATAAAGAAGAACCAACTTCAAAAGTTGTCATTGTCGATGGAACCACACTAATGTGCATATAATAATTCTATCGATGTGCCATCAATTAATGCATCTCACAATACTATAATACAGACAAACACATCATTTTGCATTGTGCTCTACTGTGATGCCACTTGCACGAATGGCGATCATCGTTTTGACAGAAGACAATCAATCAGCAACAATGCCATGGCCAAAGCTAATTAGAACGACATCTCAAAGCGATTGCTTGCACAACACTGCACAGCGGCTGATCTCATCAATGCCTCATAATAATTATAGTCTCATGCAGTCATAGTCATCATAGCAGACTAATACAAGCCCAAGGCCATGACAACATGTTAATTCATTATTATTACGGTATTATTACTACCGTCATCATCGTCGTGACCGTCGTCACCACTGCCGCCACCGCCACCACCACCCCGATCATCATCACTAATATTATTGTTATCATTATTATTATATTATTATCATCATCATTATTATAATTATTATTATTATTATTATTATTATTATTATTATTTATCATTATTCTAGTTCTTTATCTTAATCTCTGTCATTTCAGCCAACGAGGCAAGAAGCAAATTTTGTTGGTTGTCCTTGAGTTATTTTCTCTTTTGTTCTGCATTTGATGCATCACCAACAGCGGAACTCCGTGTAAATTACTACACGCTACATATGCTCTCGCGACCCAGCTGACCGCCTCACCTGGATCCATCGCCTTCGGAGGATGCACAGTGACTTTCGTACCAGGGAAACGCAATACTGGGAGGAGCTGGTCGTTCGAGACGGACATAGCCCGCGCCGGTTGTGGTCGGCTCTCGCCGGGATTCTCGGCCGCTCTGCTGCTTCTCGCACCCCTCCGTCGTCAGATTTCACGGCCGACGACTACCTGGACTTTATGACGGAGAAGATCGCCGCGACTCGTCGGTCAACGGAGGGTTCTCCGCCTCCGTCTTTCCCTCCTTCAACTTCATCTGCCACCCTCAACGAATGGCAGCCGCTACAGCCTGACGCTCTCAGACGCCTCATCGAAAGCTCCACGTCGAAGTCTTGCGAGTTGGATATTCTTCCGCCATTTATAGTTAAAGAGTTTTTAGACGAGTTCTTGCCTTTTTTGCTGTTACTATGCAATTCTTCATTGGCTCAGGGTTCTGTTCCAGCTCAGCACAAAAGAGCTGTTGTTTTTCCTTCTCTCAAGCGCCAGGGTCTAGACCCTAGCACCCCCTCCAACTATCGTCCCATCTCTAATCTCTCCTTTCTTTCCAAACTCCTGGAAAAATGTGTCTCGATCCAGCTAGTGGACTACCTTGAAACCAATTCACTAATGCCCTCACTCCAATCTGGCTTTAGGAAATACCATTCTACTGAGTCTCTTATCACCCGCTTACTTGCTGACGTCTTTGCAGCAACTGACCAAAGTCACATCACCTTGCTAGCTCTGTTTGACGTTAGTGCAGCGTTCGACACTGTCGACCACGCCATACTCCTCGAGCGTCTTTCTAAATCCTTCGGCATTGGCGACTCTGCCCTTCTCTGGTTCAGCTCTTTCCTCTCAGACCGCTCCTTATCTGTGATCTTTGGGTCCACACGCTCTGCCTGGTCCCCTGTTCCATACGGCTTGCCTCAAGGCTCGGTCCTGGCACCGCTTCTTTACATACTCTACACCGCAGATTTATCACTCATACTCTCTCTCAAGGGTGCTTCGGCTCATCAATACGCTGATGATACGCAAGCCTTTGTTCATGGCCCGTCCAGTACAGCTGCCTCACTGGTTGCCACTATTCTTGATGCCACCTCGGCCCTAGACCAGTGGATGTCCTCCAACCGTCTCCGCCTGAATTCTGAAAAAACCCAATACATCTGGCTTGGAAGCCGAGCCCGGCTTGCGAAGATCGACATGGAGCTCCTCCGTACTTTGTTTCCTGATGTCCATTTCTCTCCCACAGTTCGTGACTTGGGTTTCACTCTGGATTCAGTCCTTTCTTTCTCGGATCATGTCAACCGTGTCTCACGTACATGTCTCTACCACCTACGCCAGCTGCGAACTATTCGCCATTCACTCTCTCCGCAAGCTGTTAAGGCGCTTGTTCATGCCCTGATCTGCTCTAGGGTTGACTTTGGGAACTCTGCTTACGCCGGTCTCTCCTCACTCAACCTTTCCAAACTTCAGACAATTCTAAATGCTGCTGCTCGCCTAATTGCCGGTCTTCCCAAGTTCTCTCATATTTCTGTCTTTATTCGGGACACTCTCCACTGGCTTCCTGTACCACAGCGCATTGAGTTTAAGATTCTGACACTCATGCGCAATTCTCTTCTTGGGGTAGCTCCCTCTTACCTCCGTTCTCTCTGCATCCCGGTCTCCTCTCTCCCCGGCCGCTCTGCCCTTCGCTCGGCAGCCAGCGGCCTCCTTGTCGTGCCTCGCATGCGTGGAGCCACTGCCCAGTCCAGAAGCTTTGCTTATGCTGGCCCATCCTACTGGAACCGTCTTCCTCACAAACTTCGTCTTGAGCTTCTTAGTCTCTCTCTCCCTTTGTTTAGGAAACGCCTGAAGACTATGCTATTCGTTAGCGGCAGTGCTAACTAGGGTCGGGAGCGCTACTGAATCTGTGAGCGGCGCTATATAAATGTTCAATTACAATTACAATTACAATTACAATGCTAGAGATGCCGAAAACATTCTGCTAGAAATCTGTCAAGTCAGCTAATGCATAGACTAAGCATAGGCCTATGTCATTTTAACTTACTACGTACAGATGTCATCTTGAAGAGCTGAAGAAAAAGCTTGTCAGTCCAATAAGCCATAAATAATCAGCTAATATCTCGTCCAATTACTGCACTGTCACTGGCAGCAATTCACGAACAGAGTCTGTCAAAGGACTCTCTGGAGACATTTCAGACACACTTCACATGACAACCGCTACATCACAAGCTCTCTGCCCTCATCTATTCCAAGAACAAACCAAGGACACCAATTACCACTAAACAGAGTTTAAGAGCTGCTCTCACAAGTGCAACATGTTCAGTATATCATGGCAGCACTGCGCTGTCTAGAGTCTAGACAGAAGACTGTCGATAAAATATACTGGCACAGCAAGTGGCAAAATTCTCACAAAAGTCTGATCTATGTCACACGACATAAAAAATGATAACGCAACAAAAAAACATTCTAGGACATTGACCTGCTAAATATAGAACTTAATCTAAATTTCCTATGTTTTATGTTATGGCAATGGTACATCATTGAAATTAGATGCCTGTCACTTTTTATAAACACTACACAACATAGGTTTTGACTGGAATCTGTAATCTAATCAGATGTAGACCTACATGTGGTTGGAATGTAACATACCTTTCCAGTGGGTCAAAGAGTTTGGTTTGCTGGACATTCGTTAAATTCAGCTCACTGGATATTTTTACACAATGATTTCATACCTGTTCTCACTCCAGTCTCTCGTGCTAACAACTAACTCTTTCTGCTATAAACAAGCAGAGCAGAAAGATACTGCGAAATAGCCAACATCAAATGTCTGCACTATAACATAGTTCTAACTCTAACATTCTAATTCTAATGTATTTCACCTTCCTTGCCTCATTGTTATCAATGCCACCAGCGGCTGCTGCCACTGTTGCTGCTGCTGCTATTGCTGCTGCTACTGTTGCTACTGCTGCTGTTGCTGCTGCTGCTGTTGCTGCCACTGTTGCTGCTGTTACTGCAGCTGCTGCTGCTGTTGATGCTGTTGCTGCTGCTACTGCTACAGTGGCATCACTGATTGATCTATCCACGAGAAACACTGAATGCGTCTCATGTCTGAATGTTCAGACATCTAATGTTCAACATGATATTCTGTCAGTTCCATTAGACCATCACTCACTCAACGACAGAGAAGAGAGGAGGAGGAGAGTAGTACATGTATCTTTGCTTGATACTAACACCACAGAGAAGTAAGGACAAGAGTTATTTTGTTACAACAACGTCACAACTTCTTTCCTCTCCCACTGCCATTATGATATGCAAGGCCAGGCTCATCACATATGTAATATATATATAATATATATACATACATATATATATATATATTATACATATGATTATACATATACATCTGTGAGGCCAAGTTGCAAAGGCATTCTCCTTATAGCTATAGCTAATAGAATGCTTTCCTCTCAGATGTCAACCAACAACCCTCCAATGTAATTCAAGAAAACCCAACTATTCTGACTTCGTAAATGGTCGGCACCTCCAAAAGCTTCATATTCCAAATGGTTGCTCCCTTTCTCTATCTCCATGTCTGTTTACATTTCCAAAACTAATGGCTACCTCTCTCTATAAGCCTGTGTGTGAAGTAGCTGTGATTCTAGATCACATTATAAGCTTATTGGACCAGATGATTCATATGAAACACACTTTCATTATCTGCTCAACACAGATTTGCATCAAATGCCATTTGCTTCTACCCTCATACATTCAGTCATATTACGCACTTCAAGGCGTCAACTGTGGTATAGCTGCTTATGTTGGCGCCACGCTTTTTCACATAAACCGACTGTGATTTGCTTTAAATGCCTACAAATCTGAAGTAATTTGTTGGGATTGCAAAGTTGTGTCCCATATCTAATTACATGCAGAACAAACAGCCCTGATTGCCATCCCAAACATATTTAGAGCATAATTATGATCGATATGGCCAAGCATAAGTGTCTGGCTCACTGTGATCCATACTATCTCACAAAAACATTTATTTCCATGTCAACATAGATACTTGCAACAGATTTCTTCACTCTGCTAACAATACCAATAAGGTGAATTTGTTCTTGCCAAGTTGCCCACAGTCCTACCTTCACCTAAAAAATTGTAGGGATTACTTTTTTTATGACCCACCCTGTATATTGTATTTGTAATCATAGGTGTATACAATAACATAGTAAGCAACATCATCATCATCATCACCAACAAAATCCATAGTCAAGCCTTTTTCAGCAGTAAGATAATGTCTATGTCTCTAAAACAACTAGAATTAACAACATGACCAGACAGAGCAATTTGCATGAATGTAAATTGACCTCTCTTTAAAAACAGATGGAAACCCAATCAGATAATATAACAACTGTCAGCACAATGAGTATTTAATACAGAACAAGAAGATAATATAGAAACTATTTTACAAACTAAATACAAGTAAATATCCAAATAGTTTACTCAGACAAACTTTGGTGCTTCCACTTCTAATTTACACTCGAAATACAGAGAATCTGCAGAAAAGCATCTTGATATAATAATAATACATTCTTCTTGATAAACAATCTTCTGTTCGCTTTACACTTCTGTCTGGAAGTCTCTCTTCTTCCTTCTCTCTTCTCAAAACCTGCTTCTTCTCACGGGGCCATTCACACTGGGAGCGCCTCTAAATGGTTCACCCTTCTAGAGGTGCTTTACAATACATATGATACACTGATACAGTACAATGTTTGGCTGAAAATCTGTTCAGCTACTCTTGGCCATCCATGAAAAATGACTCTGGCTTCACATGGTGAGACACGTTGAAAGACGTCTTTATCAGAAACCCACTCAACAACTGGATTCAGATTTCAAACAAATTATGCATGTAATACCTCTGGTTACCCAATACTACAGTGCAGCTCTGTTTCCAAAACAAATGTTGTCTGGAACCAATCTCCATTTATACCAAATATGCAGACAGTCATTCATTTTTTTACCCAACCAACGATATTATTTCACATCAGTAGTTTTACGTATTGACTTGGCTACTTGGGGTGCGGTGGTGTAGTGGTGAAGTTTGGCCTCTTGGAGCCGGAGGGTTCCAGGTTCGAATCCATCTCAAGCCGACAGCGCAAAGACCTTGAGCAAGTCCTTCACTTGTTGCAATTGCTTGTGCGCTCCGGTGTGAAACTCCAACAGTGCCCGCATTGCAGCCGGGAGTGACCCTGAGTAGCGAGCTTGAAGGGGCGCTATAGCAAATGTGAGAAACAAATAACAGTAAAATTATACAGTGTTCGTTAAATCGTGAACACTGCATTCTTGACCTATGATGATGATTGGTGGTTGTGGTGGTGGTGGTGGTGGTGGTGGTGGTGGTGATGATGATGATGATGATGATGATGATGATGATGATGATGATGATGATGATGATGATGATGATGATGATGATGATGATGATGATGACGATGAGATGATGATGATGATGACGACGACGACAATGATGATGATGATGATGAAGAATAACTTTGAGAATAATTACTGTTTTGCGTGAGCTGAGCGCTGTGGCTGAATCGTTCTCCCGCTTCGTTCACCGCTCTGCACTGGTAACGTCCGAAGTCAGACGATCGCACAGTGCGTAACTCAAGTGCGTTATTTGAATGCACGAAATGATTGGCGCTCGACTTGTTAAGTGCTCGATTGTCTTTGTACCAGATGACTGTTGGATGTGGAAGGGCGTCGAGTTCACAGAAAATGACGATGATATCTCCCAGATGAACAGATTGGCTTCTTGGCTCTTGAACAAAGCCATTCATGTCTGGATGGATGTTCATAAAATAACATATAAATATTATTATTATCATTATTATTATTATTATCATTATTATTATTAGCATTGCAATTGTTGCTAATGTTTTTGTTATCATGATCATCATCATTGCCATCATCTTCACTCTCAGTTTTAAGATAATCATCAGCATCATTATCACACTATCATAATAAGTTGCATTATTTGTTGCTAAGGATGGTTGTCGCTAAAAAAGCTAGTTTCTGCAGCGCTGCTGCTAATAAAAACGGATGCTAAGAAGGGTAATTGTTAAGGAGGATGGTTGCTATGGAGAATCGTCGCTAAGGAAGGCAGTTGCTAGAATGCCATTGAATTGGAGAATGGCTGCTAAGGACAGCTATGGAGGTTGGTTGTTATATACACTGGCTGCTAAGAAGGCTGAGATTGACCTTGAGGCTGGCTGTCGTTAATGAAGCCCTACTGACTAACCGTGATATAATGTCCCACTTTCAGGTCCATTATAATATATTATCATATCATTCCACTTTTATAAAACCTATGAAGCTGTTTAGCCCTTCTATTGCTTTAATTTATGATGCTATTATTTACATTGAAAGACTTTTCAAACTACGTCTGCTTTAGTGAATGCATCTCTACATTGTAAGTATGCGTAAATAAACATTTTCATAAAATGAATCACGCCAAAACGGAGACTTGGTCGTATCACCGGAGACATACCATTGCCTTTGGCCTTATCAATTATCTAAGCTCACCATTCATTTACCCCTACAAAGTTCCAATAATCCCCAGAAAATTCCCCCAAATTCCCCATAAATTTACACTGGCCCACGTCTAATCAGGATCATATGGACTCCACAGGAACTGCACTTGGATCCAACTGTCTAATTCAGTAATTAAAGCATATAAGCTAAACAACCCTTATCTCTTTCTCCCTCAAATGAAGGGTTAACAACTCGCCACCATCCGTCAGAGCACACACACAATGCAGAGCTTAACAAGTCAAAAGGTATTTCTGCCCCAGAGGTCGAAACCCAAAGGTCGGAAGGAAATCAATGCCATGGACAGCCATCTCTAACTGAAGGGCTAAAAGGAAACAGTGGCACAACAGATGCACTGCAATTATCTAAATCTCTCCTAATGCTTCATAATTGCCTCTCTATGACCTTTTCCTCTAGAACAGCTCAATGGTGTGTCACAGTCTAGATTTTCCTGCCAGGTGTTCAGAAGGAATTCTGGTATAAAGTCTGAACAGCATGACAACTCTTGATAGGAACGTTAATTGCCTCGTCAGCAATAAAATAGACGTTAACACCTTTGCCACTGCGCCTTGCAATATTCAAACTTATACTAAAAGCTATTTGGAATCTAATTCACGCTGGCCTATTAATTATCAGATACCAAACCGTTACTCTTTGAGCATGTGGCTATCACAGACCTTGTAACTCACACTATCAACTTTTGCTCGCTGAGACGACTCCTTTTGGATGTAGCAGCAAACAAGGAACTTAATATAGCAGCAGACGAAATATGTACTGCTTAAACGCTCCAAAACTACTACAGTCAAGTAGGTGACACACAAAGTAAACCCAGATAATCTTTTGCAATTGTCCCCTCATGATAATAATTCAATTGAATTGATCTTCTCGAGGATTCAAGGTTGGCTACTAGAGAGATCAAAACTGTCACCCAAGTTTTGACCATGGAGTCATAGACCAATTTTTAATCACGCCTTATAGAGGCTCAACTACCATAGCAAATTCACTCCTGTCTTTATATCTTAATTAAGAGGCATTCAGTGAGCCAGGAGCTGTGAACCAACTGAAGCATCATTATGTAAGTCATGACTGCTATCAGCTAAACACCTTTTTTAGGTCATTGTAAGGCGCTATATAATTGGTCTTATACATACATAATAGATATTGAACTCAAATTCTGACACAAGGGTCTAATTCCAATGCACAAGTACACCACTTCTGTCCTGAGAAGTGATCATGGACAGTGATGCCACAGCTGGGTTTTTTTCCACTAGATCTGGGTTTTTTGGCCTTCGTCTGGGTTTCTGGGTTTTTTGGGGCAAAATTTGGGTTTATTTTGGTGAGTTGAAATTTTGTATTTAAACACATGAATATTATGTGAAAACAGTGAAATTCAATGTAAAACAGCTGTGATACATAATTTTTCCACTAATTTTAATTTTAAACTCCACAATCAAGATCTCACGTTGTCAATTCACAAATAATCTATAACCTGAAGAATAACTCTGCACAGAAATAAACCATTTTGATACCTCAAAATAGGTCAGGTCACTCCTCTGTCCTTGTTAAGCTTATTGACATCTATAACATGTATAGGCCTATCCTCTAGTGCAGGGGTTCTCAAACTTTATTTTTATTGTACCCCCAAGTAAAAAAATCGAATGGTGGCGTACCCCCAGCAAAGTCAGATCAGAAACAAAATGCCATTGCCTAGTGACCATTTCCGTGACAACTAAAAAGTCCTTTTAATCATTGTATGGTGTGGCCTATTTGAGTCATAATTTTATAGTCTACATACAGAAAGCAAAATTGAAAATATGCAAAGTTTTAATCGTGCAAATGATGCAATCATATCAACAAAAAGGGGAAATTGGTCTATAATCGCTGTAAGGAGGAGCTAACCTATTATCGTTATATTGATGCGTGCTTGTTTTGACTAGCACAGATTAAAAAAATTACCTGGTTTAATATTTGTCAATTTCAAACTCAAATTTATCCCACATTTTTTTTTTTAAAGCAAGAATATACACTATACAGTTCAGAAACTAGTTTCAAACCGATATAGAATTATATGACGTGCTGAAAGGAAGGAATCACAAATTTTAAAGCTCGACCAGAAATTAATCCTTAGAACAATTCAGCTATCGTTATTGAGCTCTATAATAGCCTGCGCTCAGTGCATGCGCTGCCCATTTCTGACTTTGGTTCTTTCAACCAATTATACATTATTTTGTTTCAAATTTATAGTGCCAGGCCTAAACATAAACATGTTGCATGCACTATAATAATAACACACTTACCGAATATCTTCCTTGGTTTGGCGCTGTCTCGCGGGTGTGGCCCCTGTCTATTTACAGGAGCTCTGTTGCTCCACCCTGTGCGTCCAGCGCCGTGGCTCTCTTCGCTCTTCTAAGCAGGCTGAGCTTATTGTCCCCCCCGGTCACGCACCTCTATTGCGCAGCGCCGTGCCTTTTCTGTTGTTGGCCCTGCAACCTGGAATGGGCTCCCTGTGGAACTACGTCTAATACCTCGAGCCTTTGAGACTGCGTTCTACTCTGCTCTTAAGACTGTTCTCTTTAGCCGTGGTTGGGTTGGGAGTGCTTCTGAGTAGATAGTCTTGAAGAGGCGCTATATAAATGCCTGAAATGAATGAAAGAATAAGCTTAGGCTTAGTATGTGAGTTTAATCACATGCAGTTAAATAAATAAATGACGATGCTGTTACATAAAATAACGTTAAAAATCATTGCTAATCAAGGTAAAATGGACACAAAGTCCATAAACTCAAAGAAAATTTATATTTCTGGAAATTTTCGCGTACCCCTTACCGGCGCCTGGCGTACCCCTTGGGGTACGCGTACCACAGTTTGAGAACCCCTGCTCTAGTGGTTACAGCCGATAGTAACTATTGTTGATGTATTAAGAAATTTTTTTATGGAATCCTCGGACAACTTTAAAACTTCGTAAACTTAAGCCACGTGTGTTATGTGCTAAATTCTGGTAGGCTTGAAGCCACGTGTGTTAGACTAGTGGGGTATAGCTTAAAGTTGTAATTACATTTTATTCGATTCTTTTGACGAACATTTTGTTAACCCTCATATACGAACAAGCAAAAACCAACTTAATTTGAACAAAGGGGTCTAAAAATAGCTTATATGAATAGTCAGGGTTTTTCTGGGGTTTTTTCGGAAAGAAATCTGGGTTTATTTCTGAAACCTCAGTGGTAACACTGATCATGGAGATGAAATGACTGATGGTGCTTAGAAGCCATCTACTTAGACTGGTCAATGCATTTACCCAGAGTTACATACATCTGAAGAGGCATAAAGGTGAACAGAATGTCAAAGGCTGCTACATAGAAATGCTACAAATCGTAAATGAATTTGATGCTTGCGATAGTCCAGCATACTTACAGGCCACCTGGAGTTTAGCTTTGCGACTGACAATGGTTCCCTGTGTGCGTATGCTAGCAGCACACTGATACAGGCCTTCGTCAGGGCGATGTGATGATGAATGTTCGATGGAAGTGAAAAACAGCGAATTATTCGCAAGCTTGTACCTATAGACAAACAGAAAACAAATTATGACAAAACAAAGTAATTTTTCTTCTTTCATCTCCTTCAGACAAACAATGTCAAACAGCACCAATATCAATCCTCGTTTAATACCACCACAGCCTTTACCACCATCATTACCAATCAATTCAATGTAATGTTATGTAAACCTCTGAGAATTTCTCAGAGCGAACAAAAGTCATATCAATAACGATTTTTAATGTTCGTCCACTAATTTAAACTGACAAGCATGCAGTAAGATTGCATGATGCAGTAGTAACCGATGATAACACGTTATTTATAGAGGTCTAAATATAATTGCATCACATTATCACATTATCTAGCCTATATATATAAAAATGAAACTTTCCAATAGTTCGTTATGAGTGTTCTCAATAACTGACGGACCGATTGTTTTGAAAATTTTACGACACCTTCCATTCCAATAGAACCGTGTTGTATTATGCTTTTTTCCCGAAAAAACGCAGCATTTTCCACAAAAGAGAACTTTTAAATCCGTTCGGCCGCCATTTGCAAATTATACACTTCCCAACGTCCATGAGGGTTGCCAGATTTCGGAAACGTTTTTGTCGTGACATTACGTTGTAAAGTCGCCCAAAAGTCGCGAGATGACCAACTTCGATCAGGGTTGCCCAAAAGTCGCCCAAAAATTGCGATAGCGCATATGTCGCTGTCCGGGAGGAAAGAAGGAAGAGTGAGGGTGAGGGTGAGGGGGAGGTGGAGGGGGAGGGGGAGGAGGAGGGGAGGAGACGGAGACGGGGACGCGGACGGAAGGGGGAGGGGAACGGGGAGGGGGACGGGGAGGGGAGGGGACAGGGACGCGGACGGGGACGGGAACGGGAACGGGGAGGGGGAACGGGGAGGGGGACGGGGACAGGGACGGGAAGGAAGACGGGGGAGTGGGAAGGGGGACGGGGAGGGGGACGGGGAGGGGGAGGAGGCAGATGATGGTCTTTTCTGCCACAGAAACGCGTGGCCGGGTACAGCTAGTATATTATATAATCTTGACGATGAATAGAAACTTGGACAAGAGATTTAGACAAAATGGAAACTAGAACAACAACCTTAACTCGATTACTACATTGCCAGACAACGAAATGCCTCTGAACTCAAATCATGACTCACTGGTCTTTTTTAGCTTTTTCTAGTGTCCAAATTCCAAGGCATTTGAACACCAGGAAAAGCTAAAAAAAATACCACACACGCAAACATCCATTTGAGATCTAGTCACTGAATAGTAATTTCGTGTGTGGTGGTGCACTTGTTGTTGACATGGCATTTGAACACTAGAAGAAGCTTTTTTTAAATTTACCACACACACACACGCAAACATTCACTTGAGATCTAGCCATTGAATTGCAATTCCGCATGTGGTGGTAATGGGTTCATTCCTATCAATCCACAAACAATTTAATCTAGCTATTTATCTCTGTGTTTGTGTTGCTGTGTATGTGTGTATGGATGCTTGTGCGGATGTATGTCTGATCATGTCTTCTGCATCCTGTGTAGGTGTTTCTGTATCCTCATTGTGTTTACGTATCAGCAGCTTTATGGCAATTGGTCCAATTAAGTCAATGGGCAGAGAAATGGGCACACACACTTATGGAAGTTTCTGACAAAGAAGAAATCTTAGACTTTCCGAATTAATTTGTTTGTTTGTTTGTTTGTATGTGCACTTGTTATAGCACCCCTTCAAGCTCTTTCTACTCAGAGGCGCTCCCGATGCAGAGCGGACACTGTATCGGAGTTTCACGCCGAAGCGCTGAGCAATTGTGAGTGAAGGACTTGCCCAAGGTCCTTACGCGGCGAGGTGGATTCGAACCTCGAACCTTCCGGCTTCAAGGAAACGACGCCACCACTACACCACCGCGCCCCACTCTGAATTACTCTGACTATCCTGTTGTTCATCCAAGTTACATATATAAATGCATATAATTGTCAGCAATTACATGGCTTCTCTATCTCTTCCAAAGTAGATATCTATAGAAACAAAAATTTAATGGTTGCTTTCCATATCTACAGGTAAGTTGTTTTGCTTCACACCTTACATAGCATGCTTAATATAAAGCAACAGATTTTTGTCCAAATTCAAACTAGAAACTCTCGGGACCAGTAGGCCAATGTATATAAAACATTGCCCAATGTTCATAGTGGCCAAACAGTATGAATACACTCAGCGCGCACACGCACACACACACTGAATGTGAATTCAGCATTTAATAGTTTTAATTCATAAGTACAAATGCATCTGTCAATATAAACTGTATTCAGGTCAGAGGAAAAATGTGAAAAATAAAAAATCAATCAAATTTATTTTAAAAAGTAATATACTTATTACTTTGTTTAACTAAGAGTGATATTTAGCTGTTTCATTAAATTAGGCCTAAAAAAAATGTTGTGTTTCCGGTAACAGAGCTAAAAAAAATTGGGTAGGTAGGTCGGAAAATGTTTTTATTTTGGTAAAATATTTTTATGCAGTGACTATCCGAAAAAGTATACCCCACTAGTCTTTTTTGCACGCTGAAACAAAGTACGTGTTCTAAGCAAGTATAAACTGCCTATTTCCCGACTGTCTGCACCTAAAACTGCTCTAGAAACAGTCCTATTAATTTCATTTTGTTGACGTCTATTATGTTATGTCAATACAAATGTTAAAAAAACATATTTTGAAAAACATTGAATTTTTTTTTTTTTTTTAATAAAATTTTTTTACAAAAATATTTGAGTCGCGGCCGTAAAAATGGGTCGGTCGGGTTACCGGAAACACAACAATTTTTTTTTACGCCTTATCTGTGTTGGTGAATTACATCACATTAATCACCATCACCATCATCACCACCACAACCATCACATTACCATCACCATCACCATCACCACCACCATCACCACCACCACCATCATAATAACCACCACCACCATCACCACCACCATCATAATCACCATCGCCAACACTATCACCATCACCATCATAATTACCATCATAATCACCATCGCCAACACCACCACCAACACCACCACCACCATCATAATCACCATCACCACCACCACCACCACCATCACCACACCACCACCATCATAATCACCATTGCCAACACTATCACCATCACCATCATAATTACCATCATAATCACCATCACCACCATCACCACCACCATCATAATAACCACCACCACCATCATAATCACCATCGCCAACACTATCACCATCACCATCATAATTACCATCATAATCACCATCACCAACACCACCACCAACACCAACACCACCATCATAATCACCATCACCACCATCATAATCACTATCATTAACACCACCACCACCAACACCACCACCACCATCATAATCACCATCACCAACACCACCACCAAGTACCAACACCACCATCATAATCACCATCCCCACCACCACCACCATCATCGGGACTGATATGCTGCCTGTGGCTGAAAGTAATGTGATCATTGAGGCAAGAAGAACAACAAGACGAAGCCTGTGTCTTCAGAATGACCTCAAGTTCTATATAAATGGCTGTTGGTCATCGTCGTTGTTTTACGACTGCATGGTTGGCTACTCATGCTGCTTCGTGGCCCAGCCAGTAAATCTGGTGGAATGATGACATGGCACTTCCTATCATCCACATATACATGTATAGGGAGTGGCAATCTCAGTGCATTATTACAATGCCATTGTTTCACTAAACCATCATCATTCTTCATCCTAACAGCACCATGAACCACAAAACACTGAAACAAAATCAGTCAATAATATACTTGTGCTCAAGACTTTCCTCTTACATGACCATCACTAGCCTACTGTAGTGAACTCTTTGCATTGAATGACCTCTAACCTGACATTATTTAGGCTTTTTATGGAGCACTATTATACAACACAAATTATATCGCGAGGCACACAAGACAATTTTACACATGCACACAAATACTTGCATGCAAAAATCCCAGCAGGCATTTTCAAATGGCCCCATAGAAAGTCTGCTGGAAAGACAGTAGTGAGGAACGTGTATATCAGGATTGGATAGTAATAATTACCTGCGATTGTCGTATTGAATAGTCACTCCGTCCTTGATCCAGTAAACATCCGCAGAAGGAGAACTCTCCACAGCACAGTTCAAGATGGCCACATCATTCTGAACGGCTAAGATGTCGTGAGGTTCGAGAAGAAATTGCATTTCATCCGACACTGAAACTCTGGAATCTAAGAAGCAACAAAAATCAGTGTGGAATGGTTACTAGACAATCGTGCATCATCAACCACAATCCATGTCTAAACAAACTAATAAATTCATGTGGCATTCCAGCGCTATGGCTGGTAAGAGAAAGGCAAACAGTTTAATCTATGAAATACTCTGGCAATACATTTTATTGTGCTGCAGTGTAAGCGTTTACACAAAGGTTTTAGACTGGGTCTTCTCAAGGCTCTGTTCTGGGAATTGTACCTGATGGTTCACTAAACTTTACTGAGCACATTTCCAATCTCACATGCTCCTCAATCAAACAATCACATAAATCTCTACAGCCCCCTTCAAGAACTCTACTCAGAGGCGCTCCCAACCCAGGCCTGTTCAAGAAGAAAAGCCTTAAGAAGACAATTTAGAAAGAGCCAGCAGAATCATGGGGGGAAGCGATTGGAGAGCCACAGGGAGGCTATTGTAAATTGTAATCGAACATTTAAAAAGCGCTGCTCACAGATTCAGTAGCGCTCCCGACCCAAGTTAGTGCTCCCGCTAACAAATAGTATAGTCTTCAGGCGTTTACGAAATAAGGGAAGAGAAAGGCCAAGGAGATCAAGATGTAGCTTGTAAGGAAGCCGATTATAGCTATTCCAGATAGCTGGACCCACAACCGGGAATGCTCTTCACTGCATGGCTGCACTACGGATTCTCCATGGGTAGCTGAGCGCAGTGAACAGCCTCCCAGATAAACAGAAGTGGGGAAAAAAGAGTGTCCACATAGGTAGGATGGAGTTGGAGCCAGGACACAGTGCCAAGCAATAAATGAAACTCTATAAACAATTTGGTGCTGCAGTGGGAGCCAGTGGAGATCACCCCATATTAAAGCAAAAACACGAGAAAACTGGGAGAAGCCATCAACCAAGCATGCTGCATAAAAAGAACCCTAACCAACAACCTAACTATTCTCATTTTAGATCATATAGTTGTTTAAAAGTTTTTTGAAGGCTGAGCAAAACATACATGGGGGCTCACAGGTATTGAACCTACATCCTTCTGATCTTTATCATGCTAGAGTTGAATATTCATTACTACATTGTTATGAATCAAATCACTAAGCACTAATTCTAACAAACGGTCTGTCATAATTATACAGTTTTCATTACACAATGCATGTATTCAGCATTTATCTACCTATTAAATTCATACTGTTCTATCACAATCAAAGCCATGCTTGCTTTTGCTGACAAAACAACTACAGCTCCAGTATGAGGTCTACATGGTATTTATCATTATAGTATAGTTTATAAAAGGCGTCTACAACGATTATCGGCTAAACTTACATAAGAAGCATGTTTTCACAAAATGTACTATATTCACCAATCAACGATTAAACTCGTTAATAGTTCTGTAAATGGTATGGCTGCAGATTTTGCATACTTGAGGTACTGCTGCTGTTGAAGCATATGTCTGGCATCCTTCAGACGGCTGCAGCCATTAGCCATCAGCCATTAGCCATCAGCCACTGGCAGATCACGGAATACAAGGCTGAAAGCTCTTTATTCGACAACTCAGGGCAAACCAGTTATCGCTTCATAAAGCAAACACTGTGTGTTTAAGAGCTACTGGAAAAGCAATTCCTTCCAACACATACATCTCTTCGTGGAAGAAAATGCCAAGCGTGCAGTTTTTACTACTGGTCTCTGTTCACGCTAGATATCTTGAATTGGTAAATGGTGTGTTATCAGCTTAAATTACACCTCATCTAAAAGGCTGCCTTTAAAAACAGTCGAACTTTGGCCAAAATTTACTTAAATGTGACCCGGTCTATGAAAAGGGACCACAACGCGGGATTTATTTACCGAGATACAGGCCTTAGAACATGGTCACCCATCGAAATATCGAAATCGGGTTTTCACTGGGATTCGCTAGATGACTCTTCTGTCTATCAAATTTTCATAATGGTTCACAGAAATCATTTGATATTATTAGGTTTTCTTATTGTAATATTAGAGCACATAAAAGGGACTGCAAGGCGGCATCCTTATTGTCGGGGTATTATGACAGTAGAATATTTTTTGGAAACGGTTTTAATGATGAATCTATGATTATAATTATAGTAATGCGCTAAATAATTCATTCTACATGTCTATGCAGCGCTTTGATTTCCATGTTTCTAAATATAAAGTGTAAGGTTCAACAAACAGCGATATTCGGATTATTCACTTCAATTGCGTTTTCCGAAGATCTCGTTTTTCAGGTACATCACGTTGTAAAGTTTAAAAAAAATAGAAAAGATAATAGTGCTGTGTCACATAATACATCATTCTTTTCAGAATTTTGTGCTGATCATGGTGGTATACATAAGTCCATTCCCGCGTTGTGGTCCCTTTTCATAGACCGGGTCACAAATATCATAGAAAAACTTCTGAATCACAGCCATCAATTCCAGTATTTAACAGATGTATCACATTTGCCTCTCTGATCACATTCCTATTTCTGCTCACATTTCCACCTCCGAATCACATTTCACACCTTATCACACATTTCCTAGTTTGTGATAAAATGTATTGCTACTTGGCCTTCAACAAAACTCGTTTGGTGTATTGGGAGGTGCAACACGTCTGATAGGCAGCGAACTAAAGAAGAAAAAAAGAAGATTCACAGCGCACTGGTTCGCCTGTTGGGCAACTGTTGCAATGACAACCACTCAAAGAAATCCTTCAAGGTAAAGAGAGTTTCAACAATTTGACTATCTACGGGTAGTCATCAAAGGCGGATTAGGTGAATGTGGTGATGAACACGAATATCAATCTCGAAGTTGAGTCTCTGCAGCCTGTCTTCGTTGCATCAGAGACATAGAGGAAGAACCAGCGTCAGATTCCCAAAGCGAATTATGACGGATGTAGACTGACGCTCAATTGATGAGAAAAGAAGGATGACCATCGATACAAGACAAACGCATTAGGTGTAGACAGATCTCCGGTTATGGTCATCTTTTAAGACTGGAGTCGACTGTTGATGATGCTACGTCTCACTTGATGATGAAATGAAACAAATTAGGGCTAGGTTGGGATTGAGCATTTCAAATGCTGCTGCTGCTTGTGCTGCTGCTGCTGCTGCTGCTGCTGCTGCTGGTATTGATCAATTATATCTTTCCCCTTGACACTCAAACCTAATCTGCCCATAAGGAGTCGAGTCTAATCACAACTTATGCAAAACAAGAGGATTATGCTTATAGTTATATGCAATCATATAAGTTTAATGTAGGAAATAGATGCATGTGCAGTTTGTGCACTTGTCCCTGTGAGATGGCTTGAGGTGGATTCGAACCTGCAACCCTCCGGCTGCAAGGCAACGAACATACCCACTACATCACTGCTTGTGGTAGGGGCGTGGTGACAAGAAGCAAATGAAGCAAGAGCTGAAACTAAAAGTCCTTTTGACAATGAAATCAGTGATTGTGCCCCTAAATGCATAAACACTGGAATAGCGTAGTATTATCGTATTATTATTATTACTATTACTGTTACTGTTGCTGTTGCTGTTGGTGGTGGCGGTGGTGGTGGTAGCAGTAGCAGTAATAGTAGTAGTAATAGTAGTAGTAGTAGTATCGTTGTATTATTATTATCATTCTTATTATTTGGTTGATCATTGCCATTATTATTCCTACTATTGCAACTACCATCATTACTACTACAGCATCTACTGCAGTTAATGCTGCTAACACTACAACTGACATCATCATCAACATAGGAGGAAGAGGAGGAGGAGGAGGAGGAGGAGGATTGAAGGAGGAGGAGGAGGAAGAGGAGGAGGAGGAGGAGGAGGAGGATTGAAGGAGGAGGAGGAGGAGGAGGAGGAGGAGGAGGAGGAGGAGGAGGAGGAGGAGGAGAAAGAGGATTGGAGGAGGAGAAGGAGAATGAGAAGGAGAGGAAGAGGAGAATTGTAGGAGGAAGAGGAGAAGGATTGGAGGAGCATCAACACATTGTACATTTCATCAACAACAACTTCCATGTTACATGCTACGACACATGTTATCAATTGATTTTGGAGAAGAAATCACATGAGTTTAGCAATGAGAATTTTAATTGAATGTCCAATATATTTAATTGTTTGGTGTGGGACTGTCACATAATTATGAGCTTCAATAAAGAGGCCATGTCATTTCAGAGTCACATTTCGAAGATGATGTACACCAGCTATCAGCAAACAATTCAAGGCTTTACCTGTCTCATCACATAATTGGGTTTTGGATATTATATGCACATGCTAATTCCATACCGAATCCTGCTTCATTTGGTGTAATTTTCCTTCTCCCATTTATCCATTATGTCCTTGCATAAAACAAGAACTCCCTGTAGGAGACTGATGTAACCATCCCTCTCCCACCCCCACCACCACCCCGTAGGAGACTGATGGAGCCCTGAAGGACACGGGTCATCATCCGTAATCTGTCCCGAGCCGTTAATCTCCAGTTAGCAGGGAAACTCTGATATTGCGAAACTTCAAGACCACATAATATCTTGAGCTTTAAGAAGGAGGCACATATCTGGTACACAGCTGAGATGAACAACACCACTTGTAAGGTTTCTCTCATCAGCTCCTTAATTCAAAAATCTAAAAGAAATCTGTGTTTTCGGCATGTAATCATATCCACTTCAAATTAAGCAGGCAAGGTCACAGACACAGTGAAGCAAATATAATGGAAAAGAAACTGCTAAGAGCAGCAAAGTTCACGTTGTGACCTTAACAACTCTTCTATGAAGAAGACTGAGCTGTGCAATTAGAAAGCAAAAGGTTAGTCACACAGATGAAGGCATAATCAGACAAGAAATTTAGATAAATCCTTCCAATAAATAAACACAACATGCTTCTTAGCCCTCAGTCGAGGCCTACTTAACATCATAAACACATTGCTGACAATTTTTATAATTTCTGATAATGCACAGACCATCAATTTGTTGCTTTGGATTAAAAAACCTTGACGCAATTCAAATGTATAAATAAAAATGTCTTGACCGACCTAAACCCACTCACATGTGTTATCTTATTCAAATGACGTCTTGCTTTAATGCAGTCCATCTGCAATCCGTCCAACTGTCATTTCGTCCATCTGTTCATTTCACCAGCAGCCAAAAACATCTGCACTTCTTCTTCATCCATTAGATGCCTATTATTATATTTTTCTCATAGACAATGAACCGTCATATATACTCACAACAGGTACGGTCTATAAATACACGCCTATAATATGTATTTATGTTTGTGTCTGGATATATTTATGTTGGTTCTTACAAGGAAGCTGAGTAGCTCTGAAAGCATTGTTCTCAGCCATGCTGTATGATGCTGTATGATGCAAGCAAGCATCCAGTAATAGTGTATGGCTTATTATTACAGTCGAGCATAGGCGTAGGAGACGGGGGTCCAGAGGGGGCAAATGCCCCCCCAAATTTCGGGCAAGTCTGATTTTTCGGGCAAGCAGACTCGGAAAAATAAAAAAGTTTTAGAAAATGTTTGCTTTTTTATATTTTTCCGGGTCTTCTTGCCCGAAAAATCAGACTTGCCCGAACAAACATGGACGTCAGACCTTTCGAGCAAAAAAGTAACGTGAAATTTTCAGAAGATTTTGCCCGAATGACTAAAAAAGGTCGTCAGAATTTTCAGGCAAACGTAACGGGAATTTTTCTTAAGATTTCGGCCGGATGAAAAAAAAAATTTCGGGCAAAAGTCTCATTTTTGCCCCCCCAACGTTGAAATGTCCCCTACGCCTATGCAGTCGAGTGATGATCAGAGAAGAGAAATGAGTATGAAGAAAGAGTCTGTGAGTAATTCATGACTCGGTTTTATGTGTAAGATGAAGAGGAGATTCTAGAGTGCAGCAAACAATATCAATCAAATTATATCATCACTTTCTTTTGCTACTGTAGCAACTGTAATAAACAACTAGCAGTCTATCAATGCCAATGTGAATTAGGAATAATAAAAACAGAAATACAAGTAGGTATACACAGGTGCAAAGAAACTAGTCTTAGTGAAACTCGCATCCTGTGGAATTCCTACAAAAACATTCACAAGGCCTGACAACTAGAAGTATGTAATAAACATCAAACAGCATTCTATGCTTTACCAAGATGGGCTGAAAATCTGTGCATTTCCTGGCAATGTCCAGATTGAAAAAAATATTAATGGTGGGTAAATGATAAATAATTTACAAATAATACTGATAAGCTTAAATGAAACAAATTCATTCAAAATAAATACATTTACATTTACAAGCAAATGACTAGTCATAACAGACACCAAAGATCACTCTATTTACATAGTCAATTGTAAAATTTGCAACTACTTCTGTATGTATAGCTGATGTCTAACCACCAAGCATTGATCACCAAAGGTGCACCATAATTATGCCAGTCAAGGTAATAGACAGAAAGTAATTGCTCTGAAAAAAGACAGAAGCAGACCATGGTGGATAAGCCAGCAGAAGAGGGAGAGTTTTTAGTTGAGAAATGAAAAATGACGACACAAGAGACTGACAGCAGAAAAAACGAATTCATGTTTGGAAACTGAGAAACTTGGTCACAAAGAACAGTTAAAAAAACTGCTATTTGTTATGTACAGCTCTATGCACAACATGTCTTCTCAGTTTAGTAGCAAAATGACCGATAATTAATTCAGAACTCGTGTTTCCTTTAGGCCTACATCTATCCACTTGTCCACTGGGTCAAGTTGATCAATCCACTTAGTTCGCCCACAAGGGGGTTTAGATAAATCAGTCATTCAAAAGCATAAGGTCATCAAAGGAATTCCTATGAGGGAAAGCTAAAAGTATGGACCTGTCCCTGAAGCTGTCAATCCTTGCGTATGAATACAAGGGCTGAAGTATCAGCAAACAGTCCAAGTAAATGGCAAATTCTTGTTCAGGAAGCCAGTGGGGATTGTAGGGCTCTCTGAATTGATTCCGTTCCGGAACACGAGCAGATCTCTTACACAGTATAATGCTGCATTCCACACAATGATGATCATGCAATGAAATATGTTTTCACAGCAGTCTCTTATTCATGAAGTCTGCAGAACAATCTGCACTCATATATACATATATATTATATATTATATATTATATATTATATATTATATATATAATTATATATATATATATAATTATATATATATAATTATATATATACATATTATATATTATATATATAATATATATATATATACACACACATATACATACATATAACAAATCAGACGTCGATTGTTGTTGCACACGATGATCACATAACAGCAGAAAACGAAACGTTTTGCAGACTTATAGCAAGAAATTACACAACATGTTATGGAAAATCAGTTGAAAGTTGAATAGGTATCAATAAAGACTTGAAATTATAACATTTTCCCCTTTATATTATGCTACACCTCAACCACGGAAAATATAGGTATACCTTCTCTTCTTGTGTCTGCCACAGGAAATAGAGATGCACAGTCATCAGTGTCTCGTGAGCACGTCACTAAAAATACCTCTGTAATGTAATATGATGTATTATGTAAATCTCTTAGATTTGTCAGCTTCACGTCAGGGAGGCCAGTTTATTCACCAGTTAAGTTTTATGTCAGAGGCTCTGAAACCAACTACGTGTCTTCTGAACTATATATTTAAAACCTCGCACTGTCAATCAATCAATCAATCAATCATTTTATTTTGTAGCCAATAATTTTTTACAGTTAAAATTGCAATTCACATATTCAAATGGGAATGGCCACAAGGATGTGCCCTGAATGGATCACTGACCCCGCTAATAGAGACACCTACGTACATGTGAAACAAAAAGATGAAACGGCCGACAATTGCTATTAATTAAGAAGTGAATGATTACAATGATTACAACTACTTCAGATATCTTAACTAAATCAGACTATGTTCCAATATGTTAGATCGCTGTAATATTCCCTAACTTTAAAACATAGTCACATAATGGTTTACTACAGCGGTTCCCAACCCGTGGCCAGCGGGCCAAAAGTGGCCCGCGAGGCCTCACAAAATGGCCCGCCGGGCTCCAACAATGGCACTCATCTCTCATAGAATCAACAAAAATATTTGAAAAAATTGACAATTTGGACAGGATAGAACATAATTATAATCATTTTCTCTGACAAATTATTTTATTTTGAAGTCTATAAACATCAAACATTCTACTTTGAATTAATTATAACAATTTTTATATGCTTTTAGTTATTTAAATTTTAGCATTGTGGCCCCCTAAATGCCCTAATGTCCTTTAACTAAGAAAAAGTGGCCCTCGTGTCCTCCAACTTAGAAAAAGTGGCCCTACAGTCAAAAAAGGTTGGGAACCACTGGTTTACTAGGTGTCCCATTAATGTTGATATAAAGTGTTTTAGGTTCAAACTTCTGCTTTCTGTCAACCACAAATTTTATTAGGAAATCATAATCTTGAGATATGACTAATTTCCTTTCAAATCAAGTGCAGTCTCTAACATATATCTGAACATGTTTTCTTACTTTGATTAGCCACTACAATACCAAAGAGATTACAGTAATGACACCATTCAAATCTTCACAATTCAAGGCCTCTATAATCTGTATTGAAGAGGATTTTGTCCGCAATGACAAAGAAAGACGGGTGCTCAGAATGGAACAGCCCACAGGGAAATAGAAGCGGGCAAAAGGCAAGGACCAAGATAAGCTGTAAGGGGTCATTAGGAAATTGACAAGCAAAGTTCTTAAACATATCCTTTTAGACACCAAGAAGCCATTTATTAAAAAAATGCTTTCCATATAGCAGTCGCCAATGGAAATGGCAGACAAGTGAGTTAGGATTGAGATGTGAATGACAGATGGATGGACATGATAAGCAGAAGTGACAGGCAGCATGATGACAGGCAGCATGATGACAGGTAGGCTATACACGACAATGATGCACAGAATGATGATTTACACAACTCTCCAATACACAATTACACATACATGGACTGACAAAGAGAAACAGATCTAGACATCTAAGAAACCATTCAGAAATGCAGCCATGGTAGCCAAGCAATGAAATAGACAGACAAACAGACAGACATAAAGACAGACACTTATTAAAAGCTCATACCACATAGAAAGAAAAGCAAAGATGAGGTCGAGATGGACAGACAGAAAAATAACCAGAGACAAAGACATACATACATACATATGACATACAGACAGATAGACAGACAGACAGACAGACAGACAGACAGACATACAGACAGATATGCAGACAGACAGCCAGACAGACAGACATGCAGACAGACAGACATGCAGACATACAGACAGATATGCAGACGGACAGACAGACAGACAGACAGACAGACAGACATGCAGACAGACAGACAGACATGCAGACAGACAGACAGACTAGATGAATGGTTGAGCTGTGGCTGCCAATATACTGTTCACCTGGTGTTTCAGATGCTCTGACTACTACTGCTACAGTTGTTGCTGCTGATGCTGTATCTGCCTCTGTAGCTGCTTAGCATCTTATTATCAATCTCTCTCTCTCTCTCTCTCTCTCTCTCTCTCTCTCTCTCTCTCTTTCTCTCTACATGTATCTCCATCCTCTGGGTTTCTCTCAACAGCCATCATGAGATGTGGAACCCAATCCACATTGGTACCAACACTAATCATCAGCATAACTATTATCAGCCCATTACAACCAGCCTCCTCCTCCTCCTCCTCCTCGTCCTCCTTCTCCTCTGTACTGTAAGGAAGCGGAGTTGCTCAGTGGTTTCAACCCATACCATTGACACCAACACATGGGTGATGATAACTCAAATCAGACACCAGCTGCCAACAGACATTTCTATGCTCTGCACATGATGTATGAGACATTGGTGCTGAGTGCATTGCTATACAATTCGGAGACTTGGACGCTGAGGGAGGCACAGAAGCATCGGTTGAGGGTGTTTGAAATGGCGTGCTTACGAAAGATAGAAGGTGTCACGAGAAGGGATAGGATTAGGAATACAGAGATATACAACAGACTGAATATTCAGCATGATATATATATATATATATATATATAAATATATATATATATATATATATATAATACGTGTCATGATTGCCAGACGTCAGCAGCAGAGAAATGGAATCATGATTAAAAACAATACCGTAGTTGTAACATGAAGATGGAGATAATCATTAATTCCATAAATAAAAGTATTAAATGAAACATTATATTTATAAGGACTTTTTCACCTAATCTAAGTGGATTCCAAATATATCACATATCTTAGGATGCAACTGCAGCATCTTCCTTGAGTGTTTTTTGTTTGGGTTTTGCTTAGGTTTTTGCTTAGGGTTTTGCTTAGGTTTTTGCTTAGGTTTTTGCTTAGGTTTTTGTTTAGGTTTTGCTTAGGTTTTTGCTTAGGTTTTTGCTTAGGTTTTTGTTCAGGTTTTGCTTAGGTTTTTGCTTAGGTTTTTGCTTAGGTTTTTGTTTAGGTTTTTGCTTAGGTTTTGGGTTTTTTGTTATGTGTTTTCAATATTATTAATTTTGACTGTTTTAGTTTCAGTTTCCATTTTTGGCCCATTTTAAAGTTTCAGTTTTTAATTTCATCTTGGTTTTTCTTTAGTTTTATTCTAGTTTTAGTTAACTAAAACCTTCAGTTCTGTTCCTGAATGTTTGAATTATGACTCCGTCTTAGTTGCATTAATGAAAACAACATTAGACATTGAGCCTGCTGGGGAAAGATAAAACACAGGCTGAAAAAGGAACTGAAACATTCATTATCCTTAATGGCCAGATAACATTTCTTACGTCCTAAGGCAAAACACTTCCAAAAGACTGCAACAAATAAACACAGAAATGCAAATACTTTCTGAGACAATTACATACAATCAATACAATTAATTCCATGCTCAGTCTTAGAGGTGGCTTCATTTCTGTGCTCCTTGGAGTCTTATTAGTATCTTCTGCTACCAGACATTGTTGCTAAGTGTCGCATTGAGCCTGGGCAGAGGTTACCAGCTGCTGTTGCTGCTGGTGCTGTTGCACGATACATATATAATCGTGATGTAAACTCACAAATTCACATGCAGACCAACAGTGATAAGCAGAAGTAAACAGGAAAGTAAAAACATCAGTAGTGCTACGAACAACATTAGCTGCTCATAGATGTACTTACAGCATAGGCAACACAGCAGAGCATGGTTACTCAACAGACCTAATGATAGAGAGACAAAGCGAAGAAGTCAAAGCTCAAGATTTACGAATGACCTTACACACTCGGCTGGTGGCACAGAGTGGCAGCGGCAACAGCATACAGATGGCTTGCTATCCAATCTACTTAAATCAGAAGAAGAATGCTGCTTTCGTAGTATTGCATTTTGCTCAAGACCATTGTCTAGACTCTAGACTGCATCTAAATTTCGTTCAACCCGGTGACCTATGTTGCGCAAGTGTGCCAAAGTATTGGATTGAATGTACATGGATAATTGGATATATATATAATTATATATATATATATAATTATATATAATATATATAATTATATATATATATATAATTATATATCACATGAGTCAAAGGTGATGAATAACATGTAATCTTCAGTATCCATTCAAAGTTTATTTACAACTCATCACCTCTTAACGTGAATTACAAAAGTCTGGTCAGAATATTATATAGTTTGGTCAGTTTGCTATTGATCAAATATGACGAGTTTACATAATTTTCCATTGATATACTCATGAATACTATTCTTGTATTCAGCTCTTGCTGACATACCACAGCTGCACAACTGAATGCAGACAGGAGTGAAAAACAACAATAATGATCATTGCTTTAGAGAACAATATGTTGGCTGACCTAAAATTCAAGTTTGCCATCTACGCTTGTATTTAATCCTTGACTTGGAACTAATTAATTAATAAAACGGAATAGCAAGCAACACTTTGCAACTAATTTACGAGAGCAAACACAAAAATCCACAACTATACCCCCCCCCCCCATAATCAGTTTTAGCACACCTGAACTCTGAACTCAAATCCTGCCATTGAACATATTATTAAAAATAAAGAATTCCACATAGCTGGGGAACTCATTTTGTAGAAATGGAAGTGGCTGTCTAATGACCAACAAGGAAATATACAAAGCCAATTTTCATAAAAATGAATGCTGCAAGTTTGCAACAGTTCGCTAGCGGCTACCTTCCAAAAACCATTCTTCTTGATCCCCAACATATATATATATATTATATATACTTATATAGGCCTATATATATATCCACAACAAACAGTCTAAAAGAAAAACTTTACAGCACTACATGATCTTTGATCTTGAAACTGGTTTTTCTGGGCAAGCTCAGGTCCTTCATAATCCTTCAACATAACACGGACTGAATGAAATAAAAACCTAAGGCTTAGAATTACTGTGTATCAGAAAGCCACATAAAAATTTACACATTTGTTTTATCTGTCTCATATAAATACTGTATACACTCCTGAAGCATGTATAAATTGTATATTGTATAATCGTTTGTACTACTTCTTACATTGCAACATGTATAAATTGTATATTGTATAATCGTTTGTACTACTTCTTACATTTGCAACAGCACCAGACGGTTTGCAGAGAACAGCTGCAGGCGATAGAAAACATTTAGCAATGGATAACTCTGCTTATTAGCAACAATAGGCTGGTGTCTTCAGCGTTCTTGCACTGGAGCTACAGAAGTCATTAGATTAGATTAGAGTTTCTGGTTTCAAAACAGGCAAAAAAAACACAGCATAGATAAGAGCAGAAACATAAAGAAAAACAAAGCCTAGATCGAGTACAAAGCATGAAACTACGTTAGATAATAGTCAAATGATTCAAACTGATTGGGTTTGTGGAAGAAACGTTAGCTGCTACGGAAGCCAGTGCAGAAGTTACTGAAATGGCATAAAAAATAGTTGAACTGACTTCTTGGTCAATGCAAAAGACAGAAAGCACTACAAGGTTTCACGAAGATGGCAAATGGATCTGAAAGGTAAGACTGCCACGAGAAAATAGAAAGAGTCAGATGCAAGAATCAGATTTAAATAAATCACATCTAAGGCCTAAAAAAAAATGCTGTGTTTCCGGTAACAGAGCTTAAAAAAATTGGGTAGGTAGGTCGGAAAATATTTTTATTTTGTAAAATATTTTTATGCAGTGACTATCCGAAAAAGTATACCCCACTAGTCTTTTTTGCACGCTGAAACAAAGTACGTGTTCTAAGCAAGTATAAACTGCCTATTTCCCGACTGTCTGCACCTAAAACAGCTCTAGAAACAGTCCTATTAATTTCATTTTGTTGACGTCTCTTATGTTATGTCAATACAAATGTTAAAAAAAGATTTTTTGAAAAAAATTTAACTTTTTTTTTTTTTTTTAAATTTGAAAAAAAAAAATTTTTTAATAAAATTTTTTTACAAAAATATTTGGGTCGCGGCCGTAAAAATGGGTCGGTCGCGTTACCGGAAACACAACACTTTTTTTTACGCCTAATGCTGCAAAGATAATTATGGCTCTGTCATGAAGCGAACAACCAACAGCAGCTTCTCATGTTACCTGTAACACTTCTCTATGACCACTGTGGTGTAAATTCATGTAAATGCACAAGAAATCAGTCAATACAAAAGAAATCAGTCAATACAAAATTAATCAGTCAATACAAAAGAAATCAGTCAATACAAAAAAATCAGTCAATACAAAAGAAATCAGTCAAAACAAAGAAATCAGTCAATACAAAAGAAATCAGTCAATGCAAAAGAAATCAGTCAATACAAAAGAAATCAGTCAATACAAAAGAAATCAGTCAATACAAAAGAAATCAGTCAATACAAAAGAAATCAGTCAATACAAAAGAAATCAGTCAATACAAAAGAAATCAGTCAATACAAAAGAAATCAGTCAATGCAAAAGAAATCAGTCAATACAAAAGAAATCAGTCAATACAAAAGAAATCAGTCAATACAAAAGAAATCAGTCAATGCAAAAGAAATCAGTCAATACAAAAGAAATCAGTCAATACAAAATTAATTAGTCAATACAAAAGAAATCAGTCAATACAAAAGAAATCAGTTAATACAAAAGAAATCAGTCAATACAAAAGAAATCAGTCAATACAAAAGAAATCAGTCAATGCAAAAGAAATCAGTCAATACAAAATAAATCAGTCTATACAAAAGAAATCAGTCAATACAAAAGAAATCAGTCAATACAAAAGAAATCAGTCAATACAAAAGAAATCAGTCAATACAAAAGAAATCAGTCAATACAAAAGAAATCAGTCAATGCAAAAGAAATCAGTCAATACAAAAGAAATCAGTCAATACAAAAAAAATCAGTCAATACAAAAGAAATCAGTCAATACAAAAGAAATCAGTCAATACAAAATAAACCAGTCAATACAAAAGAAATCAGTCAATACAAAAGAAATCCGTCAATAGATAATAAATGTCAGCAGCAAATCCATGTGGAAGAGACATGTTTTGACGCCAGATCCCGATTTACTTAACACAAATTGACAAAGACATGAAGAGTTGGTCATGCTGCTGTGCTTCACTCTTTCATTGTCCGTCTGCTTCAACTTCATCTAAATAAGGCTGAATTGTGGATGTTTCCAGAGAGTCCTTCAACATCAGTCTACTACATCAAGCTCCCATGTGAGGCAAAATAAACAAACAGACTGTCTGCCACTGACTGCCAGTCTTAAACCTGAGATTCTCTCTGTGCATGTTTCAAATGGAGCATCCATTGGGTGACTTTTGCATTTCTTTAGCACAGCATAAATCCACTCAAAGAGAAATCATATTATGTAATGTAAAACTCTAGATAATTACCAACTTATGTAATGTAAGCCTCTGACCTGCCGCCTGCATTGGTTAGGAATGCAAAGGAAATGAATGTTACAGAAGTCGGCTGCTTGAGCGGAAATTCAATTCTGAAAAGCAAGTCTAAGTATAAATCTAATTTCTAGTATAATTTCCTGGTAAATGTAGATGATAACGAACCACGCCATATGTCATCTAGGGGCGACTATTGCGTGTGCTCTGTCTGTTTTTGCATCTGCCCATATGTCTGACTATCCAGCTATCTATCTATCTATCTATCTATCTATCTATCTATCTATCTATCTATCTATCTATCTATCTATCTATCTATCTATCTATCTATCTATCTATCTATCTATCAATCAATCTATCTATCTATCCATCCATCCATCCATCTATCTATCCATCCATCTATCTATCTATCTGACTTGCCGACAGTTGTAAGTCTGACCGACGATTCTCAAGGCAGTCTGTACTATCCAAGAGATGATTACTAGAAGTGCTCAGTGCTATACAAACGCATCACATGGCTGGCAGCAATTTCTTTTTATCCAGAATTCAAAGAGGACTTTAAAGATGAGAAGCCAACCAACCAGTCTTCAATAGCTTATGACCACCGTGCAATAGACCTGAGAAGAAAATGTGCTTAAGACAGTCTCTGTTCAGAAGACACCAAGATAGTAAGTTCCAGGTCATAAGCAGATTAGATTAGATTCTCTAAACACTGGACTAATCAGAAGAGAACATAATACATGCAAGAACGCACACATGCACATGCACACACATGCACACACATGCACACACACACACATGCACACACACACACATACACACACACACAAACACCCACACACACACGCACACACACACACACACACACACACAGTCAGTCATCTTTTATGTTGGCCGAGTCAGCCATTTGCCTTCGGCCATAATTCCTTTTCTCTCAGATGGCCAAGCATTCAGACGCACGTAACTTCATTTCCAACACACGAGCATACACTACAATGCACTACAACATACACTAAGAACAACTGACGTGAAATTACACACTATACCATATTATTATTCATAATAATAATATTATTATTAATTAGTCTCATCTTCTGCAGTTGAAACTCAGCCTAAATATTCATGGAAAGCATGGTCTTAAAGACAAGAAAATCTCTGTTCATAGCCTTAGTTATTCAACAAGAATGTATGTTCTTTGCCTCTTCTCTTGAAGACAATACACAATAATATGTAACACTAACAGTATTTAGAAATGAAGGTAACAGCTGAACCCTTTTTACAGCAATAATAATAAGTATTGCATCACGTCATATCTGAGAATAATTATCTACAAAGCACCTCTTATAGTACAGGCTATTCAGTAAAACAGCCCAAGGGAAAGTACACCAAAGACTTCTTATAACATTCTTTATTACAAATTACAATATAATTTGATACAACATGGTTGGGGACACAGCCAACTAACTTGAATATATTATGCATGCACCTTGGCTTTTGCACAGCACATTCATAAGATCACGTCAAAGCACTGTGAATGCAGCATTTTTACAAAGTTCTGTTGATAGTGGACAAGTTTTGATGTACTTTTAATATTAACTGAACAATTCTTCTAGTAATAGAATAACAATTTTATTCAGCCTTTACAAATATATGCTGAAACACAAAAACTATACATGAAAAGCAAATTAAAACACAAAATTTAATTATCTAACTTAATTTAACAGACAAAAGCAATAAAAAGACATTAAATCATTTCATAGAATCATTTCCCAATGGAGAACAGACAACAGAAGCTCAATAATAGAGAAGACATACCAGGAAGAAGATGGCAAGATGCCAGATGGTAACTTAGAAGAGGAAAAGTTTTACAGAGGAAGTGAAGAAGAAAGAGCAGAAGAAAGAGGTGAGGGATGGCCAAGAGGAGAAGGAGGACAAGGAGGAGGAGGAGGAGGAGAAGGAGGAGGACGAGGAGGAGGAGGAGGAGGAGGTAGAGAAGGAGGAGGAGGACGACAAGGAGAAGGAGGAGGAGGGGGAGGAGGAGAAGGAGGAGGAGCATACTAGGAAGAACTCCTTTGGGCAGAACAGCAAAGTTTTCAATGACGCTCTGGTTTCGCTGATCTTATTATCAGCTGCAGCGAACCAGATGTTTCCATGGCTTTAAAATTCCACCTAGACAACCCACATAGGTCACTAATCCTCCCCTTAAGAACAGGTGCCAATACCAAGCTTCATGAAGCTTGGGTCAAGTGGAATATATGATGCCCCATCAGCCAGTCCTCAAGACCTGCAGAGTTCAGCAGATGTTAAGGGTATATACAAACTCATCCAGCTAAACAGGATAAATTTGAAAAATTATACAAAAGCTATTGATACAGTTACTATTGTCTCAATCATCTGACTGACAAAGTGAGATGTAAATGTTTTGAAGAAACTTTTCTAAGGTAGGCCTAATGGATAATGTATATGTAATAACCATCATCCAACTTATACTGAAACCACCAAATCTAATACAAATCTAGCTCACCAAAGAAGTTCTGCACGACCATTTTAGTGAATCAATGAGAATCGATTTATCACTTAAGGAAAAAGACGGAAAAATACAAAACTGGTAAGTTGGTATCAGCTCGATTGAAACTCAGGAAATAATTTCATGGAAAAGGACCATATTAGGGTTAAGGGTCCTGGAAGAGTTTGTAATCCAGCAATAAAGCCTTATCCATATGCCCTTTCCTCTCCAATTCCATACAACCTAAATAATTATTGTTATCGTAATCGTAAACTCCAAATTTCTAAAGTATTACCGTACTTTAAAGTGAAGCACATAGCACCAGCTTATTAACGAACACTGCACGGTCTAGTGAGAGGCTTTTTTTGTGAGAGATCGATGTACTGTTGACGTTCGAGTTCAGTTGCCAGAGACAATCTGAGAGAGGAGCAGAGCAGTTGTTGAGCAGTACGAACATTAAAACATAGTATATTGCTGTAATAATAATAATACAGCATAGCGCTATAATATGAGCATAGCACACATGAACATAGCACAGTAAAAGTATACACCGTAGTGTCATAATCATGAATGCGGCATAGAGATAATATATATAATATATCTGAATGTCCTAATATAATACTGCCATTCGCACTAAATAGCAACGGAGCCATCTTCTTCTGTTTTATTCCTTTGCCTCCAAGTTTAATGTTGTCTTCTTCGCCAAATATATATCTGCAGTCAGTCGCATGCATTGCATGTCTGTGTGTATGTGTGCGTCCGTCTGTGTATATAATAATTATGTCTGCCTAACTGCACATTCGTGTGTGCTTTTCCAATCAAAACCTTTTGGAGTTCTCTAGGTTTTGCAGAGCTACGAAATGAGAAAGCCTGCTCTCAGATTCCACCAGGAAATCCAAACCACTCTATCTATCTATCCATCTATCTAACTGTAAGACTAACGGAATGTGGATATAACAGCTGCTCCAGTCCATTTCATATCCTCCTCCAGTCTCTGCCATCAGCAGAACATTATCTGGACCAGGTACAAAGAGCAGATAAGCAAACGTTAAGAGTCAGGTCACGCAAGGTAAGACATAGATCAGGTTAGCAGAAGGACTGTGCCAATATATGTGACCATGATCATCGTCAGCTGAAGAATTTCCAAGAGTCATCAGTTGTCATTATTTCAGGACAATGTATCAAAGTTAAAACGACATTTGCATCAAAGACAAGAAAAGCAAAGAAATCAGATCTTCCACATGTATAAAAATCAGATCTTCCACATGTATAAAAATCAGATCTTCCACATGTATAAAAATCAGATCTTCCACATGTATAAAAATCAGATCTTCCACATGTATAAAAATCAGATCTTCCACATGTATAAAAATCAGATCTTCCACATGTATAAAAATCAGATCTTCCACATGTATAAAAATCAGATCTTCCACATGTATAAAAATCAGATCTTCCACATGTATAAAAATCAGATCTTCCACATGTATAAAAATCAGATCTTCCACATGTATAAAAATCAGATCTTCCACATGTATAAAAATCAGATCTTCCACATGTATAAAAATCAGATCTTCCACATACATGTATAAAAATCAGATCTTCCACATGCATAAAAAAATCAGATCTTCCACATGTATACAAATCAGATCTTCCACATGTATAAAAAAATTAGATCTTCCACATGTATAAAAATCAGATCTTCCACATGTATAAAAATCAGATCTTCCACATGTATAAAAATCAGATCTTCCACATGTATAAAAATCAGATCTTCCACATGTATAAAAATCAGATCTATCTGCCACATGTATAAAAATTAGATCTATCTGCCACATGTATAAAAATTAGATCTATCTGCCACAAGTATAAAAATCAGATCTTTCACATGTATAAAAATCAGATCTTTCACATGTATAAAAATCAGATCTTCCACATGTATAAAAATCAGATCTTCCACATGTATAAAAATCAGATCTATCTGCCACATTTATAAAAATTAGATCTATCTTCCACATGCATAAAAATCGAAGCATTCCATGTAATTTATGGTCTTGCATCAGTTCCATGCCTACTCTGGTTTTACACTGTGCAATGTGTGCATGCTACAAGTAGCAAAATTAGTCTTGAGTGTAGTCCTTGGCTGCTCCCAGGGCACTTAGTCAGGGCCGGTGTAGCGTGACAGAGTCTCCCTCTCTAAAAGTCTTCACAGCAAGACTCTATTTGGAAGCAGATTCTCTTCTGGTGGATTTATTTCAGAATAAATTGGGAGAGAATATTTCATCTGCCACTGAAATAAAGTCTCCCTCCATTCAATGAGAAAGGCCACAATCACATAAAATTCATAGATGAGCAGATCAAACCATTGGTTTAAGTTGCTAATTATTTAACAAGAATATACGCTCCCAAATTATTAAGTGTGAAATCATAAAAAAATTCTAGTACAGAGTTTCAGGCAAGGGAGACTCTGTTTCAGGTGGAGGGGAGTAGAGTCTCAGTAGACTTTATATCCTTACAATGGCATCAGAGTATCTGACACCTTAGTGAATCTGTTCAATGTAATTAGAATTTTCTTTGCTACGATCTTTGGGAAAATCAAACTGCTCAGAAAGTTGTTCCATTGTCCATGTTTTACCAAAATTTATCAAACACAATCTTCAATTTTTGTCCAAATAACAATTTATACTTAAGCCAGTAATGTCTACCTAACCCATATTTGACCAATAAAGTTGACTGAATATAAATTTACGAGTTTTTCAAAACCAGAAGAAGAAAGACAAAACAATCTGAAACCTGAGGAAATTAGAGACATTTCACGTCATGGATCGGCAAAGCAAAAGACAGAACAAGAAACTTTTCAAATTGACTTCCAATAAAACTGTCCACAGTCAAATCACTAACACAGCTGACAGTTTTAAAAACCTCGGCTGACAACAACGGTTAAAACAAATGAGGCACATCACATGCATACATCGCAAGCCAAACAATCATCCTGACACTTGAGAAAAGAAAGTGCAGCTAATTTACCACACTACACAGTTTGCAGCAGTTCAGCTGGAGTGATTTTTAAAGAGACTTGTGCCTAACTCATTAGAAAGGTATCCGGTCAAAACCGCGCACACAAAACCGCGCACACAAAACCGCGCACACAAAACCGCGATTCACAAAACCGCGCACCCTCAGAACCGCGCACGATCATTACCGCGCACGATCACAACCGCATTCAAGTATTTCAACGTGCATCCAGCTTCTATGTCATTTCTAAAAATACCTTCAATAGTCCTTCATCCAGCTTCCATTTCTTAAGCATTTTTCATCAATCCAGCTTCTATTTCATATCTAAAAATAGTTCATCCAGCTTCCGTTTCTCATGCGTTCTTTTCGTTAATCAAGCTTCTATTTCATATCTAAAAATACCTCCATCCAGCTACTATTTCTCATGCGTTATTTTCGTTAATCCAGCTTCTATTTCATATCTAAAAATACCTCCATCCAGCTTCCATTTTTTAAGTTTTTTCATTAACCCAGCCTCCATGTCACCTCTAAATAATTTAATCGAGCTTCCATTTTTCAAGTGCTGGACAAGTTGTATGTAGACCAGTTGTAGTTAGACGAGTTGTCTAGCTGTAGACCAGTTGCCGTGACACCGCCTAAACAGATGCTCAAACAAGAGTGGTTAGGATCATCGACCGAATAATATAGTTTCAACTTTCAAAGCAATGTTCGAAGCCCATCGAACGTTACAATTTCGAATTTGAACAGATGCGCAAACAATCGCGGTTATGATAGTGCGCGGTAATGATCGTGCGCGGTAATGATAGTGCGCGGTTTTGTGAATCGCGGTTTTGTGTGCGCGGTTTTGTGTGCGCGGTTTTGTGTGCGCGGTTTTGATAGTAAACCCATTAGAAATACCACAGCAACACCAGTACAAAGTTACACACTGAGAATTTAAATGAAATACCAATGAACACATATGTTACACAATGAACACATTGAACATGGTGCCACAGAACCATATCACCATCTGCTAACGGTGATTCTGTGAGACTTTATAATCTGAACAACGTTTGGCTAGCTGATAAATGTTACTCTCTTGGTGACATTTAGCATGGTTCATCGGTAAATGCAGAGAGTGCTTCTGATTAGTTCGCTACTCAGTCACATCATATATAAATTTGCTTCATAAATAAATGACATCGAATTTTACATGACATACAGGAAAGACAACACAACAGACATCCATGCTTCAATCCACAGTCTTATTAAATAGACACAGAACAAATCTCTGTGAAAGCTTTTTCATGTGTATAACCTTTGCCCCAAACATCATCCCCACATAAAGATGACCTTATCCACCGACAGGTAAAGGGCATTTGGTTAGATTAGGGAGCTTGACCCATACATCGTGAAGTCATGCTCAATGCCTGTATACCAATGCCTGTACGAGACACACACTGAGTTTGCAATGACGTGGCATGAAAACGTAATTTATTGCAACCAGGTGGAGAATAGCAGCACACATTGCAACCACAGATGGCATTTCCATCAACCTTAATCGTAGAATGATTTGATTTAGGATTCTAAAAATCCTCCGTTATGATTAGTAATTTCAATTTAATTTGTTTAGTCTTTGTGAAGCAACAACAGCTTGAATATTTCAATCCATTCTGAATACTTTGAATAATGTTATCATCTATGACATTGCAACGACAACACTGTTCTTCAACTATAATAAATCTGCGGCAGTAGCACTTGTCATGACATTTCATGCAAACGCCTTCAACTTTTTAGACTCACTATATCTCACATATTAAACAATTTAACTGAACACACACACATATATACCCCTTATATAATTTATATATATAACATATACATTATATACCGGTATATATTTATTATACACAACAACCAAATGAAATTCTCGGGCAATTTATCTCCAGGTTCTAACATAAAACTACTGAAAATTCCCGGCCACCACCGAAGGCGACGCATTAATCACATGTGGCCACTAGAACAATTCAATGGAACTGTCACATTCCTAAGGACAATACCTCTTCTACATTACATTGCTATTCCTTTGCTGTTAGTCTTCCTTCCGACATCAACCAAAGCATTGTCAACCACTGGCAATTATCTTTCTCTTCATGAGCAATTTCCAATTTTAATGGTTCTTCTTGTTATTATCCTTTAACACAAATGATTAGAAGTAGTCCCGTTAAACATTTCCTCTTCAGTCCAATTGAATTGACCTTCTTCATATGGTTTGCCATAAATGCCTCCATCATTCTCTCACCCACGCTTTTCTCTAAACCACCATCGTCGTAGCACAGCCATTGCCACGTTCACAATCATAGAAAACAATTATCTGACATCATTTACTGAAGAGCTGCAGAAGACATTTCGGTGGTCGATGAAAGAAGATCATCAATCAACTGTGGGCTTCACATTGGCAGACGAGTAAAACATCGTTTACTACGAGAGAAAAAGACGAAGACAAGCAGCAGACGACGATGCAGAGCAGGAAATATTAGCGAAAGATAGACATCTCTCGTTCGGAGATTTACGATACATCCTTCTCATTCCTGTGTCGTAAAAGAAAAATTTAATTCTCTCCTGCAGCTGATAGATGGCGAATGGGAAACAATGCAAGACATGCATTCAATTCGCATACATCGCATACTGCAAGCTTAATAAAAAAATATGCACTGAAGGCAGTGGCGTAGACAAGGGGGCTAAATAAAATATTGGTTTAGGAAAAAAGTTTTTTAAAAGTTATTTATCCAGTTAAAACAACTGTTTGTAGTAACAAAATTTGTTTTCTTATTTTATTCCCATTGTTACTTTATTCCCTTTATATTTACTGTAATACTGTTGGATTGGCATCAGGAAGGACATCCGGCCAGGCCATAGCCCCCCCCCCCCATCATAAATTCTGGCTGCGCCACTGACGGAAGGTGATCATTTCATTCAGACTCATGACTATTCATTCATCAAAATTTCAAGTATTCATCAAGTATTCATCAAGTATTCCACATGCAATGCACAGTCATCAGGTGAGAACAAGGTTTTCTTGATTGTGGTGGGTCCCTTTCCTGTCTGGGAACAGCCTCTTCACTGACTGGCTTTCTCTTGTTCTCTTCCCTGGGACCTGTCTAGCTCTTTATACACCACTCAAGACTTTCCTAATTGGTGGTGCCTGGGTCTGAAGTGTCTCTGAATAGTCGTAATAAATAGGTGCTATATAAATTCCAGAGAAAGATATATATTATAATATATATACATAATTATATATATATTTATATATATATAAGTGGCATTTGTACAAAACTCATTCTACATCATATATCATATATATATATAATATATAATATATATACATATATACATACACATCGTGATATATTCTGGATAAATACAGAATATTGTTCATAGTGGTCTCTTGGCCACACTGGAAAAGTTGTCATGCTCAGAAGCAGACATAACTTCATTTGGACTTCGTTTGCATAATTCTGTCTCTCATGACATCCTCCATCATGTCTGCCACTACGGCTATTCCTGCAGCCGCAATTTTTAAGTCTCAATAACTTCTGCGTTGACTCTTCCTCAGAGTTCCTTTAGACTGCACAAAATAACGACACCTACTGATTCGGATGCTAACAGAGCCAGCAGAGAGAAGAAGGCAGTTGGAAACGACTTGCATTCCAAGAACAGCTTCCCATCCAATAACGATGCGATACTAAAAGTCACAGAGACAGAGACTGAGAGAGAGAGGGAATTTATTCGGCACGATTTGCTCAGACGTTCGTTTCGTTTACGGTCTTTTGGGACGAAGCTCCTGTCCAATCGGTTTAGGCAAATCCGTCGCTGCTTCCAGTGACATAAGATCCACCCTAAAGCGTACGAATCAACGGCTGCAAGTAGACGACGCCCTGAAGCAATTTTCGCGAGTAAATTTTGTGCCGCAAATGTGATGGCCATGGGATGTGAAACGCGTTAATGCTGGCTGGCTCCTGCGTCTCACGCAATTGTTCCGCAAGACGTGCGTGGATAGTTGCGTGTGGATAGTTTCGTGTGGATAGTTGCATGTGGATAGTTGCGGATGGTTTTCAAAGTGGGGCGGACAGAGGCAGAAACCGCCCACTGACAAGCGAATGTGGCCTAACAGCGACTCATGAATGAGCAAGACTCATGAATGAGCAAGACTCATGAATGAGCAAGACTCATGAATGAGCAAGACTCATGAATGAGCAAGACTCATGAATGAGAAGCAAGATTGTGGAAACATCTATCAAAATGAATGCATTCAAATACGATGCAATGTATACAATACATGGAACAATGAAGAGGCAGCTTTTCAGCAGACGAAATTCACTAGAATATCTAGGAACCACCATATCATTGGATGGTCCATAAAATCAGTTTACCAGCTAAAAATATCCAAGCAGCTTGCAATTAAAATTCAATCACTAATTAATCAGCTAACTCTGTCAGCTTTCAATTTCCTATATAACAGCTAACTATTCAAACATGAGATGATGATGATGACAACGATAATGATGATGATAATGTCGATCAGGAAAGAAATAAGAAGGAAGAAAGTGAAAATAAAAGGATGCAAAATCGGTAGTGAAGAGGAAACCAACAGGTAAAAGGTAATGGAAGAAAAGGTTGAAGAAGAGAACGATAACACAAAAAGGAGAAGGACAAACAGACAGACAAGCATACAATTGCACATACATGCAATTCAACAAACAGACAGACAAGCATACAACTGCACATACATGCAATTCAACAAACAGACAAACCAAATGCAAAATTCTGACTTGCAAGAAGGAAGATTTAAGTGTAAACCGCAAACATCATTCTGCAATGACAACCTATGTGAAAATGTCCGTCATCTTAAAATTCTTTCAGTCAAAATAACTGTTAATAATGTGTTAGAAAGTACAACGAGTGCACATCTATTACATTGCACCAACATGAAAAGCTCATCAATGATTCTGTTTTGAAAAGCAATAACACAATGCGGCCGACACAGATTTCCCAAGAGAGCCACTGACAGGCTCCACTGCTCACTTTATCCTTCCATTATCCTTCCAACCATCCATCCAACTATTTCACTCAATCCAAACGGCTGCCACCCAGTCACCCACACACACAGCACCCAACCTCCAGACAACAACTGTCCAGGCAAGAACAGTCCACCACACTACAGCTATTGCCACAGGTGCCTCCTCTCCATGGACTGACTGATTGAGATAAGGTTCAACTCAAGAAGGTGAATTGGTGAGAATAAGAAAGAGATGAGAATAAAGAAGAATGAAGCAGAAGACAATTTAAGAAACGGAAATTTAATCGGGAAGATACCAGCAGCTCCAGAAAACAAGGAAATGCTCAAATGGAAAAGAGAAGAAATAAAGACGGACTGTGGAGAGAGAGAGATGGCAAAAGGTTGAGCAAAACAAAAGGAAGAGTGAGAGAACAATGGTAATGGTATACAATGGTAGTGCAATACATAAGTAGAGTAATCGTAATCTCCAAACTTCTAAATCTGTCACTCAAAAGCCAAGTTCGGGTCACCAGCATAGCCTTCAAGGCTTGTGTCATTTTCTGCATATTATGCCAAACACAGATGATGACAGGATGACAGGCGATGAAGATGTCTCTGACATCAGCTTCTCTCAAAGACATCAATCAACACAAGCCACAAAACATCCTTCAACGCAAGTTACAGTCGTAACCTCGACTAATAGCAGCACCTGTCCAATTGCGGTTACTGCATCACTCAGTGTACTACTCACCCTCTACTACCAACATCTCAATCCACACATCAACAACAATATTCTAACAAATACAGTTCACATAATCTAATCCATGTATAAATGTAGATCTATACAGTATATATAGCAATTTTGAACTCAATATTTCAAGCCAATATCACCTCAATCCATTACAATCTAATGGCCAATGGAAAGCATCTAACAGCAGCATTCACTCATAATGGCAACTATCACTTATATGTACAGTTACTATTTTTATGCAATACACAGAATACACAGAGCAAGACAGACAGGTAGACAGACAGGTAAACAGGTAGGCACACAGATAGACACACAGACAGACACACACACAGAACAAAAGGCAGCTTGCAGCCTGCAAGAACTCCAGGCAGTTGGTAGTCTGACAGAAAGCAAAACAAAAAAGGCAGAAAGATATGCAGAAAGGTTCACAGATAATATCTATAGCTATAGTCAGTGTATTTATTTGCATAGCAACATTAGTACTTCTTGGGGTTCATATGTCAAATAAACTCCCAGGGTAAAGTTCATATATAGACAAGATCACGAGCACGTACACTAATGTCAAAGATAAGAAATACATCCAACTACATAAGGTAGCCACACATCATGACATACAATTTACAACATCATCAACAGACCTCAGCATAGGCATATATACACATATAATATATATAATACATATATATATATATATATTCTTGTCTTGATTACTTTCAACTCGCCTGGGGCAATGTCCCAGCACAGAAAGTCTGTAAGATAAGCAAAGGAATATAAATGTATTCAGAAATATTTGGTCAAAATCATAAATGGTTTCATGGTTAGAACCTAGGGCAGATAAACACAGACAGAAAGAGATATGCAGAGGACAGATTATGACTACCTGTAACTTAGAGACTGGCACAGAATGACACACTTATGCACAGAAAGGCAGAGAGACAAACACAGACAGAAAGACACAGACAAGCAAACACATATACAGACACAGCCACTGTAGCAAGAGTTCAAGTAATTTATATCTGCCTTATTTATATAATTAATTATTGTCAACTGAAGTGCTGTGGCATGATTCATGTCTAATAGAGTAAACTACCAGCATCATCAATCCATCGAGATGCCCGCATTGCATCGCATCGCATTGCATTGGATTGTATTGCATTGCATTGGATTGCATTGCATTGCATTGCATTGCATTGCATTGCATTGCATTGTATTGCATTGTATTGTATTGCATTGGATTGCATTGCATTGCATTGCATTGCATTGCATTGCATTGCATTGCATTGCATTGCATTGCATTGCATTGCATTGCATTGCATTGCATTGCATTGCATTGCATTGCATTGTATTGCATTGGATTGCATTGCATTGCATTGCATTGCATTGCATTGCATTGCATTGCATTGTATTGCATTGTATTGTATTGCATTGGATTGCATTGCATTGCATTGCATTGCATTGGAGCGTGTAATTACAGTAATAACATTGGACATGAGAAAGTCTGTCAATGACGATTGCCTGAATAGCAATAACGTGAAAATATTGAATTTCGCAAATCAAAGCATACCAACTGATCTGATGCAGAGGCACACGACTTGTGCCCAAGCTTGTACACATGCGTTTGTGCGTCTGTGTGTGCATGAGTGCGTGAATAATGCTGCATAATGCAACATATATAATTATACACACAAAAATATATTGCGTTCAATGACATCACTATAACCAACAGACAGAATGATCCTGCATCCCTCCCTCCATCTATCCATCTATCCATCCCTGCCTCCCTTCATCCAGCCACCCATCCATCCATCCCTCCATCTATCCATCCTTCCCTCCCTTCATCCATCCATCCATCCATCCATCCACTCCATCATTAATCTTGCCTCATCAGCTGCCTGAGAAAGAGGAAGCAGTGAAGCAGCAAAGTTATTTGCTATAACAATCTACTACATCCTATAAATAGACTTCATCATCATGTTAATATTATTGTATCTGTGGTTGCATGCATCATTGCATTACAATAATTCACAGTACTCGAAAGTCCTTCTGTTAAATGTTGCGTGACTGGTTTCATGCCTATATATGCGCTCAGCGCCTCTGGCGGTCAGAAAGCAGCAGCAGGTCTCCTTCGCATAACAAATGCATCGCATAACAAATGCATCGCATAACAAATGCATCGCATAACAAATGCTTCGCATAACAAATGCATCGCATAACAAATGTATCGCATATTACAGATGCATGCGTTTCAAATGCATCGCATAACAAATGCATCGCATAACAAATGCATCGCATAACAAATGCATCGCATAACAAATGCTTCGCATAACAAATGCATCGCATAACAAATGCATCGCATAACAAATGTATCGCATATTACAGATGCATGCGTTTCAAATGCATCGCATAACAAATGCATCGCATAACAAATGCTTCGCATAACAAATGCATCGCATAACAAATGCATCGCATAACAAATGCTTCGCATAACAAATGCATCGCATAACAAATGTATCGCATATTACAGATGCATGCGTTTCAAATGAAGATCATTAATATAAAATAATACGATGAATAATTATTTATTCAGTCCAAACACAACTATTATTAAACAGAATGTCTGCTAAAGACATCATGCAACTCATGGCTGGCAAATTGGCATGCCAACCACTAGTCGCCAACCACTAAAAACGGTGGGTGACCTCCCTAAAAGTGGCATAGCTTTTGTTCCGTTTGAACTATTTTGATAAAATCTGGCCATCTTGTGTAAATATGAATTGTCTTTAAGACTGCAAAGTTTCATTTAGAAATTCTTACTTTTGGCTAAGATATTGGCAAAAAACCTAGGGGGCGGGCTTTTTGGCGCACCCTGTAAAGTCGCCAACCACTAGAGTTGCCAACCACCAGAGTCGCTACATAAATTGCATAATAGGCAGCACCCCAGAGAGAGATAGCTGGCATTCGCTGAGAACTGTCTTTCAGTTTATCGTTGAAAACAGACGATTCATCCGTCATCATTCGTCAGTCAGTCGTCTGTCCGTTTGGATTAACCGAAAGTTCTGTCTCCATTCTTGGCATCAATGGAATCTATGACTCAGCAGCCCACATATCACCACTCACCCACTCACTCACTCACTCTGAGGTCCACCAATTACACTCCTTTAGAAGGCATGTCCAATGCTGGCTGGTCCATTTTGTCTTCAAATTAACACCAGTCTCGACAACCAGTCAATGGAAAATTCATTCAAAATTTAAATTATCATTAATTTATTAAATTTTGTTCCATCCTCGTCTGCTCTTCCACCATCCAATGACCACCATCTCCAATGATTTCCACGACAGCATCATGCCATCTCATCACCTTCTCCACAGATATAAACCTGGCAACAAAACTGACCAAACAATTTGACTTTAATCGCAAACCTCATTTCATAAAGTTCTGACGAATAAGCTGGTCTCCCTGACGCTACTTTGATGTGGCGCTGAAATTATGATGATTACATAATTTACCGCCAGTTGATTTTGTTACTGTAAAATCGGTTGCCACCATGTGAAGCTTTCATTTTCAAGGATCCATTAGGAACCTACAAATTTCCCTAGTATGCTGTCTATGGTCACATTGCAAAGCCCACTTGCATGTGTGAGGAATCCCTTTTGCCTAGAAAAAAATCATCTAGAGAACACTGCAAAAGTGTTTAATGCAGCAATGGCTCACTTAAATAACTCAAATTTTATCGTTGAGTTCTTGTTTTTATCAAATAGACTTTCGATTAGCAACTCAGCGCATTTTAAGTGCATGATGGTCAGCACATGTATGCTTTAAAATTTAATGACCTTAGAGCATTGTGCTTAAGTTCATACGTGTTACAAAACACTGAACCCACAGCTACCTACTCATTTAAAAGATCTTCCATCTCTTCAGAAAGCAGACTTTGATCTAAGGAGGACTGTACATATTTACTGTTGATCAACAAAATTATATGACCAAAGGTTTCAAAATATTAAAAGTATTTGCAGATCAGTCCTACCTGTCTTCTGTACCATTAATTTTGTTACCATAGGAACAATAACTACCAAAGACGAAATCAAATGGAGTTTGTTGATTGAGTTGGTTTGACAGCATTTTAAAGCAGAAACACATTGAGGTTCAAATTTTATCATTTAAAAAATTTCTGTCTTTTGAAAGGTTTACAAATAACCGTTATGAAGTCTGCAATATCTTGCCCCAAAATATCTCACTAATGTTTTACTTCGTCCTCACTCAGCTTCCTCCCACCGTCCACTTCGTTCATCCAACAGATTTGACCTCTTGGTTCCTCGGTCTAGAACTGTTATGGCTCAGTCTCCATCATTTGTCTCAATTGGTCCTTCTCTTTGGAATGCCCTTTCTCCTTCTGTTCGCTCTACACTTCTTTCTGGTAGTCTCTCCTCTGCTTTGTCTCTTCTCAAAACCTGTTTCTTCTCGCTGGGCCTTGCGCACTGGGAGCACCTCTGAACGGTTCACCCTACTAGAGGCGCTTTATAAATGTTTAAATACAATACAAATATCACTTTTTGTTTAAAAGTTCGTTTTAAACATAGGCCTAATATGAATTTTTCATAAGTTCAACAAAATCATCTGGAATATATTGATTGACGACCTCACTATGTACAGCAGAAACAACCTGGTCACACAGTTACCCAGTCGAGACTTGGTAACAAAACTGAACATTTGCATTCTTTCTTAAAAACTGAAATAGAAGATCAGGTCTTCTGTTCCAAACCATTATAAATTTATTTCAGTAACCTATAGCCTATATTCCTTTTCAGGGACTAAAGTGGGTGGGAATGCCATTTCCACGCTTCCCAAAGTTCTTTGCTTCTGTCTCCACTGCCCACCAAGTAATGAACTGGAACCCCGGTAGCAGATGTGTTCCAAACTTCCAACAAAACTCTTAACCTTGCAATAAAACTCTGCTTAAGAATTCTCGCTGTTTTGTATGCAAACCGATCTAACCAACCTATAGTCTGGCTCTTCGGTTCATTTGAGTTCAAGATACTGATCAATGGAAAGATAGATAATTATCAAGAAACAGAATTATACATGTATATTAGCAGTTAATTTCTTATCTACTTCACTGATCATCAGATCATCTTATCTTTCAATTTCATAAGAATGGAGCAGAGTATAAGTACTTAACACAGGTGAATCTGAGGTGATACACCTTATCAATACACCTAAAATGTCCTAAATGACAATCTGGCCACACATTATTTCAATTTTTGCAGTGTGATACAAAACATATTGAACAGCTAAACAATACAAAATACTGCTATGAACAAGTTATGCCTATTTAAAGCAAGAGCCAGTAACAACAGGGAATTGCTTGGGAGTTGTGAGGTTAAGCACCTCCCACATAGTCCTTTCTTGGGATTAGATGGTAAAGACTTCATTGCTCAACCCAAGTCAGCGTCCCCAGTTATATTTCTACAATTCTCATACTGGCAACACCACACTCCGTAATTTACTTATTCATTCATTCATTCATTCATCCATCCATCCGGATATTTATTCATGTATGTCGTCATTTTTCTAATTCGTTCAACCATTCCTCAACTTCTAGCAGCTTAGCAACTTATACAAAGGTCTAATCGTGATGCTCAGGTCTGCGTGACGCTTACCTGCCATGAAAAAGCAGCGCAGCATAAGCACCAGTTTCAATATCGTCCACCTTTTCGACAGATCACGTCTTCCTTTGAGTACCGTCGATGAGTAGCCACCTGAAGAACTAGAGGACCACCTTTTATCCGGATAATATTTATCCATCTGAATACCCATCATCCACCGTGTGATCAGCTGGGTTTGGCACAGGTTTCCAGCATTCAGAGTCTGACGATTGAAGTCAAGTCTAGCATAACGACATGAAGTTATCCAAGGCAACAGCACGAAAGTCGGAATTCGTCGTCGTTGTCAACCTCAGCAGCATTAGTTTGAATCTTAATAGAGATATAATAGGTATACGCACAACACCCATTACTATATCAGCCGCTCACTTCCTCTAAGTCGCTGTCAATGAACTTCCAAGCAGCACATGGACGTAGCTACCTGAGCACTGAGTGAGCATCACATAGCAGACGATGAGCGCTGCATAAGAGCGGCGAATGCACGAGAGCGATATGGATAAGGCCGCACGCGCCACTCTCACTTATCACCTACTCCCCTCGTCTTCAATCGAATCAGCGTTGCCACTCCTTGGTTTTTCCCCAAGATCTTGTGTTTTTCGATCCGAACTTGGAAAATGGAGGGGTTTTCTCGGGAAGAACTTGGATTTTTTGCTGAAAATTCTGGAAATTGTGGACATTTTGGAAAGAAGATTTGGGCCGGATGACTAGAAAAAAGGTCATCAGGATTTTCGGACGGGAAATTGTGAACATTTTCGGACAATTTGGACAACTTGAGTTTTCTTGGTTTATTTGACGCTACAACTTGGATTGTTTTATTTTTGAGAGTGGCAACGCTGAGTCGAATGCGTCCAGTCCACTCTGGCCAACCACTGACCACCAACAGTCACTTAACGCGCGCTCATGCAGCCCTTCACCCCTCTCGATGCCTTGTAGACTCGTCCACGCGTATCATTCGGTGTAACAATCATCGACGTCCATTGTAGCCTAACAATTCACAAAATACGAATGTGATTGATATTAAATCGAGCATCCACGGCAGCAGCGTTGTGGGACTGGCGCGACCCAGCAATTGAAGGCTGGAGTCGCTCGACGTTTATCGTTTTTAGTGCAGTAATGTCGTTAATCTACACATTTCTAAATAAGCACCACTCCGTCCACTCGAAAGCCAAGCGCAGGGCACCAGCTTATTCACGAGCGCTGCGTCTAAGAGAGCATTGTCTAAAAGAGCAATCCGAAGGTCATAGTCCGGTTATCATAGGTAGCAGAGTAGCTGCTAACTTGTTAAAGTGGGTGTTGTTTTGGTTGAGAATTGGAATCGAATGATTTTGGGGTAGGAGTCAAAGCGACACCAAGATTACTAAGGTTCTTCCTTGAACGTGTATGGATTGATCATGAAGATTACGGACTGGGCATCTGCTGTAGTAAAGGTAGGGGCTGTCCATGTCACGTACACACGGAGGGGTCACGGGTTTTAGGCGATTTGCGTACGGAGGGTGAGAGGAGGGAGTCGCGGTAAATTGCAGGCCTACGTTAGCAAAATGAATGTCTAATTATGATGTCAACATTAACCTATTCATAACGCTGTATTATCCGATGACATTTGACTACATTAAAAAATTATATTCAGTTCAGATCTAACCAGTTAGGCCTAATCACAATTAACAGCTCACAAATTTTAGGTAGGAAATAATTACCATGTCTACAAAAATAAATAGTAGGCCAAGGTAAAATACATGTTTCATATGTGACTTTAGCTTAATAGCCTTTGTAAGGGGGGCATGGTAGAGAAGCTTATTTGTAGGCTACCTACACAGTGGTGTCAAAAATGTACGATTGCATACAGGGGTAAAAAATAAATAAAAAATTACGTAATATATGGATGACCCCTATGAGTTAGTGGAAAGATGCATTAAAGGTCAGGGATTTAATTCTATTCTGGAGGGTTGAGGTCGAGGTTGGAAGACATCCATTCAGAGATTAGTAGTTGAACGATGGACGTGGAAAAGAGCTTTGGGAGATGGATTGTCTTATGCTGCATAAATTGGTGCCAGGAGGCAATGAAGGGTTTGGCCACCAGCCACCACTTTTTTGGAAAGGAATTGCACACTTGAGAGCAAAATAATTATATACCCACATGTAGTCTACCTTTTGATGGAATATACAGCTAGTTTTAAATCGTAAGTTCTGCCATTTGAAATGCATTTACATAGAATTTCTATGTAAATGCTTTTTTTAATGAAGATGCCAGTTATATAGGCAACAATATAATAACGTGTTTGAAATAGTAAAATAATTGAGAGTGTACGTGTTTTGGTCACCTGGCAGGAAACCAGTTTCCAGAGTAACCATGGGCGTCCGCAGGAAGTTTTCTAGGGGGGCGCAAACTTTTAAATAATTGTCACATGGTCTAAATTTAATGGGTTTGAATTTCCATATTACCACGAGAGAACCCTATAGCCTACCTATACGTTATGCGCCCAAAGAAAGATATTAGGGCCTATAGCCTATAGGTTCAACTTGTAGCACGAGTCGATAATCACATTGAAAATCGCGTTGTGACAATCACAACCAATTAATCTAAATTTATGTGCAACTATGCTAAAAATCCAGAGGGGCGCACTTGCGCCCCGCTGCGGACGCCCATGAGAGTAACCTCAGTTACGTACATACTATGATCAAAGATCAAATGCAGGCTGCACCTCTTATTCAGCACTGTGTATCGGCTGATTGGGCTCATTCATGTTTATACTACATTTGGCTAACCTTTCTCCCACACTACGGGCTAAACTATTGACTCATTTTTCCTTATCAGTCTCTCATTCTTTTACAACATTTCTTTTTTCCCCAGAGTTTTTTTGTGCTGAGACACCTCTGAAAAGTCATTCTGCGAGATGCACTATATAAATGTATCGATACAATCCAATAAGTAGTTAACATTTGACACTTGCATCAGAAACACTAAGCCTGTTGCCATAATGTTAAAGAACCGCCTTCAGGGATGGGCTTTGCTAGTAGTCACCATTATGGCAACATCGGGAAGCCCCCCCCCCCCCATGTTCCATTTCCCAAGTTCATCGCAGCTGCCACCTACGGTATATGAAAAAATGCATGAACACTTCTACACATTAGTGCCTGCCTTCTGCTCTAGACTTCCTTATAAAAGTTTCTGTGACATGCATGTAATTTTTCTCAAAATAAACATGTCGAACTTACATCTTAAACTGCACGTTAAAATGGTAGAAACAAGGCCTTAAAAAAATGTTGTGTTTCCGGTAACAGAGCTAAAAAAATTGGGTAGGTAGGTCGGAAAATATTTTTATTTTGTAAAATATTTTTGTGCAGTGACTATCCGAAAAAGTATACCCCACTAGTCTTTTTTGCACGCTGAAACAAAGTACGTGTTCTAAGCAAGTATAAACTGCCTATTTCCCGACTGTTTGCACCTAAAACTGCTCTAGAAACAGTCCTACTAATTTCATTTTGTTGACGTCTCTTATGTTATGTCAATACAAATGTTAAAAAAATATTTTTTTTAAAAAAATTTAAATTTTTTTTTTGAAAAAATTTTTGTAAAAAAAAATATTTGGGTCGCGGCCGTAAAAATGGGTCGGTCGGGTTACCGGAAACACAACAATTTTTTTTACGCCCAATGCATTTAACACATTTTGAGATGTACTTAATGGCACTTGATTACAACTCAAATTTACACACAAATGTGACACTGGGGCTGAAAACCAGTCGCTTCCTAGATATGGCGAAAGAAGCCGAAATAGGCAAGAAGGGTCAAGATTGTAGGATATTCTTCAAATCAGCAGACAACTGTGAATTTGCCACAATTTCCAAACTAGTAAACCGATATGACGCCATTTGCATTATTTGATTCAGAATAATTATATTCCTTTATCGACTATCAAAATTGCAGAATAATCCATTAGTGCTTCTAAGGAATTTGATGACATGAATATTCTGAAATTTTTTATTCAGTTTTCTCACTCTAAACTAATGAAAGAATCAAATGAGTATAACTTCAGCTGGAAAAAAGCATTTTAAAGCAGCCTTTGCAGCATATGACTGGAAAAAATGTCAGAAACAAACATATGACTGGTTTTGAGCCCCTGTATCACAAATATACTTAGGGCTGAAAGTGGTTTGGAAAAGTTGCCGGGTCTCACTTTGGCGGACGAGCCCATAAATTTTTCTGACGTCGTTTTATCTATAGTCATTTGCCCAAAATTACCGAAAATCCTACCATTTTTACCTACTTTTGGCATCTGACGACCTGTTTTGCGACCCGTCTGAGACCCGGCAACAGCAGGTCTCTAAAATCGATGCCGGGTCTCAGACCCGGACCGACCCGGCTCACTTTCAACCCTGAATATACTACATTTGTGAATAAGCATTAATGGCAGCAAATACAAGTCATGCCAAGAAAGCAAAAAAATAATGAGAACGTCAATACAGTTTGAACCCTACTTATTGCTAAGCCAGCATGAGGTAAAAAAAGGATTCATATTTAATATTTGCTGTTTTACAAGTGCCATTATATTATGCTGCCGTTTTTAAGCTGAACAGTTTAAAAAAATAAACATTCATATCGAGAGCATCAGTTCAAAAACCACATTACATGCCTGGCTGATCTTGGGAAAATCCACATTTGGCAACATAAACTCAGGACAGAACTACTCTGTAGCTATTGTCCTTACACATGTTACACATTGTGGGACAAATCCGGAAGAGAGACAATAGGTGAAGCCAATAACTACTAGGCACTTCCATGGTACCACTCTTTTCAAGTGGAATCAATGGAAGCCAAAGCCTTTACTGAAACAATTATTATTTATGGACCTTGAGCAAGCCCTTGTCATATGCACACCTGGTGATCAGAGCATACATGGGTGTTTGTTTAATGAAAAGTAGCTTTATGTTACAACTTGCATTAAAGTCAACGTTGTTTATGAACGTTCATTTGTTTCATCATTTGATGAAGCAAAAAGACATTTACTGCTTAGCTTTTCCTAACGAGTTACAACACTTGAAGTGTCAGTTTCACAGGATGTGCCTGGGTTCTTTTTATATCTTTCATATTGTTTCCAATTCTCGAAAAACAGAAAAGACGGCAACGCCCAAGTATAACACTCAACTACCACTTCACTCAACGCAATGGAATCGCGCTCAGAACTTGAGGTAACATAAAAAAGAACCAGGTCACAAAACAAAATGTGAATTTTGCATCACAATTAGAATTCCTCTTAAATTCATGTCCAATAATCACCCAAAACAGTCTGTTTAGTATAGCTGACCATTCTGTATATGAAAAGCACCTAGCCAGTGCTGTCATTTCATGCTTTTAGCTCAATTTCAACCACTTTGAAGCTAAGTGAACATAATTTCTGCAAGCAAATTCTTTTGTAAATATTTTAAAAATTTGCAACCAACAAATGACAGCTACGCAACATCAAGTGGAATCACAAAACATTTCTCCTAACCCTTTAATTCCGGAGGGTATAGGATTTCCCATACCATTTACTACCATCTCGGCATTAAAGGGTTAAACTGAAAATTTTCATGCTTTTCTGGATCTATGCTCATTGCTCACTCGAAACCTGTCCGGCCTGTGCTAGTTTAAACTTGAGTTCCACATCACTAAAATATAGGGCTGAAGTCACTTGGTTCCTCAGTCACATTTTCCGGCTTTCTCGCTTTTGGTGGCTGTAGCACTTTCTTACTGTTTCCAGCTTTACGTTTTCGACCAGAATACGATGGCATAATTTCATAATCGTCGTCGTCATCATCATCGGCAACAGTCATATTCACATCCTGCGAATCTTCCGCATCTTCATTGTCTGCTGGAGCTTTTGAATCTGGCGAAACTGATTTCGTTTTGTTGGTACGAGATCTCAGCGATCGTCTGTATAGTGAATAAATAAAATAACAATTAGTACAACAAAGCGGTTAATTCTTCAGTCAGGCAATAGAACACGTGTGAATCAACTCTTCAGCCAATATATAATTACTTCAACAATCAACAGTCAGTCAGAAATCAATTAAAACTTCACTTATCAATCATTCAACAAAAAAATCACTTGACTCTAAGCCCTTTTTGCATTAATTAACATCTCCTGATTTCTGATCATTCTGTCATCAGTCGCTATTACTTACACTATTTCTTTATGTATGAATCACAGAGCTGATGGTGCCAAGCATGAAGGCTTTCCTTGATGTGTTCGAGCAAGAAATGACTCAAAACTCATTATTTATCATTGGCTTTCAAGCATCACCTAAGGTTTGCTGCCTTTCAGTATACGCATGCAGTCAAAACTTTAACAACAATAAACAACCAATAGTAAACACACACTCAATTACACAGACACAATCATAATGAGGACAATTATTTCAACAATCAGCATAATTACGATGGACAAAAATAATCGATGCCGAAGTAAAAAAATTCTCAGTTTTTCACCAATCGACTTAATAATGCCATATGAAATATTAGCTAAGTTTTGTTTGTAGTACATGACAACCAACAAGTGCTCCAGCGCACCATTTTTTATCATGGCAAGCACAAGCAGCAAAAACACGAGCTTGCAATGTAAGAGTTGGCTTATGAATATTTTGACTAAACAATTAATGAAATAATCGGTACAAGTTATTTTAATAATCGGCTGTATGCGGAATAAATTTCTATTTAGCCCTCATTGTTCACCAAAACCAACTTTGTTTATCTCACTCTCATTTACTCAGATAAACAGCTATCCGGTGTTGAAAGTGTAATTACCTGATTGCAACAGAAGGCGTCTCGTGGTTACTTGAAGCAGACTCCTAAAATTACCAAAGCAGCAAATACGTCACCAAATTACAAGCATAAACTTAAGAAATCAAATGTATTTAACACTTCAGCCATTCTCCCATTCTGTGTTTGCTCTAACACAGTTTGAAACAGATTTATTGAAGTAATAATATAAATAATAAATATATATAATATATATAAATAATAATATATTATAATGCTCTCATTTAGCAATTGAAAAATGTATGCAAATCAGAGATTTCTCAAAAAGATATAGAGAATAAGTCTTAAAACAGGCTAATTGTCCAAATGTCTCTACATGTATATCAAATGTTCAGAATTATTCTGACTCAGGACTAAGACTTGTAACTACTGAAGCTGTAAGGTTTGAATGAAAACACTTGATTCCAGTAACAAAAACATATCATATAATTGCGTTCATATAAATTGCAACAGACACTCTGGAACTCTATTCTGCAAAAGTTCCCTCAGCAATCTCTGTATTGTCCTGAAGACCTCGGAAAAATAAATACCTCATCTTCCCCTGGACACATTTCCTATTTAGACTGTTTCTCTGCCTTCTGCAATTTCCATTTTCGTTTTTGACAGAATTTTCCCAGGAATTAGATATCCACACAAAATTAACTTTGCAACAACTATCACATCACCCCACAACTTTGACCTGGAGGAGCAAAAGTTGAGCCACTCTCTGGAGTAGCATCAGTTGTCAAGCATGGAATATGTATGATATCAACCTTTCAACATTCAGTCGATGCAGGCCTGCTCTGCATGTACGACTATTCGTGATGGTTCAATAGATTTCTTAATCTCACTATGAGACACTGCTAGGCAACAAGACAATTGTGAGCGATCGGCGCCATATCACATCGCATATCGTTGTTCCTCAAATGTTCTAGAAGCCATGTGCTTCAGACACTCTGAACTTGCTGCAATCTGTCAATTCTTGTTCAGAAATTATTGGTGGAGTCAGCACGTGACTATTCTTGCTATCTATGCATGCTAACTGAAAATTGTTCTGTACTTATTGACATTCATCATCATCATCATCTTCTATGCCGAATTGTTTAGTTTCTAGAGCAGTGTTATATAAATTTATGTTCAATTACAATCTACATACACTTATTGCCTTGAGCAAAAACTATGTTAGCAAATGTAATTGAAGTTCTAGATTAATAAATTAATTGTTGTTATATGCAAAAATTTTACAGACCTTTGCTTCTGTTCCAGACAACGGGATGAGCGTATCACCCGATAAGTTCTGATCCAATTTCCTACGAATTCTACGACCAGGACGTGACGCACTAAAATCGGCCGAAGTTGATGTTGATGCCTTTGGTGTTGCAGATCTTTCACGATTTGATTCGATTTCAGCGTTGATCTGCGATGTGACTTCAACCTGTGACTCAATGGAATTGATTTCTGTGCAATTGATTTCTGTGCTTGGAATAGAAGGTTCGGTATTGGTGGCTGCAGAAACATAAAGGCAGAATGAGTTTAACATAAAAATATCACATCATAAAAATTTCATTTGTTCATAAACAGAACGAAAATGGAGACATCCACAAATTAACATTCATAAACAACATTAACTTTAATGCAAGTTGCAACATAAAGCTAGTTTCATTACACAAACACTTCATAAGTATCTTCATTCTAATATTAAGCTATGAATTCAGGGTGTAATATTACTGACACTATCTGTAACAAAACTTACAAGAAGCCGGAGGAACATTATTTCCTTTAGATCATTGTCTATGATTAAAATAGGAGCAAAATGATACATAACACATCTACATTACTGGAAATTTCCAATTTGTTTCATTTATATCAACTAATACTGGTTAAATTCATCAAAAATGATGCAGATGAAAAAGAGTTTTAAAATGAAACAGAAGTCAGAAAAATCACCTTCATTAGCAAGATCTGCATCTGATGAAGTAGATGCTACATCAGCGGCTGTTGACGAATTTCCACATTCTGAACTCGTCTCTTTATTTCTGCGAGCGGCCTTGACCAATTCCTCAAACTGTGACTTGTGTTTCTTTACTGAATAAAACATTATGTATCAAGATATTAGCAAGTACAGTGTATAGCAAGGTAGCACAACAGTGCAGTCTTTCAACATGGATTGCAACAGATTTTAACGTCAGTGTGAGGCTCAAACACCAAGACTACATAATGTTAAGAACAGCCGTGTGTCTATGATGCTGTGCTACTTGTGCCACTGCTTGCCTGCACCTAGAACATCATGTCCACTAATTTAAATAGATTATCTGAATACATATAATAATAATGCTTAATCAACATAGGTACTTGGCTTGAATTATACATTTCGTAAATGATTTAGTTTTTTTCAGCATTCGAACTCTATGGCCTCTTTTACAATTCGTAGGCAAAAACAGAACAGTGCATTTACAACTTATTCGCTAATCCTTCAAAATTATATCCAAAAGTAAAGCATACATGCATATCGTTACTACAAAACTAAATATTAGTAACTTGGTTGATCAAAAACTATTTAATGAATAACTAACCATATTCCTTTTGAGCCAATTCAACCTGTTCAATTGTGGACGTTTTGTCTAACTTCAGATTCTGAAGTATAAACCAAAGGCAGTCATCAATAACAAACACATCAAGCATCATGCATTTAAATGTACACTACGGATGCCAATAACATTGTGTATCTATCAACAACAACACACATACACATAGCCTATATACAAAACATGATTGTACACTACAGAGACAACTACCAGCTATCTATAACTATAGCTTGCATATCTATCTATGCTTAGCATTATAAGCACGTTGCAAAGTTTAGTCACACTTACACGCATTCAACACATGTAGGCTCTAGTACACAAAAACCACCAAACATTGCGGTTAAGAGCCACACAATGAAGAAATGTATTATTTAAAGACACCTAACATAGATGAAATTAAACATAAATGAAAATGTGACTCTTGCAATAGAAACTCTGTGACACTATGGAAAATCATCTATAGGCAAGATCACAAATTGTCTGTGCTATATGATTCTGATTAATTTTCAATTTATTATTTAACTTTAAAGTTATCAGGTTTTAAGGTATTTTAAAGTTTCTAGATCAAACTGTATGCACGATATTTGTTACTTATCCTGAATGAAATGAAATGATAATAAATACAGATGATAGAAGTACAAAGTGAAAGAGGTCAAAGGGATCCAAACACAATACAGATCTGCTGTGCGGACTGCATGTCTCAACATGAATCAAGAAGCAGTGAAGACCAGCCAACAACCTCACACGATCGTTGTTTAGCTTAACCCTTTACCTGTTCACCTCTCCCGTTAAGCCTGTGTTTTCAGCGGATATTCTTGGGGCAAACAGGTAAAGGGTTAAATTAACTGATGTCAACTGTGAAACAAGAACCCATAGATGGACTTGCCGTGGTTGCAGTTGACTGAACTGTTGAGCGAGATCTAAGCGTGTCGGCCAACATCATTTCACTCACAATCTCTTCCGCTGAAACAATATTCCAATCAGCCAATCATGAATCAACGAATCACTTATTCACAACAAAGTCATGGAAAATTCAATTGTTAATTCCTCCTCAAATACAAAAATACATGCTGATTTACAATAAAAAGTGACATACGATAATGACTGAATTTTGCAACACACAACTAATTTCTAAATTCCAGCACACACATAATCATAGGTTTAACCAAAACATAAAAAGACAAATGCAACGTAATGAGATATAGTATGTGACTGATGGTGACATTCTTAAAAATAAAAAACAACCAGTCACAGCTTAGTATCAAATAATATGACACTCACCTTATAAATTTTCGTGACACTAGACATGAAATTAAATCAGCATGATCAATGTTTAATTGACATTAAATGTTAACTTTTGCAAGGTACTTAAAATATTACGCAATATTAAGTGTTCTGGCATGTACATACGTGAAGACAGATTAATTATCAGGGGCCATTTACATTATGCAAGTTCCAATAACTGATCTAGCAATATTACCTGATTTTGGATGCAACGAGTCGCATTGCGCATTGTAGAGCAACGTAAATTCATGATGACGCTTGATAAGGACCTGCAACAAAAAATTCGGTTTCTCAATTTACACACTTTCCATTCCGTGGACTGAGATTGGTTAACGGACGACTCTCTAACTGATAAAAAACCAGACAAATAGACACACTGCATTTATGAATGGTTAACCCTACTACAGATGCTTTACATCATGTGCTCAAATAAAATACAACACACACACCCACACTTTGCTAATCAAACATCACCAATAGATATCCATACTGCCTATTTATATAAACAGTCTGCCAAAACAATGGCATAAATGGGCAATTATACATTTACAAACAGAGTCTAGGAACCCTGGACATCAACAAGAACAATAATGCGTCTCGTCAACTTGCCTGACGATATCCATTCGTTGGGAGACCAACTTCTGACAACTTCTTTCGCAAATCCTTCTCTGACAACAGAGTATAGACAAGCTTTGGCATTGGTTTGCGCCTCAAAACTTGACTAAAACAAAACAATAAAACAAAATTCAGCTTATACCACCAAACAACTGACAAATAAAATTAAATACAAAACACAAACCTGTTCTGACAAAATGCGTTGTAGATCAAATTTTTCTGAACAAGCTACAAATAAAATTTTACGAGGAAATCATGTGATATGTTGGCTCAAAATTTCCAATGTCAGTGGGGAAACAAAACGTTTCTTAGCATCAAAGTTCTTGTTTGTTGAAAACCAGAAGGCGACAGCACTCCAGTTCCAATTCCTTGCTAGATATTTAAAGTCAAGTCTATTCACTGGCATTGTCCATCACTAGTGTAACTCACCGGATATGCTGAATAACATTAAACTATCAGCCCCTCCACCACTTAAATAATATTATACTACAGTGCCACACTTTCTGGTTAAACACCAATGTAAATTAACTGGCCAAGCCCTATAGATATTAGTGAATAAATTACATCAACAATAAACATGATAAGCCTGAAGTCTGCCAATGTGCAAACAAGAAAATAGTCGAGAAATGCCAACCGAGTGGGTCTGTCTTTTTTCTGTTCCGTTGCTAAACATCGGTCGAGATGAAGATTGATGTTGCGAGACGGAACATCGATGTTACAAACTGGACAGACGACTGAAATAAAACACAATATTAGTGTCGTCAATGATTACCAAAAGAACATGCAATTGATACCTGGTGTAAAAAAACGACAACAGCAAGTCTTTATACACAGACTAGATGAAATGGTGTTACCCTAAATCACTAATGCTATGACGAAGACTTCTTTTAATTTAATACACAGAACAAATCAGTGGCTCCAAATTAGCTTTCGGTCGTTTGTTGCCGATGGACCCATTTTCACCCGATAGTGAGACGCCCGTGGAACTTACTCAAATTAACTAATATTTTATGCATGACAGGTTCAGTGGAAGATTCTAAAATTCGTTTGGCATCTAAGAATAGCACAATCACCTACAAACATACGCAGACAAATTGCTCAGAATGTTCAGAGTAGTAGTACCTGCGGCTGCAGAAGGCGACAGCACTCCAGTTCCAAACAAGGTCGAAGATGTTCCAGACTGGGTAGTACATGACACGCCGGCAGCAGACTGAAGAGGCTTTGAAGCGGGTGAAGAAAATCCGTAGAAGTTACTTGATGATTGTGACGAGAAAGAACCGAGATGATCTGATGAAGCAAAATCCGAATCGTTCTGGTTACTCTTCGTTTCACAATAACCACTCTGGTTTGTGTCAGATTCTGAATTAGTCAGTTTTGCGCTCCACGAACAATCAGAGTTATTGGAATTCTGGGCAAGAGGATTTGACATGGGTTCACTGTCGTTGGTAACATCTGAAATACCTTCTACGTCCACAGCTACATCATTGGTAACATCTGAAATACCCTCTACGTCCACAGCTGTGCAGTCACTGTCTTCATTTTGCGCACTGAGTGCCAAGGATGCACTTGAGTTGGTTTTACTCTGTGGCTTATTCTTTCCCGCAATGAAGTAGCTAGACAAGCCATCTGACTTGCCTTTCTGAAAGAAAGAAAAAACAAATGAAAGAACACAACTTCATTAAAAGTTTTATTCAAAGAAAGAATAAGGTACAAGGTATCTTTACAGCCATGCATAATGCATATTATATTCAATGGACCTCTGACAAGTAAACAAATTAGGCTCAAATCGACTGTGTTTATCATATATACAATACATATGCCTTTCAAAGATGCACAATAAAGGATCATTTTGCGGATGTTTGGGATTCAGATGTGAAAATAAAATTAAACCAGATACTGGCAAAGTTAGCTAGCTATGCAAACTTTCGCAATCATACTTAAGATGGCAAACAAATTGTCCCAGCATTTAAGACAACGTGTGGGTAATAAAATACAGAGTATCCTTTCCACATGCAATAAACTTCTAACTTCTGACAAGTATTGCATTGCATCATATTTAATATTTATATCGATAAATTTATGTAGTGTTTCTTGGTGGGCACATTGGTCAGAGATGATCCCAATGCAAGAGACCCAAAGAGAAGAAAGTGGTCTTGAGACAAGAGACACGGCCTGCCAGCAAATAAGGAGGAATGAAAACAGTAAAAAAAACTACACAAATTAAACAAAGTCAAAAGAATTACTAAAACTTTATAACTGATCAATTAAGTCAATAATAATGTAGCAAGAAAGACATCATTAACATGTGGAGAAAGATGCTTTAGAAAAACGACCGAACATAAAAAAGCGGTAAACCCAACAGGATTGACATACCGTGCATCTCTGCTCAAACAGACTAGTCAAAAGGAAATAAAGGCTTCAAAATCTATCCCTTCGCTTATCCATTTCTACATATGAGCAACACCATGCACATATTAAATGCATCAGCTCAACTGGAAACATGATAAGTATTAACTGTCTGTAAATTTATATAATAATCCTATAAAAACAAACCTGCTTTTTCTCATAGTCTAGCTCTGAAACTTTAGCTTGAGCACTGGAATTTCCATGATCTGGGCTGGACTTCGCTGGATTCAATCGTACAGAAGTCGGAATCGAACCTGTTTCCTTGACATCTGCACAACTGGAACTGGAATGACCTTCGTCTAAGCCAGGGTTTGATCGCATCAACGTAAGTAACCTTGTTCTGCACAGAATCATTAGAAGCATCAATTGATATATTCTGTCGGGACCGAACATTCTACTTTGACCTAGAGCTGTAAAAGTGTGCATAGAAACATCAAACTACATGCCAAATAATCATCCATTTCCATTTAAGTATATAAACGTTTAAATTCAATTCTTTTCATATTAACTTCAATAAAAAATCTAAATACTAAAAGTTACAGCATGTGGTACAACATGTCAGCAGCCAAACACTTTTTGTTGCTGCTTTCTGTACATGCATTCGATGGGCCTGTTTAACCCTTTAATGCCGAGATGGTAGTAAATGGTATGGGAAATCCTACACCCTCCGGCATTAAAGGGTTAAAATATAATCTATACATTAATCAGATGGCAAAAGAAAAACAGCTCTGAACCACTATACACATAACTATACAAAACAATGGTCATTATTTAACGAGTGTTTTGAACCACTATGAAAAATGATGGTCGTTATTTCACGAATACTATAATGAAGAGAAGCATTGTTGCTTTTAGTAAATACACTCAATTCTTAGCTATTAATCATTGATATCATCATTCTAATCCACTACTAAGATACTACCGGTAATCCTTGATATCATCATTCTAAGATACTAAACCTTGATACCATCTATCAGGACTCAACAGTCAACATTCTACTTTGACCGTTGCATAGCTATCCTCAATGAGGATCCCTCATCTGTAAAACGTTAATATTGCAAACCTGGACTTTGTAAAATGCTGAATAATTTCATCGACAATACGATTGTTGCGCAGATCTGATTCCAAAACGGCCTGTTCAAAAGATAAACTATCATAATTAATTACCAATCAATTAAATGCAATAAAACTAGCACAGCACAATGTGCATGTATCAAATCTTGTATGCTACCTTTGTAAAGTAGGTAATGAATGAAACACAAATCATTCCTACAGATTCAGCATTACAGCTCTCAACAAGAAATAAAAGTCAGTTTAGACTAAGACAAGTTTAGAACATATGCATTATGCACATTTCATGGATGTTAAGAAATAATTGGAAATTCAATTATCGGCTTTGAAAACGATTATTGGCTGCCACTTCTTACAAACCACTAATGGAATTCATTTTTGAAATAATTTTATTCACAAATTATAACATAACATTCTATTCTTCCTCTAGAGCAATTAATATTCAAAGAGGTTGGTAGCAAAACATGGCTTGACAGCATGATGTTTACTACTTTCTGATAAGCATGTCCAGTCACGCATTTAGTTCCAATGCACTAAATAAATCAAATGCCATTTTAGACGACTTCACTTTAAATATGCATATCCATGGCCATAGCCATACTTGCATTTCTACGAATATTTCCAAGAATATATTGAAAGGTAACTGTTAAAAAACAGCAAAACCAAAATTTCATAATGTTTAAACTCACATCAAGGCAAATTGGACACTGCTGCTTGTAGCAGATGTACCGGCGAATGCAGAGTGAACAGACTAAAAAGCAAAAACCATCTATAAAAAGGGTCTAACTGAATCCAAAATATTAAAAAGGTAACAGCGAAAAAAGGTAGCTAATATTTAGCTAATTTAAAAGTGCTCTGACTGACTTAAATAATCAAACATGATGACCAAAGACTTCTCTCAGTTTATGGTGAAACTACTGAAGCAAAATGATAGATTATTGTAGTTCAGCGGAGGTTTCTTAAGCACAGGCCTGACTAAAATAGATTTCAAGCATGATGGAAAACAGTCTTCAAGTCAGACAACTACATGGCCAATGTGCAGCAAGATGGGAGAAAACATCAGAATAAGGACAATAAGTAATGTCAGTATGAGGTCCATCCATCAGAGATGATTCTGGAACAAAATTATCCAGAAAATACGTCACGGCATGTCAAAGGCCGTACAACGGCGTATGCCGTACATACAAAGTACTAAATATCCAAAATTGCAGTGTGAAGGAAGTCAAAGACAAGCAGTACGTCATTCCGTCTAGTCCAGTACACTGCTGAACAATAACATCTCAGCCTGCTGATTTTTTAACAACAAAAACTGAAGCAATTATTCTAATTTTTTAAGAAAATTTAAAATAATTGTGAAACAAATCAAAGAATATTATCATACAGTTATGAGAACACTTTGTAACCATGGCAGTTGACATATACTCAAAGCAGATTCCACAGCCAAGGATTGTTTCCAGTTCCTGAAAAAGACAGTAATAAGCAGCATAAGATAAGCAAGACACATGCCTCTAACCATATTCTACAGAAAGGCTGACCTGGGAAGGACTTGAAAAGTTTCCCTGTGGATCATAATGTAACAGGACTTCTTCAATTAAATAGTAATAAGTGAGTGAGTGGAAGTCCATGAAAAACACATTGAGTAGACAATTACTGCTTAAAGTTTCTGAGCATGCTGCACGGACGGTTTCTAATAACAACACTAACCATAATTATGACCTCCCAATGTGAGAAAGAAATTAAACTAGCTGACACTCACGACGCCTAAACCTCACTCTGAACGACCCTGCGGCGCTTGACCAGACATTATCCAACACTCACGACGCCCGTAAACTTACGCACTATATCTATCAGAGCCGATATTTCAATTATCCATATCTAATGACACTTACTTGTACAGAAATATTAGGTTGTAGGTTAGAGCGCTCCGAACGAGCGCTCTATTCTGCCCCAATCTACGGCGGCCATACTTTTTAATGTTGACTTACTGCACATCGGCACATCGAGCCGATGTAGGCCTACTCGTTCACCAATCACCAGGCAGTCATATTGTTTACATGGACAAGCACGTAGTTTTTGGGATTACCAGCGCCTCTTGTAGAAAGAACCATTGAGAGGCCTTCTCAGTGCACATGAGAGAAGAAGCAGACTTTGTGAAAAGCAAATGAGGAAGGGTCACCAGTTAGAATTTGAAATCGAGTACATGGTGACTGCATTCCAAATACAAGGACCAATTGCAAATTTGGGAAACCGTTCATCATACACATTGATGGCCAAATCATTCCCAAGCATTGGAGGAATGCGACCCTACTGGATATTATACAAAATAAACATTAGATAACACAATAAACACACAACTTAACATCTTAAACCAGCAGGTGTCAGTCAAGATTAGCGGTACACGATCTGATAAAGGAACTGCAACGTTGCCTGCGTTACCTTAAATTCTGAAAAATTGCTTGGCCAATCAGATGGATTACCATCTTCGAAACTTGGTATTTGCGCCATTCTAATGATCTTTTACTTAGTTTATCTAAGTTAATTTTAATGTTTTTTCCAAACACTAAGAATTCCAGCTATTCCCGCGGAAAACCACAGAGCGCAACATGAAATCTCACTTCAACTCTATGTTAACCAGAGAAGGCAGTAAGTAAAAAGTAAGTATTTTGTTATTCGTGGTCGATTGAAACCATCGACGTATACGTCGATGATTGAAACTGTATAGGCCTACGTCGATGATTGAAACTGTAAATAATTATTGGCAAATAGAAGGCTTTCGCTTCTACATATATTGTATACTGATTATCGTCGTTTATTATTTCAAATTGACATAAACACAGTATGATTAAAATTCATATTATGAACGGATCATCACCCGCTGTTTCAGGAATCAAAATGAACTGTCTGGCACATACATCCATGCAAAGCTCCATCAGGACCATCATGCTCATTTTGAAACGTCACCTGGTGTGAAAGGTCGAGCATTAGGATAGTAGGGCTCCGCATAAATTATGATCTTATGTTCTTAGTGCCAGTGTTTACCATTGCCCTAAACATCTCCCCCATACTTTGCAAATTATAACGCAAGAGTATGTTAGAGCCCACATGTGAGAATGACTGACTTATTACCCTGTTGTAGTGCCGACACCGATGGTGTTCGTGTGGTGGCGCTGGAGTAGAATTATGATACGTGTCAGCTAATTTAATCAGTGCACGCCGATTGTCGTACAGCGACGTAAGTAGGCCAGGTGCAAATTGCCGCGCGGCGTCTGCACAGGTGATTGTCTGGACAGCACGTGACGTCTAGACGAGCGTACGTTAATTGTACAAGAAGGGAGTGGAAGTGAAGAAGGAGAGTTGCGTGTTGAGAGCCGTTGAGATAGGCTGTAAGAGTTGTTGTTGAGTTGCGATAGAGTAGACTGATGAAGATAGTAGTCGTGTAGTTGTTATGATAACGCAAGTGTAGTCATTGTTGTGTTGTTGCTGATCGTTTTACTTTATATCGGATTTTGGAGTATAATAAGAAGAGTTAAACACGTCGTCGTTGTTGGTTAACAAAACAGTGAAAGACTGTAGATTCTTTAACCTAGCCATTTAGCTAATGAAACAGTTATCTAGGGATAGGCCTACGCTACCACGAACTTATACGAAGAAGCTTCCGAAGAGACTGAAGGTCACACGTAGAGAAGAAGAGGGAAAAGACATGTGACATTTGGTGTCGTTGCGGTGAGATAACGATCCAAGTTGCAGGATAACGATCCAAGTTGCAGGAGAACGATCGTAGTTACAAACGGTGGGTCTACGTGCCAAGTTACGAACGGAGGGATTCTATTCAATCAACAGACGTTGTGGAGAAACGGACGCTGTGAATTTATCGAGGAGCCGAGCACACGGGAGAAGCAACGATACATCGAGCATCCGTACGACAGTGAGAAACGACAACACAACGACTACAAGGTAGAAAAACTTGCTTGTCTATTGAAGTGTGCATAAAGAATTGAAGTCAGTCAATTGCAAACATTTGAAGAGTAGTCTACTAATTTATCGAGCATCTGTAAAGTAAAGAAGTAAGATGGAGAAACTTACGGAGAAAAAGCAAGCAAATATTAAGAAAATGTCTACTGATAGACTGATAAAACTGCTAATTGAAGCAGATCTAGACGCAGAAGAAGTCGAACAGATGTCTAGGGAAGAATTGATGAGAAATTTAGCCGAGGTTTGGGCTAAGAAAGAAGAAGAAGAAGGTGCTGTCGGAGGCGTTGCGGAGAAGCCAGTGGAGAAGCCTGAGGCACCGATGTCTATAGAGGCGTTGCTACAATTCATGATGATGAGTAGACAAGAAGATAAGCAGAAAGAAGAGCAGCGCAGACAAGAGGAGAAAGAGCGTAAACAAGAAGAAAAAGAGAAAGAAGAGCAGCGCAGACAGAAAGAGAAAGAACGTCGCCAAGAAGAGAAGGAGAAAGAAGAGCGACGGTGCCAAGAAGAGAAAGAACGTAAGCAAGAAGAGAAAGAACTGCGACAACAAGAGATAGAAAAAGCAGAAAGGATGAGACAGCAAGAGATAGATATGCAGAAGCAGCAGTTCCAGCTTCAGTTAGAACAAATGAAATTAGATCGTGACGAAGCAGAACGACGAAGGATGGAGTTAATGATAGAATACGAAAAAGCAAGAAAAAGCGATGAAGAAATACGAAAACAGCAGATCGAAGACAAAAAGGCTCGTGAGGAAGAAAAGGAAAAGATGCGTTTACAAGAACTGGAGAGAGCAGAAGAAATTCGTCAGGAAGAATTTCAAGCTGGAAAAGACAATTTGGAAAAAGCAGAAAGAGAAAGAGAAGAGCAGATGCAGTTAGAACAAAAGAAACTTGCTATCAAGGAGGCTCAACTTAAAGAAATGGCCATTGAAAAAGAAGAACGCAGAAAGCAGTTAGAACTGTTGCAGCAGAAGATAGAACAAGAAGAACTGCGGAGAATCGAAGATCAAGATCGACTGAAGAAGAGAGACGAAGATGATCGTAAGAGCCGAGAAGTGTCAGAACAGATTAGGCTCAGAGAAAGTGAGACAATGGTGTCCAAGATCAAGAAGATTGGTGATGCCATGAAGCATGTATTGCCTAAGATGCCGTATGATATGATGGAAGTGCCATTATATTTTGAGACCGTGGAGAATGCATTCAATAGCTTCGCTGTGGAAAAGCAGTACTGGGTGAAATTGTTGTTGCCATTGATGACCCCGAGAGCACGAACGGTATTGAATCGATTATCATTTGAGAATTTAGATAAATACGATGCAGTGAAAGAGCACTTGTTGAAGGAATTCAAGTTAACAGCTCGTGAGTACAGGTCAAGGTTTGCAGATGCCAAGAAGACAGCCGAAGAAACGTATACGATGTTCACGGCTAGGCTGAAGAACCTGTTGAATTATTATGTCCGAAGTAGACGAGTGGACAAAGACTACGAGAAGCTGTTTGATTTGTTAGTGGCGGATAAGCTGAAAGAATGTTTACCACCAGGTCCACTGCAGTTTGTCTTAGCAAAAGAGGGCACAGAATGCTTGGAAGCTAGTAATGTTGCAGATCTCGCAGATATACATGTAAACAATCGGATTGGTGTGATGTTCCAAGACAAACCGAAATTTGAAGCATGGGACAATAGTCCAAAGCAACCCAAGTGGAACAAGGATAGCAAAGACACCGGAAGCCAAGCCAAGAGTAATGATGCAAAGAAAGATGATTATTCTGGAAAGCAGTGGTCGCAAGATAAACAACAGTCAACGTGGGACAGACAAGCCTACTGTAAAGACCCGGCCTTCGAGTTGTTTTACTTAGCGACCCAACACGCGTGTAACTAAGCGCGAAAGTTAGCGGGGACGTACGGATTCGCGTAGCGACCGATACGCAGAATGACGATTTAATTAAGTACTTTCTGTCTTTCTGGTTCGAGTTTTTAGGCTGACGTGTTCGTCACATGGCGATTTGTTTTTCAATTAAGGATAGTTCCGAGTGGTTATTGTTTGTCTTAAATAATATCTATGCGTCGCGAGTGACGAGGATAAGTTGCGTGTTTGTTGGCATCTGTTGTGGAGTAGTTTCAAGCCAAAAATGGCAACAAACAACTTAAGTCCCTCCCATGAAACAATGTACAGTTATGACCCTTCGTATGGTAACGGTAATGATTACGGCCGTGAGACGGAAGAGGGAACATTAACGCACGGTGAGGTAGACCCCGAGAATATGTCAGCCTCAGAGGAAATGTCCCGATCGGAAGCACAATTCGGGTTAATACAGTTGGCGAACGCCGCCCTCGGGTCAGTCTATAACGAACAGGACGAAAGCAGAGAGCGTGCGAGCCCAGCCCGACCCCTACCGGCGGGCGCTTCCAGACCGGAAGCCGTCGACATATTGCTCCCCGAACCACTCGCGCGGCATCCTGGCACGACACCGGCGAACACTGCAATATCCGCTCTCTTTCGAAATAACCGTCCGCGTACCAGTGTACTCTTCCCGCAATACACTCCCTCGCTGGTGGATCGTGGAAGCAGAAACTTACAAAGTGATACCGGAAGTGTGGGGTTGGCTTACTCTTTGAGAAACGATAACAAGACCAGTGAAGAGAGTATGTATCAGCAGAGGAAAAGCAGACGCTTGGGATGCCTTTTAGATGATGAAGAGACAAATGAAGAGAGTACGTATCAACGAGGCGATACCAAAAATTCTGAGCAGTGGAAAGACGAAAGGAAAGCAGAGAAGGAGGGGAGGACATATCGACAAGAGTACGCTACGGAAGTAGAAGAAATTAATGAGGGAACTGACATTAATTCTTCACGAGTAAAGAAAAGCATGACGACGACCGAGACTGGACAATTGCAAGAAATTTTAGCACCACTACAAGAACTGTGTAGGCATCTGAGCGAGATTTGTGTGAAAAGTGGAAAAATTACAAGCAATAGTCCTGGGCTGCGGGTGGAAGTAGGACAAACGCAAAGTCGTCCCGTTAAGTTCAGCCAGTTAGAACCGCATTCGATGATTTCAGTTGAGCCCGATGGGTCGAGACATAAGCCGACCATCGAGGAAAAATCATGTAAGACGGATGAAACGAGAACGAACTCAGGTGGAAACAGACACAAGCAGTGGCTGAAACTGGAGAAATTTGACGGTCAAACGCCCCTGGAAGCGTTTCTCGTCAAATTTGAGATCTGCTCAAGACACAACGAATGGGACGAAAGCGAGAAGTTGAACCAATTGATGTGTGCCATGGTAGGAACCGCAGCGCATCTGTTATGGGAATTCAACGCTTCCGGTCTGTCATCGTCGAGCGACCTTGTAGCACGACTTAGGAGTAGATATGGATGTTCTGATCAAACGACATTATATCGTACTCAGCTTCGTACGCGAATACAGAGAGAAGGAGAAACATTGCAAGAATTAGCGCAAGACATACGGCGACTAATGGTGCTGGCCTATGCTGGCCCATCTACTGAAATGAGTGAGATGGTAGCCATTGATGCTTTCATTGACGCGATAGATGACTCCGAGTTGGCTCTGCGTGTGCGAGACAGGGAACCAACTAGCCTTGAGCTAGCGTGCCGATATGCTATCAGACTCGAAGCTAATAAATCCACTCGGCGTAGGACTGGTGATCATGAGCAGAGATCGGGACGAGTCAACGCGATCGAAACAGACGACAGATCTAGCGAGGAAATACTTCGTAGACTGTCGGAGCAAATGGCCAACATGGAACAGCGTCAGTTGCAGATGGAGCAATGGTGGAAGACACCAACGTGGCAAGCTTCCAATGCGACAGAAAGACATTATGAGGAGCCAAGAGACATGCCGATGGAAAATCGACAGAGATCGGAGAGAAGGGCAAGAAATAATGTAGCGACCCACGATCGGAGGAATCGACGAGGTGATGGGCGGTGCTTTCTCTGCCTTCAGCCAGGTCATTTCCGGAAGGACTGTCCAGAAGCGATGAGACACGAGCAAGGTCAAGAAGAAGGAGAAGGGATAGCTAACACACGTTACATCCAAGGAAGTACTAACGCGTACTTACAACTGCGAATAAATGGGCGGAAGATCCTAGCTCTGGTTGACACAGGGAGCGAGATGTCGCTAATTCCAGCTTCAGCAGTACGCCTTCAAGACATGCGAGAATCACGACAGCTCCTGAAAGCGGCTAACGGTACATCCATTCGAGTGCTGGGCGAGATCACGGTGCAAGGCGAAATCTCAGGGCAGATCTTCCAGATTCCTTGCCTAGTCACAGAGCATCTGAATGAAATGATTCTGGGACTCAGCTGGCTGGAACAACAGAACGCTAGTTGGAATTTCCGTGGACGCTCAATTCAACTGCAGGGACGTGATCACCCACTGCATCGTGTAACAGGAACCGCGAGATGTAGGAGAATCGCTTTGGCAAGAAATGTCCAGGTGCCTTCTAGGAGCGAAATGAACGTGGAAGCCCTCGCTGTCCTTCCCAACATGAAAACTGATCCTCGACTCTGGGCTGTACAGTCACAAGTGCTAGAATCTGACGTTCTAGTTGCCAGTACGGTGCTACTTGATCGAACCATAGACGTCGACGCGCCTAGTGACCCAGACATCCTGCTGTCCCCTCCATGGTCGAACGTGTCTGACGACGCTCTGCCAGTGACTGAAGAACGGCTGGGATCGATTGTGCTCGACGACCGCCAGACCCCTTCCACGGACGACTCGGATGCGATAGCCCGAAAGAAGGACGACGTGCGACGCGAAATGCTACGCTGTACCGACTGCTCGAAGCGTACGAAAGTACTGTGCGGCCAGTTCTTTCCGCGTCGAACCCTCTCCGACCAAGGCCCGTTCTTCGAATCGCACCTCTTACCTGGAGTGATGGCTGCGTATCGTGCCACCAAACATTCGAGTACGGGGTTCAGTCCAAACCTGTTGTTCATGGGACGAGAAGTTATCGCGCCCATCGATCTAGTTCTCAGTGATGGCTCGGCGATCGAACTTTGCGACCAGACAGTGGACGAGTTTGTGGATCAACGACTGCGGCGGATGCAGGACACCTATCGTTTGGTGCGAACTCACTTTCAGCAACTTGCGCAGCATCGGACTGCCCGCTACAACCTTCGAGTGCGACCCGCAGCATTCGAACCCGGCCAGTGGGTATGGTACTACTGTCCTCGTCGACACACTGGTATCAAGACCAAGTGGGCCAAGTTCTACGAAGGACCGTACAAAGTTATGGACCGCGTCGGGCCTGTACTCTACCAAATACAGAAGTCGGCCCGTGCGCAACCGAAGTTGGTCTACGTGGACAAGCTGAAGAACTTCGGAGGAGACTGTCCGAAAGACTGGGATATTCCGATATCGAACGATGTTACTGATCGAGATGAGCCCTTGGGACTAAACGAACTTGTCCAAGACGAGGAACTGAACTCTGTCCCCAGACCGTCCCGTCCCCATGTTTTACCTGTTCGGTTTCGGTTGTAAACCCCGCCCTGACAGTTATTCACCGTTGTGAAAACGTGTTGGTGAGGTTGAACACCTAGTTAAGTGTTGGTGTTGTCCGAACCGAAATAGTTGATTAAGAGCCATTTGCAGAGGAACCGGACGACTTCGGGTCGTGTACTAGTTAAGCATGTTACTGGCTAAGGATGATTATACCGCTTCGTGTTCTGTTTGGTTTTGGTGTGCTGTTGGAACGTTTGATGCAAGCAGTTATGATTTTGGGCGCATATGTATTGACAGTAGGCGACCCTGCAGTCCAAATTTCATTTGCCGGGCTTTTTGTTTTGACATATGTCCGAGGTATGGAAATTTGTAGAAGGGGTAGACCGTTGGTTGAATGGTCCAGTTACCGTTTGGGTCTTCCCGTGGTTTCACCACTTGAGTAGGTGGGGGAGAGTGTAAAGACCCGGCCTTCGAGTTGTTTTACTTAGCGACCCAACACGCGTGTAACTAAGCGCGAAAGTTAGCGGGGACGTACGGATTCGCGTAGCGACCGATACGCAGAATGACGATTTAATTAAGTACTTTCTGTCTTTCTGGTTCGAGTTTTTAGGCTGACGTGTTCGTCACATGGCGATTTGTTTTTCAATTAAGGATAGTTCCGAGTGGTTATTGTTTGTCTTAAATAATATCTATGCGTCGCGAGTGACGAGGATAAGTTGCGTGTTTGTTGGCATCTGTTGTGGAGTAGTTTCAAGCCAAAAATGGCAACAAACAACTTAAGTCCCTCCCATGAAACAATGTACAGTTATGACCCTTCGTATGGTAACGGTAATGATTACGGCCGTGAGACGGAAGAGGGAACATTAACGCACGGTGAGGTAGACCCCGAGAATATGTCAGCCTCAGAGGAAATGTCCCGATCGGAAGCACAATTCGGGTTAATACAGTTGGCGAACGCCGCCCTCGGGTCAGTCTATAACGAACAGGACGAAAGCAGAGAGCGTGCGAGCCCAGCCCGACCCCTACCGGCGGGCGCTTCCAGACCGGAAGCCGTCGACATATTGCTCCCCGAACCACTCGCGCGGCATCCTGGCACGACACCGGCGAACACTGCAATATCCGCTCTCTTTCGAAATAACCGTCCGCGTACCAGTGTACTCTTCCCGCAATACACTCCCTCGCTGGTGGATCGTGGAAGCAGAAACTTACACTACAATCGAACTCCGCCGCTGGGACGCCCAACAGAAAGTAATGCATCTTACACGCCGTACAACAAGTGGGAGAACAAGGAGCAAAGAAGTTTTATCAAGAAGCGTTGCCACAATTGCAATTCTGATAAACACCTAATAAAACATTGCCAAGCACCAGGAGCGGCAAATCTGCGGAAGAACTTTAGCAGAAGTGCAGAAAATCTTCGAGTAAACCAGATACAAGTGATAAATGCACCTCCTGGTTGGGAAGAACAATGCAACCAAGAAACAGAAGTAAAGTCAGTGATGAAGTGTACGCCGCAGTTCACCATACTGAAAGAAGCGATAAAGACTACTTCCATTGCAGAAAATTGTCGAGAAACAAAAAGTAAAGAGGAGTGTCAACGCATAAAGAAAATATCGTTGCAGCATGTAAATGTGGAGATACGTGGGACTGATGGGCAGCCTGTGCAAGTCGAGGCGTTGATTGACTCGGGGACCGAGATACCAGTAATCAACGAGGAACTACTGAAAGGAACGACAGTAGAAGAAATCGGCAGAGTTCATTTGCAATGTGTAGCTGGAGAGCCGATTCCAGCTAAGTTGGTGAAAATCGAAGTGCGGATGAGCGGTCGTAACGAAGGAACAGCTACAGAGGACAGGACAATAAATATCGCGCCATATTTAACTTTAGTGTGTGCCAGCATTTCAGCAGAACTGTGTAAAGAAAATCCAGAAAAGTTCCTGCTACATCCAGAGATAATTGCAGAACTGAAAGAGGTTCCACCAATCAGTATATTGCAAGGAGAGCTACAAGCGAATGTGACTACAAGAGCACAAAGTCGGAGAGCAGAAGTCGAAGACGGAGAAGATGAAACGATAAACGAAAGTTCGCAAGAAGATGACACGGAAAGCGAAGATGAACTCAGCATCCAAGATGACGAAAGAACAACATCTGAGAACAATGAAACTGAAGAAGAGATGGCTGCATGTGAACGAAATGATAGTGAAGATTCCGGAAGCGACGCTGAACTGGAGACAAGTATGAGGGACTTGTTCACAGAGAATTCGAACGATGAAAGACAGCTGGAAGATGCGAAGAAATTCGAGGAGCAGCAGAGAAATGACGAGTCACTGAAATCGTGGTGGAGGATCGCTGAAGACCAAGGATCAGAGTTTAGCGTGGTGTATGGAAAAATGCCAAGAGGACCATTAACTATCTTAAAGGAAAGCTGGACCAAAGAAATAAATCTACCGCCAAACATTGGAGTACAACCAGCAAAGTACCTGAAGAACTTAAGAGCAGACATGGAGAAAGCTTTGATATTTGCTGAGAATTGTGCAGAGGAAAAGCAAAAACAATACGCCAGTCAATACAACAAGAGGGCCAAGGATAAAGAATTCGAACCAGGAGAAAACGTCATCGTCCTGTATCCAACGTCAACCAATAAATTGATCTCACGATGGCATGGTCCATGTACAGTGCTACAAAGAAGATCCAAGTATTCGTATCTGGTGGACATGAATGAAAACGGCCGACGAATCGTCCATGCCAACAAAATGAGGAAGTTCATCGCAAGAACATTATCGTGTGGTCTCATCGTGGAAGAGGACGACGAATTCGGATCAGTGGTAGAGCTACCATTGAAAGAAGACCATGCAGAGACGACACAGAAATCGCTGCAATTGGACTATGAACAGATCGGACATCTTACGAGCGAGCAACAGAAACAGCTACTGGATGTACTGAACTGTTATGCAGACAGATTTTCGGACAAACCTGGATTATGTACATTGGTAGAACAGGAAGTGGTGCTGAACCCAAAAATCCTAACACTTGCTAACTATTTGATTGATATTTTTTGGTTTCTACAGACAATTTATTTGTAATTTTGCTGAAATTGCTAAACCATTAACGGATTTAACTAGCAAGCAGACACCTGAGAACATTGTTTGGACTGAGGACCACCAGAAGTCTTTTGATTCTCTTAAAGAAATTGTTTTATCAAATGTGATTTTATACATGTTCGAGGTTGGCAAACCATTTAATTTGTACTGTGATAGCAGTGATTTTGCTGTGGGGGCTGTGCTGTCACAAGTGGACGATGAGAAGATAGAACGTCCCGTTTCATTTATCAGTCAGAAGCTGACAGATACCCAGAGGAGATGGGCGACGATTGAGAAGGAAGCCTATGCAATCATATGGGCTTTAAACAAATTGAAAGAAATTATTATTGGTTCCAAGATTAATGTGTTCACTGATCATAATCCTTTAGTTTATTTGACTGAGTCAATGTCGAAGTCTGCTAAGTTAGTCAGATGGTCTTTATCATTGCAAAATTTTGACATTCTGTTGAACTATAAGAAAGGAAAGTTGAATGTAGTAGCAGACTGCTTATCGAGATTGTAGTATAAGGTATTTTGTGATTGCATTTAGTATAGGAATTGTTTGTATTTAGTTTAAGCATTATACGTTCGCTAATTTTTAAGATTAATTAGCTCTCTTCAAAAGAAAGGAAGGAGGTAATGTCAGCTAATTTAATCAGTGCACGCCGATTGTCGTACAGCGACGTAAGTAGGCCAGGTGCAAATTGCCGCGCGGCGTCTGCACAGGTGATTGTCTGGACAGCACGTGACGTCTAGACGAGCGTACGTTAATTGTACAAGAAGGGAGTGGAAGTGAAGAAGGAGAGTTGCGTGTTGAGAGCCGTTGAGATAGGCTGTAAGAGTTGTTGTTGAGTTGCGATAGAGTAGACTGATGAAGATAGTAGTCGTGTAGTTGTTATGATAACGCAAGTGTAGTCATTGTTGTGTTGTTGCTGATCGTTTTACTTTATATCGGATTTTGGAGTATAATAAGAAGAGTTAAACACGTCGTCGTTGTTGGTTAACAAAACAGTGAAAGACTGTAGATTCTTTAACCTAGCCATTTAGCTAATGAAACAGTTATCTAGGGATAGGCCTACGCTACCACGAACTTATACGAAGAAGCTTCCGAAGAGACTGAAGGTCACACGTAGAGAAGAAGAGGGAAAAGACTTGTGACAATACGACTGCTTGACTAGTTCAGTTTTCAATCATGATTGGAAAGTACAAGAGAAGAGTGCAAACAAAGAAGACATGAAGTCAAGAGGCTAGATGTGAGGTTGAGCACTGGTGGTCTTTTAATTGCCATTCTCTTCCAAAGAGTGTAGCATAGATTAATGAGTTGAACTATTAAAAGGACTGGCACTATATCAGATCAAAACAGGAGACACAAAGGTGAGTCACAGTGTGGTCAAATATATGTATTGTGTATCTGACCACACTGTGACTCACCTTTGTGTCTCCTGTTTTGACCTCATATAGTGCCAGTCCTTTTAATAGTTCAACAAATTAAGATATCACGTAGTAACCCAGAGTCGGCTGTTTTCTCTAAAACTACTGATTTCAAATCAGGTATTTAACCCTCGAGTGCCCAAGGGGGGGGTCCGACCGGACCCCAGGCCTGTTTTTCCCGGATAACTTTTTGAAGGCTAGGGATTTGCATAAATGCTTTTAGGTATTCCTAGAGCAACCATTTGGGCATAGAATGGTATATTTTGCGTGAGTATTGTCCACCCCTGCACCCCACAACCACAGGATATACTAAGGGTACCCCATGATATGCGGCTGATATTCATACAAGCGCATGGTTACTGGTCAATAAATAAATGGCCAGCGCACGTTATATGAAAGAATGATTCATACAATTTGTTGAACTTAGAATTACTGACATTGTAGCACTGTGTTTGGCCTACAGGGTGCGGCAAAAAAAGACCCCCCCTAGGTTTTTTGGAAATATCTTGGCCAAAAGTAAGAATTTCCAGATGAAATTTTACAGTCTTAAAGACAATTCATATTTACACGTGATGGGCAGATTTGATCAAAATATTTCAAAGTGAACAAAAGTTATGCCACTTTTAGGGAGGTCACCCATCGTTTTTGACGATTCAAAAACGAAGCGCATCAAAAACTAGGTTTTTGGCCAATATCTTGGCGAAAAGTAAGACTTTCCAGATGAAATTTTACAGGCCTAAAGACAATTCATATTTACACATGATGGCCAGATTGAATCAAAATAGGTCATACACAACAAAAGTTATACCACTTTTAGTAAGACCACCCACCGTTTTTTGACGATTCAGAAACGAAACGCAACAAAAAGTAACAAAAACACGATTTTATTAAGTCTCACGATCTCATCTCAAATAACTGTTGTCAAATGAACTTGGTAGTGCTTCACAACTTGTGTGCAATGTGCCCACCACCAGTGCAAACACTTCTTTTGAGTCTCTTTGCAAAGTTCTTGATGGACGTGTTGATTAATCTGACAGATTCTTTATTTACCAATTTGATTGTCATCTTTCTAAGTGACTTCTCAGTGACGCGCAGCTACGCTGGTACCCTGTTTATTTTTTAAAATAGTAATTATAATGATTAACTGGGAACATTAAGGCTATTTGATAATAATATTATTTGAAATGAGAAAAAATCGTGTTTTTTGTTACTTTTTGTTGCATTTCGCCTTTGAATCGTCAGAAAACGGTGGGTGGCCTCCCTAAAAGTGGTATAACTTTTATTCTCTTTGAAATATTTTGATGAAATCTGACCATCATATGCAGATATGAATTGTCGTTAAGTCTGTAAAATTTCATTTCGATATTCTTACTTTTGGCCAAGATCTTGGCCAAAATAATTAGATTGTTTTATTTTACTTTTTGTTGCGTCGCGTTTTTGAATCGTCAAAAAACGGTGGGTGACCTTACTATAAGTGGTGTAACTTTTGTTGTGTTCGAAATATTTTAATGAAATCTGGCCATCTGGTGTAAATATGAATTGTCTTTAAGACTGTAAAATTTCATTTCAAAATTCTCACTTTTGGTCAAGATATTGGCAAAAATCTTAGGGGGGGTCTTTTTTTGCCGCACCCTGTATGTTTGTAGCACAGAATTTGAAAGTCTGCAAGTCTGTGTAGGCCTATCAAAGCAATAGTTGCATACAACAGGCTTGCGTCAAAACGGATGGCATAGGACAGTTCATACAAACGGTGGCAACCATTCTGTCAAGGTTACGCGAATAAAATTTACACAAATTTACAATTGCGATTACGATTTAGTCTACCATAATGCTACTGGTCCGTCGATAGCTGGAAATGAGAGCAGCTGACTGGCATGCGAACGTGCCAGACGTATAGGCTTCCTTCGGTATGTAACGCAAGCAAGCATAACACGTGTATCACGAGATTTTTACACTATTAGTTTACACCAGGTGGTGTTATTGTGCTATAGTATACATCAATCGATTGCAAATTCAGTTGGGATTACACTGAACTAAATTATATAACGATATTCCCATCCCTTTTCAAGATATTAGCATGAAAACGCTAGGCTTCCTTCGGTAAATAACGCAAGCAAGCATAAAAAGTGTATCACGAGATTTTACACTATTATTTAACACCAGGTGGTGTTATTGTGATATAAGATACACCAATCGATTGCAAATTCATTTGGGATCACATAGAACCAAATTGTGTAACGATATTCCAATCCCTTCTCAAGATATTAACATAAAACGCTGGGGTCCGCGCGGACCCCCCCCCTGGGCCTTTGTGTACCAAAAAATACCTTGGGCATTCGAGTGTTAAATTAAGCAGCTGCACTTAAATTAGATTTATAGTGTTTAGTGCCAGCGACAGGAGTAAACAATGAAACTGTGAACACCTTTTGTTGATCTACAAGATTTTACGCTAGCTAATGACAAAATTCATCAGTTTGCACATGCTGATTTAAACAGAATTTTTTTTATTTCTTTAGAAAAGCTAACAGATCTGTAAAGTCAATGCAGCAGAGCTTTTGGCGAAAAAAATAAGACACCATGACATAAAATGCAGAGATACATCCACATACAAAGACACAGATTTACAAAAAAAGCATCATCATCATCATCTTTCTGTCTAATATACTGGAACACACACATTAGAAATTCATTCAATCAAATAATGAAAATTGTTCAGTGATTAATAAACTCGGTCTACTCTAATAAACACCACTGCCATGCCATTGTCTTTCCATTACTGGATGAATGTCGTCTGATACTGCCATAATTCATGGCCCTCTCAGGAAAATCATGTTGCAATCCTGATGAAAAGCAATTGAAGTCCCAAGTTCAGACTCTTAACCTTCTATAATCAGGACTAAATAATAACAAGTGTTTTTCACAATGCAGAATCAAAAACATGGCTACAAACCATACAATTATGCAAACAGCCACTTTTGGATTCTGCAACTAGTACAGTATAGGATTACTTAATGAAGAGTTCCAGTACAACTCTGAGGAAAAGTTGTCACATAAAATGACAGATTAAATCATAAATATAGTCAATCTGCTTTTGTTTAGAAATAAACCATGCAATTAGCCCCCCTCTCAGCATTCAACACCATCAACAAGTGGCTTTGTACGACTTCAACAAAAAACAGATTTGACAATAATCATAACTTTCTGTGCACTGGCGATAATTTTTGAACGAGCACCGTTAGATATGAGATGCATTTGCTGCCTCACAAAGTCCAGCATCCACACAACTAACGTTCAATATCGTCATCAGTCAACTTCATCCAATTCCTCAAATGGGTTTTTGGATCGTACTTCTGCCATTTGGCAGGTGAATGAATTTCTCTAGCTGGAATCAAGAATTCCCAGACCAAACTATCGCTTCATGTTTCGAGGTTTCAAAAGTTAAGCTGTGTCCATATTTTCCTGAGGAGAGGGCGTTGTTGTTTCAGTTGAGACGAGCTTCTTGTGCTGAATGGCTTTCTCGTAAGCATTCTGAACAGCACGACGAATGTTTGGCTTCTTGCTGTCCGTCAGTTTTGATCGGTCACGTGCGCTGTCGTCACCGAGACGCTGGAGCTTATTGGCTGGCAGCCACTGCCTGCAAACACACCCAGCATACACACATACAGGTCCAATCAAAAGAATGAGCAACACTGTTGCCAGATTAAAGTGATAAATGTATCTCTGTATCCAATAATCACAACCCATAACTTTGGAGTCAATATGAGCTGGCATCAGTTCCTGGCAAGGTGACTCTGGTAAAGTTATTGTCAAACCTGAACAATAAGCTAGGATCCTAATCCCAGGAACAAAGGGTAGAAAGCTTACGTAGAGGTACAATATAAATTTATAGATACAATACAATACAAGCTAACCATTCTGCGGGTGGCCAATGGGAAAAGTGGATGTGGTTATGATCAAATCTTCAAATCAAATGCAAATACACAATCAAATGCAAATGCAGAAATTCACACAGCCCACAATTGTCTCGTTGCTGTTCATTAGCATTCTTCCAATTCATCCAAAGACAAATCAACCAAGAATTGTGCATACTTGAGGAATAACTCAAATACTTCATTCATTCAGAACTTTATTATAATAGTACTTTCCTACCAACAACACTTCAAATATTCCGAGTAGAGATCTGAGAAAATAGTTGATAAAGTTTGAATCTCAGACGAGTTCTGATGAGTGAGAGAGCATTCATACCAGGTTCGTTTTGCATCAAAGAAGAGCACGAGTAGCATCGGTCGTGGATGTTTCTTCTGCAGACTCAGCAGCTCATCAGGTGGCACTGGAATCGGAATTCCATTCTCATACGTATCGTTGCTTGACGTCTTTGGGTCAATGATCTGGAGAAAGGAAATAAACAATACCATTCAATACCATTCATATGCTCTTGCCAACAAACTAACTCCAAATAATATGACTAAAAAATACAACTTTAGACCACAGCTGAAATAAAGTCCTAGAACATCAAATTGAAGTCAGCAAAATCTTCAATGAAACTGAAGCCACTTTAACTAATATTTTCCTTCACTAACAGAAAATTAAAACTGATCGTTATCATCAAGAGCAATACATGTGCAGCCAATCACCAGATGAAGGACAAATAAATGTACTCACAAGCGCTGGATACCACGGATAACCACGACACTTAGCCCAGACAAGATCCAGTGGCTGGAGATTCTGCATCTGCAAGGCGTCACCTACAAAATAAACCTTCACTATTGTAGACAACAAATTAATACTGGAAATGTTTGGAGTCTGTCTTTTCGCCTACGGAAACTACTACCATCACCAATGATATTGCCACGATCACAAGCTTCATATGGCTTACTAATATGGAATATATTTTGAATTTGAGTCACACTGTAAGACAAACAATTTTGTAGATCAGCATCACCTATTGTTACTGATTAGTTAGTGACTTCTACAAAGTCAATGTCTAATGCACAATGCATCAAATTATGGTGCAGCAAAACCCAGTTGCAATTCAGTCACTAATCAGATACTCAGGCTACCAAGCTAGGGATGCAGCAATTTGATAACAACACTAATATATATATATATATATATATATATATATATTGTAAAAATATATACATTGTACCACAGCAATGTTTTGCTAAGCTATTTTTGATGCATAAACAGCACTTTGCACTTCTGCTCAGTTTGTTAACAATTTCATTGTAAACACTGATTATAAATGCAAAGCTTACAAATCAATGAAGCAGTCCTGAGAACTTTCCAATTGATTAAGATAATTTATTAGCGATGAGAAGGATCATTTTCACAGTAGAGCTCTGTCAATCATCTGTAAGGGAAGAGCAAACATGAGCTCATCTGTGTCATCAAAAAGTAAACAACAATTCCCTTCTCATCAGCGCAGTTGATAATTTCAAAGATCATATGCATCACTCACTATCAGAATTTATCACTCATTTTGTCAGAATTTATCACTCATTTTGTCAGAATTTATCACTCATTTTGTCAGAATTTATCACTCATTTTGTCAGAATTTATCACTCATTTTGTCAGAATTTATCACTCATTTTGTCAGAATTTATCACTCATTTTGTCAGAAGTTCCTTCTTCACCTAATAATTTCATTCTGTCACTGCATAAAACTAAGAGTAAACCAATCGATCAATCCTCCTACCTCTAGTCGCACCCTGATCCGAATCCACTGACTCGTCGGCATTGCTTTCCGAGCTGCTGCCTTGACTTGACGTCGACTCACAGTACGTCTCTGAGCTTGACGACGACGACGATGACTCAGCGTCCGAGTTCTCCTCCACATCAGAGTTTGACGTTGACATGTTGCGATACTGCAGGAAACTCTCTTTCGACACTGACTCCACCGACCTGCGTGAAGACACCTCGCCCGATCCGTCTCGTGCCGATGCACCGCCGCTCCCCTTCTGCGACTTGGAATCCTGTGGTCCACCACGGTACTGCATGAAACTCTGACGACCCAGTGTTGCCGCCTCAAGCACAGAATCACTGTGGGCCATGCCTCCTTTACCACCAGCAGATTCGATCATTTTCGCAAAGTCCTGATTCTCTGCTGAGTTCTGTCGTTTGCCGCAGCGTTCGGCCAAGTCCCGGTCGCCAAAACCGACGCAGTCGCTGCTAAGCATGAACGGTCGGTCCCGTGATGATGGCCCATCATCTGACCTTTGACCGCCCTGCTTTGGAGGACGGCCAGGCCTTCGGTGAGGCTTGCTGTCCTTGGTAGTCGCTCCAGCGTTCGTCCCCGAAACATCGCAGTGCTTTGCCGACTTGCGCGTCTTGTTGTTAAAAAGCACGGCAGTTCGGCGATTGACACCAGAGGGCGCTGCTGAAGAGGTCGACTTCTCAGTCAATCCAAGCGGATTATTTGCTTGTTTTGATGGTGAACCAGAAGATTCAGCCAACTCAGCATCAGCTACAGGGCAAAACAAAAACATTTGTTTCCTCTAATGTAAACATATCTTTCACTGGTTGGTTAGTGCAAACTAGTCAATCAGTACTTAGGTAATTAACTAACTAAGACAACAGAAGTTAGTCTTCATTCTGAAGTTCTAAGAGTCACCAAATGACATTCAAGTCAATAAGATTATAAACAACCTTAATTTACACAAGCATTCAAGATATCTACTTTAAACTATACCTCAAAAATATTAAACAAATACAAAGTTGTCACTATGCAATTAGCTTGCATGCATGCTTTAGATCATTAATAAATTTGATGCAACTGTTCCTATCATACCATAATTTTTAGTACAATTCTGGCTATAAAGTGTCAACTAATTAGCATGGAGAGGATTCAACTAAGCTACTGTTATGAGAGGAACACCACAAGAAGCACTGCTGCCAAAAATGAAAAAAAGACAGACCAAGACTAAACAGTACGCAATAACAGGTCCTGCAACTGAAACATCAGGGCGATAAAATGACCTCATAGCATTAGCCTAGGGGTCATTGCATAATTACGTAACGCCGAAAATGGCCATTTTTGACCCACCCACCCACCCTGTAACGCTTCGTAACGCTTCCCTTGACCCACCCACCCACCCTCCCTAGCGTTACGTAACGATTGTTATGAAAAATCAGTTAAGATTTGGTCCTACCATACCTATATGCGAATTCGTATTTATAATTCGTATTTTCATAGCGATTTTAATATAGTAAATGAATGATAATTTGCCAGTGTACTAGGCTTAAAATATAGGCTACAGATTGTTTTATTTATATAAATGATAGTCATGCCTGAACTGCAATTTTCTTATATTTTATCTCAAGAATAAAATGTTTACACACTGCTGAAAAGTTTCACAGACTAAATTAGGCCTACTCAATTAATCAAAATTAAGATGAACTAGGCCTAATTATCTGTTTCGTCTGGACACTTCGATAATTGTCAATAGAAAATATTGACGAGTTCTGTTTAGCATGAATCTAAAATGTTTGAGATTTAGGCCTATGTCCACTAAGTGAAATATATTCTTCAACGTTTTCGAATCTTCGATGTCAGGAATCAAAGGGGAAATAGGCCTACCACGTTGTTTCGTTGGTAAAACTATCACAGATCCAAACAATTCGAACAGCGGTTTCCCGTTTCCACAAACGGAAGCACAGATATGTTGTCCTGGCATGTACATGTAGGCCTAACTGGTGTCTGCTGCCGTATCTTCAGATATATACAGACCTACTTCGGTTACGTTTTAAATCAAAGCCGCGAAGTTTAAACTTCCATCACATCATTTGTCTAAAGTGTCATTCGGTGACAATTTTTTAATATTCATTAATAATTTTTTTAATTTTTTCAAGGCGTTACGTAACGTTCAGCTTCCCCCACCCACCCACCCCCGTAACGTTTCGTAACGTTTTAAATTACCCCACCCACCCACCCTCAAGCGTTACGTAATTATGCAATGACCCCCTACTTCTAAAATCATTTTGAGGTTTTGTGTATTCAAAAAACCTCCACAGGATATTTGAAAAACTCATTTTCTTTGAGAATTCAAACTTCCTCTAAAACCTTTGCTGATTTGCTAAAAAATTATTTTTCTGCTTATCAAAACTGGAAGCCTTCAACAGAAGAGAAAGACATTACCTCTGCCATCTAGATTTGAATTGTTAAGAGATGCATCTGTGGAAGCATCTGGAGCTTTCCTCTTTCCTCGTCCTCTACCACGTGCGGTGGAAGTCTGCTGAGATGGCTGCGTGCCACCTTTTGTTGATGCTGCTGTCTTTGAATTCTCATGCAGTTCAGAACGTGAAGAGGAAAGGAGTTTCTCATTGATGGCAGAAAGCACTACAAATTAACAACATATAAAAGAAGAAATTCAACTAGAAACCGGTTAAGGCCAGGTTCACAACTTAAGAGACAAGATTAAACAGCTTCATTTTAAAGATAATTGTGGATAAATCTATATATCCTCTTCTTTAAAGTTATAATGTAAATGCAGAGCTGCTTCAAATCTCAATCACATTAAAGGTTTATCACAAATTTACAATAATTTACCCACACTCAATTAACAATACTAAAGTGCACTACAGAGATGCAAGAGAAAATGAGAAATCCGGTCTTTCAAAATTTTACTAGGGACATATCTTGAATTAGATATGAAGGCAGCACTTGTTAGAATCTACCTGTTCCCCTTGAAGTTGACTCTGATAGAAGATTCGGCAGATGTAGGCCCGTCTGTGGGTCGTATCCCACTTGGCTTAACTCACAACTCAGAACATTAATAATAGCAGAGCCCTGCAACATTCAACACACAATACACAAGTTAGCAAGTGAAGCGTCAAATGAGCCTTCAGAGAGTAATGATCTCCAATCATCTTTGATACTCATTCATTCATACATTCATTCATTCATTTCAAACGTTTTATAGGGCCCCCAGAAATTTGCGCCAAGAAACTGAAAAAATTGCGCACCAAAAATGAAAAATTTGCGCCAATTTTGCGCAAGGTAAAAAATGATAATTTTCGATTTTTTTTCATTAAATCGGTGTACCAAAGTATCTAGCAGTGTTTTTGTCACTTAATATAAAGCTTTGGCGTTCTAGAAATTAGAAAATCAAGCAAAAAATGCAGTTATAAAGTTCCTATAACCATAAGATTAATGTATTCAGACGATAGCAAAGAATTTTTATTTTGCAAAATTTACGCCCACCGCAATCTACGCTCATTACAAATTGGCCTACAACTTCAGATGGTATTATTTATTAATATCATATGCCTATATTATAATGAATCACCAAGTTACACAACGTGCTGAATAGTAGCCTTCCGTCTTTGTCTGCACGCCTGACGCCCATAGATTAAATGCGATCGCTCTGTCATAAGTACGCGACGCTGCCGTGTGACCGCTTTGAGAAACTTCGTCTAACATATTTTATTGTGTGGCCGTGAAGTTCTGAAATTTTTATACTTTAAGTTTAATACATTACTACTAAAAATAATGATCTTTAACTAAAAATTCCAATATAATTTCATCCCATTCTGCGGCCGCCATTTTGATTATCGCCCATCGGTTTCGTTGCTATGTTGAACTGCCGCGCGCCGCAGTGATATTTTAAGTCAATCAAAGCCCAATTTAGATAAATTAGCAAGATTTTGTCAAAAATTGCGCTAAAATCGCGCGGATTGGCAATTTTTGCGCTGTGGCGCGAAACCTGAAAATTTGCGCTAAATTTGCGCTGCGCAAGATCGCGAATTTCTGGGGGCCCTAGTTTTTTTTTTTTTTTACTTTACTTTCAAGGTACCACCTACTCAGATGCGCCTCCAGTCCAACTCCAGCGATAAAGAACAGTTCAGTTTCAGTAACTTGTGTATGCAGAGTACTTAGCTAAAAGCACATATGTATGCAGATCTGAATGAAGGCTATCTCAGACCCAGCAGTTATTAGCAGGTGTTCCTAACACTGCTTCTGTGGATAATTTTCAGGCGCAGATGGAAATAAAGGTCCAAAGAAGATGTCAGTTAATTACAGAGTAAAGATATCCATGACGTCAAGAAATTCCAACTGTGAATTTGAACAACTTTTAAAAATAAACAAACCTGCTGCTTGAGATCTTCAAGATCTTTAGATTTCCTTTCACTGACATCTCTTGGAGACGACTCCATGACAAGCGATCTTAAATCAGCTTCAAATGCATCCAAGTTACGGTAGTCGTAGTTCTTCACTCTCTGCCTCATTTTTAACAAGAATTCCGACCTCTGTACTGACCCCTTCACACATTCCTAGACAACAGGACAATGGAAACGATCTCAACAGCGAAAAGAAATAATTGCAAGCAAAATTGAATGGAACCTTTATTCATTCATTCATTATGGAAATTTATGTAGCGTTCCTTCCACGTTACTACTCAGGAGCGCTCCCAACCCAACCCTGACTGTAAAAGACGGTTTTAAGGCAGTGACAAATGCATCTGCTCGGTACATAATCCGCTCTGGGATAGGGAGCCAATGCAGGACATCCCACATATAATTAATCGATGACAAGACCTAATTCTGGGATACAACCAATATGGTGGGTGGCTGTGCACAGGACTAGCTCCAAGCACCTATTTGTATTCACAATAAAAATGGTGTGGCATCCTTTTTGTCCCAGCAAAATTTGGCATTTCCTGGAAGGCCTGTCATCCAACTAAGATTGGTCAAATATTTTCAAACTGACCACAAATATTTCCAACACTGAATAGACTATAATTACTTCATTTATATACAGACACCCCAGCCGAAGTCAACCTCAACATCAGCAACAACACTAATGGCAAAATTTTACGGTGCTTGCAAGAAGTTAGACGAATTTTTTTACAATGGGGTATATGTCAAATGCACAAAGGTAAATATTTTTCACAATTCAAGATTTCATTCTCAGTCAAAAGTTTGAAAGTGATGACAATAAGATTTCATCGTGGCGACAAGAAGTAAAACTTACCATGCTTTCCGATCCAAGATGAAGGCTGTGAACAAGTTCATCAATCTGATCCAACGTACGACTAAACAAAAGCATCAGCGGACTGAGACGAAGGTTCACTTCTTGCTCGTACAGCTTCACCTAAACAACGTTCAATGCATTCAATGCATTCAATGTATTCAATGCATTCAATGTATTCAATGCATTCAATGTATTCAATGTATTCAATGCATTCAATGTATTTAATGCATTCAATGCATTCAATGTATTCAATGTAATCAATGCATCCAATGTATTCAATGTATTCAATGTATCCAATGTATTCAATGCATTCAATGTATTCAATGTATTCAATGTATTCAATGTATTCAATGTATCCAATGTATTCAATGTATTCATGGCACCTAATGTTCAATTGTCAGATATGCAATTCTCTTGAAATGTTAATTTCGCACTTGTTTCTCACCCACGGTACAACCAACTTAAATGTTCACACTTTTTGTCACAATCTCTTCCACACAAGCTTCAGATAGGCAAATGCGCCTGCTTCATAAATCCATGTTCCTCGCTGCTAGCTAAATTTCTCACTTTGTCTGTCTGTCTGTCTCTCTAAGTAAAAAGTAGCAGGCATTATATATGTAGCCTTACAAGTCTAAATGATAAATTAAAATTAATAATAATCATCAATTTGTCATTTCATGAGGTTTTCACATACCTGTTCCACTTTCAATTTCTCAATTTCAAATTAACAACAATAATTAAGTCGTCATTTTATGAGGTTTTCACGTACCTGTTCCACTTTCAATTTCTCTCGTTTGCGAACTTGTTCAATGAGAAGACGAACCTTCTCGAGATCCTGTCTCAGTCGGTGACAATCCTTCAGCTTTGACGCCAACACTCCATCGACTAACAAACTTTTCGTCTAACATAATTTACAAGAAAAGTGAACCCAACATAACTGGCAACAACTATCTACCAAAAATATATAGGTCAGTAAGTAAAAATCAAGATAAACTCTGTTCTGCAAAGATCTGTCAAATAACTGTCAAAATACAAATTAAAAGTTCTTTTATATTTAAAGGTAAACCTATTTGTTACCTAATTAAATATCTACAATAATTCAAGGCAACATTAATCAAAAATCAATTGCTGTCCTACTTCCACTTTCTGCTCGAAATTTTCCTTTGTTGATTCATTTTGAATCTACAAACAGAAACACACAAGAAGCGAATAAGCAATTAATCTAAGCATGAAAACAGAACCTCAAGCCTTTCAAGGTACTGAACCAGAGCAACCCTGCATCACATACAATACAACGAAAAATACTCATGATATTACTCTGTAAAAAATCGCAAAATGCCTCAAAACCAGATTTGCAGACGTGGTCTTTATTTACACAAATTTATCTCATACTTCAAATTTATTTTTACATATAAATAGATATGTGTTTAAAAACATAATTAGCTTACCGAAAATTATGGAGCTCACACAGGACTGCTAAGGACAAAGACTGCATAAGACACAGACACTTTTCATTGGTAAGAAATGCATCAGTCATAGTATGAAACTAATACAACTGTTGGACTGATTCTCAGTTCTCATCATCCATGCAAAACTATTTGCAAATAGAAGATCAAATAGGTTGAAGCACAAAACAGACGACCAACTTCACCCACAGTCATTTACACTTAAGTTTCTAGAATCAGTGCATATACAAAAGTCGGCCATCTAAATTCTCACCATATTCTTGAATACAACACGGTGGAAATTTCCAAACTGGCGAGAGCGGAGTAGTGGCATGCCATTCCTCGACTGTCTCTTCAACGTCCAATAGCAATGCAGGCGACTGATGAACGCTTCCTTCTGCTCAATCGACATCTTGCGTGAAATCTTTGCAATGCTGTCCGCAGAAAAACATAATGAATCAATCACCCCAACCAGGAAATATCAGTCATATAATCTGTATAAATACCAGAATATCCTCATTGCTTGCATGATTACTACTCAGATTTTGCTATATGGAAGTTAAAACAATGAAGCAAATCAAGAACAAGCACAGACAGACCAAGACATGACAACAGAAATATAAATCACTAAAAAGAAACATAATATGCAAACTGATTGAAACCCAAAACTAAGAGAGAGAAATGAAGATAATTATGTCTTCTACCTGCTGACTGTAATCACTGGATAGAACAGAGGCAGGCAGGAATTACGACTCTCTGCCAGCAGCCTCCGTGCTTTCTTCAGCGCCAACTGGTTATTCGACTCAGCCGATGATTCCCCGGCTCCACTGCCACGATTTTTATCATCCTTCTCACCAGGTGGTTTCTTTGCAAACGACTCAGAATGTTCATCGCAGAATGCAGTAGTCTTCTTCAGCAAGGGCGCACCCTGCTCTGCATCCTTTACGTGCTCTCTCACCATTGTGAGACCTGCCTGTTGGGCACACGTGACGTGGAAGCCAGTGTAACAGCTCGGGTCGGCACACTGAACGCACGCTCCAGCACTGCGCTGCTTGCAAATATAGCAGACGAGCTTCCAACGTGCGGCGGCAACGCTGTTTATTCCAACGACCGGTTCTAGAAAAGTAACGTTAGCGAAGTCGACCTCTGGGATCCAGAGGGCGCAACCAACGTGCACCCACCGTCCATCGTCCGTCTGCTTGAACGCCCCCCGACGGTTTGGACAGAGGCAGCACTCAACAGCCTTTGAGGGCGACAGGAGGCAGCGCTGGCAGACCCACGACCCGTCAGGGATGCTTGGAACGCCGTAGCACTTCTGGTGGACTGCAAGGTCGCAGAGGTCACAGAAGAGGATAACGTTGTTCGTGTAGCATTCTCCGTCCAGACAAACAGCACAGACCGCATCCTCATCTGTCTGTGGGTTCGGTGCTTTAGCCTCACTCTGGCACTGGAAGAACGATTCTTTCTCGAAACGGTCCATCAACTGCTCAAACGCGTCCATCGACACCTGAGCGAGATTCGACTTCGCTCGCTGCTCGTTGATGAGCTCCAGCCAAGCACAGTCCTGAAACGAGACAATCAATCACAGCTAATTAATTACTCAACGCATTCAATTAACAGCTAGTAAACAACTGCTCGAAATTGTTCGTAGAGCAGTAGAGCTTGAGGTGGAATCGTCATAGACTAATCATTACTTGGATGGACAGCTGCGGCTCGTTTACATACAATGTCGTACGTGCAATCATCGTCAATTATCCCATCTCGTTAGCGATACTAGCTCAAAATGAACATCTAGGAACACAACCTATACTGCATATTTTACTAAACTTTCCAAATTCAAGCAAAATGCAAACCTAAAGTGCTAAAGTTAAAAATCACACAAGTGTAATCGATTGTCTACACAAATAAGAAATTCACTTGTCACAAAATATATTTTAGAAGAAAACAGTTACTAAAATAAATACCAATGGCAGTAGCGGCAGACTTAAGTAAACATGCTCAATTGCTCATACATGCAAGTGAGTAAACAAGCAAGGAAAGTCTTTCTTAGCATCAATTTAAGAGTGTTCACATCAAGATTTACTCATTCTGCGGCTCAGAAATTTTTTTGAAAGTCCAAATAAGTTCAATTGAAAATAAAGTGAAGTCTGCATTTAAGCAACTAAGCAAGAATGACTGATCAAAACTAATGACATTTAAAGCGTGGAGGTAGAGCAGGTAGCATGAGAAATAAGTTGTTTCAAACACACGTGATAAGAATCAGAGATGGCGATTGCTTACCTCTTCATCCATGTCATACTCAATCTGATCGTACACTTCTTCCGGCGTCTTTTCCACATATCGGTAGTAGCTAAGAGGTCGAGATACCAGCTTCGGAGGCTGCACATAATCGTCCATTATTTTAAATGTGACCTCTGGCACAATTACGCCCTCCATCGGTGAGGATTTTGTGCCATCGTGAACGTCTTTTTCTCTTGAACTGATGCCAGACTGGGTAACAGCTTTGTTGTTATCTAGAGACATAGCATCTATGTGACCTGAGACAGTAAGAAACATCGTTCTGTTTGGTAATTGCACCATTGTACTGTATATATCTTCTCAACGCTAGTCCTTTGACAGTCAAAGTAAAACAACATAAGGTACGGAGACACTTGAAAACAAAGTCACTGTTGGGAAATATCTTTTGAATACTAATAGCTCTTGAAGCAGCAAGGTTATGGATGTAAGAAATACTAAGAATGGCTCATAAAAGCACTAGAAGAAAATAGAGCCTGGGTGAACTGATTGTACAAGGAATTTGGGCTGCAGATCAGCAGGATACAAACAGCATTAATTAATAAGTATATCTGTACGTTCAGACCACAAAGAAATTTGAAGGAAATGAACAATAATCATCCACTTCAAACAGTTAGAAAGTATGATAGCAAAGGACTGTAGTGTTTATGTCATTTTGAGTTAAAACTTAACAATGATGCATGTTGGGATGCATGTTGGGATGCATTCGATAAGTAGCCGCCCTCTATTTTTATTGCAATCGTTGGCAACCATATTGTTTGGAGTACGGGCATGCAGTCTCCGGGATTACCCAGTTGCCTATTGAAGAAGCTCTAAGATATGCGGTAACCTAATCATTACTTACTTACCAACTTATAAGTCATTCCGTTAGTTTGCGGCGTCGATTTGTTTCTCAATATGGAATGGTTATTATTGCATTGTAGGGCTAAAATAAAATGGCGTTTCGCTAACTTAGGATGCTAAAACAACAAAATTATCAATAAAATAACTTATAAACGTTGACGCCCGGGAAATTGACAAACAGTTCTGAAAAGGTTGCAGCAACCGTAAATCGATGCAAACTAAACGTTATGTTTATTGTAAATGACTCAATATACAGTTCAAAATTATCCTTACATCTTATTATTTTATCGTGCTATAATTTCATTCGTGCAAACCATGGTGCAAACGAAATAAATCGAACAAGAATGGCCCAAAGTATATTGATATCCATACAATAAAGTAGTAGGCCATACAAGTGTTGCCAGTGAGGTTTCAGAAATAAACCCAGTTTCCTCCTAAAAATCTTCAGAAAACCCAGACTCTTATATAAGCAATTTTAGACCCCATGTTCAAATTTAGCACAGTAGGCCTATATAGCCTATAACATTTATAGGCCTACTGATTTTCTTAGGCCTGATACATCAACAATCCAACGTTTTAACCACTTATAGATTAATAGAACAATAATATATTTTATATTCTGCAGCACCTAGTTAGCTATAGCTGGACCACTTCCTATACTATAGATTATTGACCTGACCTGGTTAAGAAATAAAAAATATACTTACTTACTATATACAATTATACATGTTAGCAACGACCTCATATATATTACATGTTAGAGTGGCGTCAATAGTCAATACGGCTTAACAGGAGAAGCGTAACCTGACCAAAATGGCTTATTTCTGAGCATAGCTATTCTTCAGCGTCACCAGGTTATAATTTATAAATTATTTATGAATTGACAACGTGAGAGCTTGATTGTGAAGTTTCAAATTGAAATCAGCGGAACAAAACTTCTGTAGCCTAGCACAACCACAGAGTGTATTAATACACTCTGGCACAACCATTTTATATTGAATTTTAAAGAATATTCATGTGTTGTAAATACAAATGGTCAACTCACCAAAATAAACCCAGATTTTGCCCCTAAAAACTTCAAAGGCCAAAAACCCAGATCTAGTGGAAAACACAGCTGTGGCGTCACTGGGCCCTACGGAGTACTCCAAAGAAATGATATCTACCATGTAAATCCATTCCACTCTCAATAATAGATGCCGCCCCACTTAAAATTCCGCTTCAAAGACTAAAGACTTTGTTTTGAATCTAAAAAGACAATTTTTGCTTTGCAAACATATTATTCGCCAATCTCCCTTCATAAATGAAATCAATTGAATGCTTTTATTTTTTAATGTAAAATATTCCATTACTCCGATCATCGCCCGAAATCTTGAACCATGGCCTTTAAACAGACCAACGCTGTAAAACAGCACAGATCTGGTGAAGAAGACTCCAATCCTGTGTAACTGTGTGTATAAACTAGAACTAAAAGATTCTTGGATGTCTGTCTCGCAAGAAATCTAAACGGACCTTGAATGTCGAGCAGAGCAGTCTTTGGATACCCAGCAGGGATTTTTGAACTTGCAAAGTTGCAAATGTTGCAAATTGGGCAGATAGGGGAAGTAGGGGCGAGATGGACCGTTGGAGCATGATGGATCCCGTCAGTTTCAGGTATGTATGATGTCGCCACCTTCCGTTGGCGTTTTGGGGATTTGACCAAAATAAACGACCGAAACGACATTTTCTCGTTTTTTATGATGAAATTTTGATTGACGACCTGTCCGATTTTATTTTCAGGAAACAGTTAGCCTAGGCCTATTAATTTGCTAAGTATTCAATTGCCCATTTTCACAGGCTTTTGATGCAAGTGTATTTGGTTGAACACCCTTTTCTGCTGTATTAACGAATTCAGTATTGGAGGGATGTAGTTCAGGCCATCACATTATTGGCTTTGCTAATTCTGGTAATCGCGCACGACTAAACACAAGACGGAAAATGGTGTGGCTCAACTTTCTACCTGCCGACCAGAAGTCGTTCGATTACCTCTGTGGTCATGCTGATTCAGTGATTCCTCCCTCTTCTCTTCTGTACGTAGGCCTACTTTGCAACTCCAGCCATGTTCTTGGTCCTCTGTTACCTCCCGTTAAGAATGTTACCTACTCGAGCACTCCGTCCTCATTCTCACAACCGTGAGATTCCTCATATGCTGACGCTTTAACCAGATTTGGTTTTATAACACGGATGCTATTCAAATGATCTTAATTTTATTACTGTTTTTCTTTTCTGTCTATCCTTTCTCTCCCAAATATATTTTTATGTACAGGTATACTATGATTATTGACCTACGGTAGGCCTACCGAGTAACATAATTAGCTCGTTAAACTTTGAACAATGTTTTTGCATAATGATGCAGAAACATTGTTCAAAGTTTAACGAGTTATTTATGTTACTCGGTAGGCCTACCGTCCATCCTCATTCCTGAGGGTCGGAGACCAGAAAGAACGACAGCAGCTTCCTCCATTCCTCTCTGTCCTGCGCTCGTCTGGCACAGTCCACAGGTGATAGTCTGTCCAGTCAAAGACATCATCCATCCAGCGCCTCCTTGGTCTTCCCCGTGCTCTGGTTCCTTCGATTCGTCCATGTGCGTTATAATAGGAAAGATATATCCGTATTAGAATATTGCAACCAATCGTTGATCTCCGAGCAGCTTACAGGGATTATCTTCCACTTATAGGGTCTCCTATATACCTAACGGGATTTTGTCCTTTCAGAGGTGCTCATTGTTTCCATGCACCGCCTTCATCATATATCACATTTGTTGTTTTCAGCTGTTTAAAATAGTCTTGTGTACGATTGTTTGGGAGAAATAATGTAAATAATTATATATTTATTTATATAATTATATCGCTATGATTTACTTGCATGCATTCGTTCGTTCGTTCATTCATTCATTCATTCATTCATTCGGAAACTTGTATAGCACCCCTTCAAGAAAAATTACTCAGAGGCGCTCCCGACTCCAGCATGCCCAAAAAGAACAATTTTATGCTTAGTTAAAGGGAGGATTCTGGTAGTGTCATGGTGTAGGCGTAGCTCTAAAGTCAAAAGGAAGGCCATTCTAGACCACTGGGCCAACCAACCACAGAGAAGGTTCTATCCATCACGGTATATAGTAGTACGAGCAGCAGGAACTACGAGGACTCACTTTTCAGCAGAGCGTAGTGGACGATGTCCTATTGTCCTTGGTTGCCTTAAGATGAGGTAGCACTAGCATAGCTCTGAGTTACATGGGGCGAGGCCACCGACAACATCGGCAACAATATAGCATAACAATGTTATTTACTAATAGGCTATATAGTAGTACGAGCAGCAGGAACTACGAGGACTCACTTTTCAGCAGAGCGTAGTGGACGATGTCCTATTGTCCATAAGAGAAGATCTGGAAGAAAGGAACATGGATATGAGGAATGCCATGGATATCATCAAGGACAGAACAGGGTGGAGACGCCATGTAAAGGCCTCATCGTCGGCGCGGCCGGACGGAGGAGAGCAATGATGATATATATATATATATATATATATATATATATATATATATATATATATATGATACAGTCACATTGTAATGAGCATAAATTTACTGCAAATATTTGTAAGACTATTAATATTATTATTAGTATTAGGCCTATTAGTATTATTGTCATACAACTAGGCCAAATGACTCTCCCCAGTAGGCCTATATATTTCAAATTTCAAAATTTAAATATGCTTTTGTTCCTTGAGCACTTAGTAAAAGAGCATCATTACCATAATTATGGCTTGCCAATTTTATCGCTGCATGAGCAAGGAGGACTCCCAAGAACCTTCCTGATTTGATTTGCAAGCGACAAAAGCAGCCAGTGATGGTCCTATTCAGGTGACCCAGAAACTGCATGTAAAGAACAAAATCATTAAAGTTTATTTTTATTCACAGGAAGCACGTCTAAATCAAAGAACTCGTGTTCAGATAAACAATATACAACTAATTTCCTAAGTAGCTTGCGTACGTGTGTATACAGCAAACGAGATGATTTCGACATCTTCAGATGTCATTTCAGCACAAAGTTTGAGAGACTAGACAATAGAGTTTTACGCATTAAGCTTGATCAGAAAATATCCAGTAAGCTAAAAACCGTAGCATAAGAATATACGTTCTAATATATTATATTGTACGTTGTGAAATCATAAATATAAGTAAGAAACAATTAGCTTAATTTGCAGCGTTTTCGTGAGATGATTGACTATTATAGACTCTAAAGTTCTAGACCCTAAAAACCTGATAAATTGTGCGACTTCCAACCTTTACGCTGACTGCGAGATTCTGTTCACTGCCAATGTTCAGCATGGACAAAGAAAAACTCAGCAAAAAATAACCTTTTGTTTCCAGCCCACAATTTGTGCCTTGAAAATAAGTGGTTCACGTGAATTTCTTTTTAAAAAATAGCCTCTGTTCATCTTCCAGCATCTGCTCGATTTGTTATCAAAGTTTTCTCAAGGCTGCTGTCTAATTGTCGCTCCTGTAAAACGTTGGCCTACCTATAGGCTACGGTTACCGTACAGCAGCACAGTCCTGTTACGTTAAAGACACAGTCGTCCGATCCAGACTGGAGATGGGATTCGAATATCCGAACAGTGAAAAGTCATTCGAGTAAAGCTCGTAGAGCCGACTTATGTTGGCGGCAGAGATGTTGGCAAATTTCTGAGCAACTAGGTTGGAAGTTCTAGCACGTCGTGGATTGGCCGTGGGAAAGGCGAGTGTTTGTTGGACGCCCATCTGCGTCAGAGCCAAGTCTGCATCTTCCTGGAGAGTTTCGTACTTTCCGATGAGGTTGTAGTGGACGAGACATGGATGGCAAAGGTCGTAGTACTGTCTCCAGTGCGCGTTGAACGGCTGTTGCTTCGTAGTTCTTGGGTCGAGAAGATAGGCAACGAACTCTTCGAAGGTGACATCGTGCCCTCCCTCAAGTGACTCGTTTGCCGGATTCTTCCGGTAGTTCCTGACGATTCGACGTCCGAAGCTCCGCTTGAACATGTCGTTGTACTTGGTTGTGAACTTATTGTGGTAGGCAGAAAGGATCCGTTCAAACGGCTCGCGAACGAATAAGAATTTATAGTAGGTATCGATACGATGCCGTATCTCGTTCATGTTGAAAGTGTTCAGTCGTCGAAGGTACGTCTTTTCCAGTGAACCGTGGACCTCGTTGCTCAGAAGTGCTTCCGGTTCCGTTGTGTTCATTCTTCCAGTTAGAATGAGAAGGATTCGTTTCCAGTTGGTGCAGGCGACCTTAGGAACTTCGCAGTAGAGCAGACGACGAGAGTCGTCCACGATGATGGACCGGAAGTGCCATGGAGTGACCGTCTTGTTCTTGGAAAGCAGTTGATTGTAAGCGTTGAGTCTCTTGCAGACCTTGAGAATTTGTTGCCTCCGATCTCTCTGACGTTTCAACTGATTCCTCTGCGAGATGCGCTTAAACAAAGATCATGAAACTGTACAAATGTACAGAGATAGTCATTATAGGCATAGCTTACATTCAACATTATTACATTTATTACCAGCAAAGTAGGTAAAACATAGGAATAGGCCTACTACGAAGTATATGTAATTCTTAAAATTCCTTGTCAAACTTTAGCTTACTATATAGGTCTACGCACATCTGTCCTGTTTTTCGTACTGCAATATCTTATTGGACGTCAACTACTCTTAGAATATATCTACAACTCTGGTTGTACTCCAAAAATTATCTATATGCCTACGCATTGTCTATAACACCCATGAACCTGGTGATGACTGCAACAAACGTTAAAATGAACTCTCAAACCAGAAAAGCAATAGGGTTTATAACCTACGTACGTCAATGGTTCTTTCATTAGTTTTCCCATTAGCTAATAGTTATAGTAGAATGTAGACAAATATTCTCCTGTTTAGGCCTACCTGCTGCTGTTGTCCGATTGTTCTGTTTTCTGGCGCTAGAAAAATAACAAGAAAGTTGTAAATAGACATTATGTTTCAACGACCGTATCGATAGGTACAAACTGAGAAGTTAGTTTACTTACAGAGACACGTGCGTGGCCATAATAGCCTAAAGAGTTGAATCCGTAAAGCTCAGAACGTGAATGGAGATATTCTGCATGGACCAGAAAATATGTGAGATATAGGCCTACCCAAAGACTTGGAAAATCATGACCGTATTTATAGCAGAGAGGTCCTCATGATTATTTTTATTTAGTACATTTGACTTCTCTGATATCAACTCAAAGTCGTTTTAGCCTACATGGCCTATCTCTACAGTTTTGCCTAAAGGTTACAGCGCTTTTGTAAGGCATAGGAATACATACAAAAAATGCTCTGTGATAAGCTATAGGCCTAGGCCTAGTTGTCCTGTGACACGATAGCAATTTCCAAACAATCATCGAGTGCAAACCACGTGACCACGAGAGAAAGTTTTAATCTGGCTCTTGCACGCAACCTGTGCAGCTGTCTGGATGTTTTCAGAGATAATTGCAACTGGCTCAAATTACATTAAATCCCCTTAAGAAAGCGGTTGCTTATTTCGATTATTTTAAAACTGTAATCGCGAGTTACTCGTGCACTATTTTAGGCCTACTCACTAATAATATATACGGCCTAAGCTTATATCTTGAATTCCGTTTCCTCGCTTTTCTCGGCTCTCGATTGAAATCTGTATTGCTTAAATGAAGAATGATCTGTTATACGAGTGTATGGATAGTAAAAAAAGTAGGATACAGCCTAGGGCCTATTAGGCCTATCAACCGAATTCCGAGACACACCACATTCTGTTTATGTTTGAGAGAGTCGGCTTTGCGATGCTGTTCTATGCAGAATATTATGTTGCAAATCAATTTGACTGGTCAAGTTCATTTAATAAAACGCAACATTGAAAGCGATCTGATATCGAAAAAATGGTTGACATCGTGAAAGACAGATCGATAAACTTTTCAGGAGCAGTGGTTAAAGTGGTTTGGGCGACAGGGTGAGCAATGGGAAAGCCAAAGAATTAAGAACAAGCTTAGGCCTATTATTTCGAGAGCAGTGTGAACGCCGTTCCCACGCCTTCCCACTCACTTTAAACCCTGAGAAGGACCATGCAGAGGAGACAAAATTGTTGCTGGACCTATAGACAGAATGCGGCATAAAGCTATATTGATTTCAGTTAGATAAGAAAGTTCGCGCCCCAATTACACGATTGGTCCATGCGGGCGCATGCTGTAAAGTAACAGAGACGAACATTATTAGTCCGATCAGAATGTATAATAAGCAGGTGTCGAGAAGTTTTTTGCAGTACCTAGGCCTACGTTGTGCGCACAAGCGTTGACCGCAATGCAACAGCTGCTGCTTCCAAAGTGCAACCTGATGAATCGAACTGTAGGTGATTTAACTATTGACTTATTTGCATATATACGGCATTAAATTATACTAAAATAAAGAATTTCTTTCTACGTCAAACGAACGAGCTGCTTTTAAACGCTATCACTCGGCCTACTGACAGTTCTACACAGCACACTCTATAGCCTACCGAAATAGTTTAAATTAAAAGTTCGATTATAGTTATTTAAGCTATAGTTATGGTACAACACCTTTGAGATAAACTTAGAAGGCGTGCTAATTCTCTTGATGCCGCTATGCACCTAGCCTACATATAAGCCTACATAGTATTAAACACACATCTCGTATAATTTTATAGCCTATCTCAAGATTTATATATTATTATAGGCTATATAGGGTACAGTAGACTACAGCGCCTTTCCCAGAATGACTATTTAATGGCGCTATCAAAATGGTAACTCCGGGGAAAAGAAATGCCTAGAATGAGAGACTAATGAGTACGAAAGAGTCATTAGTTCAGTCATTAGTGAGGAAAGGAGGTCATTCCAAATGGATGGAGCAATCAGAACAGACGTCCGATGATGGCTCATCACGCTCATCGTTTCGAGATAATTTAGGCCTACTATAGGACCGGAATGAAATGAAGAGGTTATGCAGTGAAAAAATAGGCTATACATTGTGTTTTTGGGTAAGTTCAAGGAGAAAGACTAAAAGCTCATCAGACTTTGAGAACATGGACATCAGAGGTTGAAACATTTTTTTGGAAATTTCTGGCGAATGACTAAAAAAGGTCACACTAAGATTGCTGGTAGGGCAGTTCTAAAATTCCTTTAAAAAGTCCTGGTCCACTACTAAGTGTCGATTGCATCATGGAATATAAGCTAATCTTGGCTAGGCTATTTCATTGTGGATCTGCATTTGAGTTATACATAGGCCTATGACTAAACTGCGAGCTATAGGCTAAGTGCATGGGCGTATACGAACTAAATGCGACCATCCACAAAACCTAAGGAGAATCATGGAAAGAGACTCATTTATTTTTTGTTTCTCTTTCGGTGTATCATGGCCGACTTATGCCTACTCATTTTAAATACATTTGGTTTCAGCACGCGCAGTCGTGCACTTTAGGAGCAGAAGTGTTTCGATAATCTTCCTGACGTTAATGCAGTCTGATCTAAGCATAATTTATATACAATACATCTGTTCGCGTGCAGCACAGGACTAGGCGCTGTATAAGCAGGACGACCTATAGCGATAAGACGCGTGTAATGGAATCTTTCGCAAACTCCCTATAAGTTTATCTTCATGCAGAAACAATACAATTATTATGTACCGAGTAGGCCTATATGCGCACAGCCGCACACGCCTTTGTGGAAGCTTATACGTGCAAGCGCGTTTGGCCTCTGGTGAAAAATGTCGAAATTGAATGTGTTGAGTAACCTAGCCTACTGCAGATAACAACAAACTTGAGACACGCGTTTCCAACTTCTGGTTTCGGAGATTCTTATTCTAATTCGAAAAAATTGCAAGCTGTTCTTATCTTCTTAAGTTCTTATGGCTGAGTAGAAATCCGCATGTTTGATTGACTTGAACAGCAGATAGGAACAGTGTTAGGCTAACAAAACCGACGGATAAAGAAGATTGCCTCATGGCAATGACATGGTTAGAATTTATAAGAACGACAACTTTTGGATATACAGAAAGGCTGCTAAATGCAGGGCATCAGCTTATTCACAAGCGTTGTCACTTGTGTCTTGCCACAGGGATGTCCAGATATGCCTAGTGAAGATCAGAGTCGGATTGCCATGGCAGCAGAGTGAGCAGACCGGGGAGAGTAAGAGGCAGAGGAGTAGACGAGACAGCTATAGTTTAATACGCTAGACGGCTAGAAAATAGCCTAAAGTTGAAAGAGTAGCAAGATGTATTATAACAATGTTTTATAACCCATTGTGCGTTTGTATGTGTAGTAATAAATAATATACTTACTTGCTTGCTTACTTAGATCTGGGTGGCATTTCTACAGCCGTTGAGAATTTAATTTGAAGTGAAAAACCTGAAGTGTGATCATACGGATGACTGGGCTGCAGTCTGTAGATATAATGCGCGGCGTACAAGTAATTTTCTTTCAAGCCTTTGGTCCATAGCCGCATAGCTGGCGGGAGCAGCAGGCGTGGAAAGACAACTTAATGGAAAGCAGATGATTAAAAGATTAGACTTTGAAGAGTTATTCAGTGGCACTCAGCGCCCCCAAGTGACTGGAGTTAAGAACTAATAACGTCCGATGAATATTCAATTAACTTACCGAGTCCCATCGGGCGCATGCGTTGGTTAGATCCGCCTACAAGCGCGCCTCCCTCCCCCACCAGAGACGGAAAGACAAGTAGAGCGCTGACAACGACGCAGCCGATGCAGACTGCCACAGCATAGCCGAGGAATTTCCGAATATGACTCGTTCTCACGGAAGGCAAGTCAAACTGTTGGAGGGTCAGAGTCCAGCGAAGTCTCGCCGCGACGATTACGATAGGGTTCTTCATCATTATATCAGTGGAATAGGAATAGGAGGAGGAATAGGAATAGGAGGAGGAGGAATAGCGAGGGTTGTTAGAGGACGTGACATTCAATTCTATCCATTGACAACGTCTGCTTTGTGTCGAGACCACAGAGTGTCTTCATACGTCCATGTTTCTCTCTCTCTGTGCATAAATCAAAACATTCAAACCAAATTAATAACAGACCAGATGTATTAAGCATAGCCTACATATGAATCTAACAGAAAATTGCTTGTAAACTGAAATTCCGGCATAGGCTATGAAGTTGAAAGATTCATATATTTTTATCCGTTCAACTTTATCTCGGGAAATTTTGGAATCATATTCTTGGTCCAATGCTCTAAAATATTTGAAATTTTTTAGCGTGATATGTTGTATATGAAAAACAATGTCGCTTACTTCTTTGAACCACAGTGTGTGTACATATATTACATGGCTCACGCATCAGAATTGAACTCAATCAGTGTTACATTTTATTCGCACAAACAGCAGATATATCAGTATCATCATCATCACGGACAAGCCACATAATAGGATATAGGCCACAAAGTTGAAAGATTCATATATTTTTATCCGTTCAACTTTATCTCGGGAAATTTTGGAATCATATTCTTGGTCCAATGCTCTAAAATATTTGAAATTTTTTAGCGTGATATGTTGTATATGAAAAACAATGTCGCTTACTTCTTTGAACCACAGTGTGTGTACATATATTACATGGCTCACGCATCAGAATTGAACTCAATCAGTGTTACATTTTATTCGCACAAACAGCAGATATATCAGTATCATCATCATCACGGACAAGCCACATAATAGGATATAGGCCACATTTATACAATTTATATATGTGCACACAGCAGGCAAGCTTTCTATTAAAAAATATATCGGCCTATACGATATGTTTCTGAAAAATACATCTTGCATGTGCCCGCAAAACGGATGTGTAGGCTCTGTACAGAACACAGCGCAGGCCTTTAGTTCCACAGTAAATCATAATATTTATTATAGTAAGCCTATGCAGATAAATGAACGTCACACTAGAGAAGCCTGTTCTATGGCAGTGTCAGTCCCAAGCGTGAACGAATTAGGATGAAGAGGAGGGAGTCATAAATAAATAATTAACCTCTGTTATCAGACACAGTGTCATTAACAAGAAACTACTATATACTAGAAGAAGAGTGGAGTGCAATTGGGGTCAATGCGCCTAAAGATATATGATTAGACAGGGTCTCAGTGGGACAGGTGATATGCATGCATATACAGCGCCGAGCCTTCTCGGTTGTGGGGCCGTCAATCTGGAATGACCTCCCCCCCCAAACCTCCATCTCCTCCACCTGACCAGTCAATCTTTATTTCTCAAGTCCCTTAAATCTTTTTTCTTTAGTCGTGGCTGGGCTGGGTAGTTTCTTGAAGGGGCGCTACATAAATTCTAATAATGAATGAATGAATGAATGAATGAATGAATGCAGACGACCTTTCCACGACCAATGTAGGTACATCTGCCGTCGTCGTCTGTATACGCGGGCAGTCAACGAACAAAACCAACCAACGCCTGTCTACACTAGGTCTCCAGTAGAATTCCTTCCTAAATTAATGATAAGTGTTTTGCTTATCCAGACTATAGTGCGGCTGCTCTCTCATCTCGCTTATTATAGTTCTTAGAAAAATTAATGTATAATTACACTAAACACTTTTAATCGCTTATGCATTCGCGTTCTATTCATCTAGTCACTCATTACATTGAGCCTGACATCTAATAGCTATTTAGTAGTTACAGAGCATAATAGTTTGGTGCATGGCATATATAGTGTGGCGTAGGCATCCACTGTGGCTTAGGCATTCGGTGTGCCTTAGAAAACAGTGCAATTTGTGTAATGGAAGGCTCTGGTGTGACTTAGGCATCCAATGACCTAGCATGACTTAGACACTATAGTGTGAATTAGACACTTAGTGTGGCTTAGGCATCTTGTGTGGCCTAGCCGTTGGCATCTAGCGCTGCTTAGAGATCCAGTGTGACCGTGGCATTAAGACTCAATTAGGTATCTAGGCATCTGACTTATAGGCATCCAGGATGGCTTATCAGCAACAGAGTGACTTAGGTATCCTTACATTGAGGCTTAATTGGGCATCGAGTGGGGCTTAGATACCAGTGTGGCTTAGGTTGGCTTAGGTGGCTTCTAAGTAAGTATAGTATGGCCTAAGCATTTAATGTGGTTTAGGAATCTAGTGTGGCTTATGGAATCCAATGTGGCCTGTGCAGTCACATATAATTATGCAAATCCACCCGCAGTTAACCGATAGCTTGGACTCAGGACGAAAGGGCTTTGGAAATGTAGGGCGGGGAGACTACAGCGTCTGTAGCATACATGTATAGAAGATGCACAAGATTTCGCTGTCATTTGAGCAGCCACGTGCAGGTATTCATGACCTGCTTATCCGTAGACAGTAGCTGCACACAACCGTTGACTTACTAAAGGTCGATGTCACTTCAAAGACCGGCGTTAAAACATGCAAATACGATTAGGCGATACATCTACATCTAGACGACCATGCATGCGTGCGCAATAATCACTGCGCATTCTTACACACCCAGGGCACGGACCGTGTTTAACTTACGACCCCTGCAATGCAGTCTTCCCGTCAGATTCCAGTGCAAAATCAATTACATATTAATTATCGACAACTTAATTATTTAGAACATCCCGGTTCCTTCAATCAGTGTACTGGCTTCCATACAGAGCCTTAGAAGGCTCTGCTTCCATAGATCAACAAACCATTTTAAGATTTCAGTTGATTTCAGCTGAGCTGCTGGTCATCTGCTCCACCGCACTTCGCCTAATTAATTATTGGCCTATTATTATTATAATGAATCTCAAGCTATAGAAACCGCGATTGCGGAGCCAAGCAAAATGGAAACCTATAAGGAAATCTTCTAACGCCTATGTCCTACCTCGGCGGGATTTTGTCCGGGGGTTGTTGTCTAGGAAAGTTTTGTCCGGGGGTGATTGTGATTTGTGACGATTAACGTCAGAATCTGATCTCGCGAAGCGTCGCGCGCGCGGAAGCGATATGCGATATAGGACTACTCTGTACGCTGCGTACAGAGAATTAAGCCTCAAATAATAATTATTCATAAACTGCGCACATGCTTCTGGTCCGCTAAGGGCGTGGCTAATTGTCCGAGGCTTATTAGGCCTACCCGGGGTAGGACGTAAATTAAGTGCTGTAATATGCCAAACAAATTTCTGTCCAGGGTAACGGCCTCTGTTGTCATAGACCCTCAAATCGGATCCGTAATTATTACAAACATTTGTGTAACTAGATATTTAAACCATATTCACAACAACAAAAACATATACAAGAAGAAGTTTATTTCACTAGTCATCAAAAATTTTCATGAGTATAAAGTTATGGTCCAAATGTTCTACAAACGAATAGTGTTTGTATATGTAGCCTATATTAGACATTAGAACAATCATATCGACGATTTACAGTCGTTGCTTATAGCCTAAATGCAAATATAAATGTGAACGACATTTACAAGTTATTAAGTTCAGACCTAGACGACATTAACAAGTCTGCAATGTTGTCCTATAGCAAGGACGGATCCAGAGGGCCAATCCGGCCATGGCCCCCCCCCCCCATTTAGAAATGCTTATGTATCGTGGCCCCCCATTTTGTTTCAGTGGCTGCTAAAATGGTATTTTCCCGAAAAAAGGTCATCAAATGGTAAGCTTATGATTTTCCTGAAAATTTGGCCGGATGACTAAAAAAAGTCATCAACTTTCTTCGACGGATACGAAAGAAAAATTTTCCACCCAAGGTCTAAAATTTTCCCTGGACCCAAGACCAAGAATTTTTGCCCCCCCCCCCCCCGTCCAAAGTTTCTGTATCCGCCCTTGTCCTATAGCCTATAGCCTATTATAGTATTATATAACACCAACGGTGTTTTATACCGGAATGACTGACTGACACTAACAAGTTTTAATTTCACGCATGAATGAGAGTGACAGGTCTCGAATGACATTAACTAGCTGACACAGCACCGCAAACTGGGCAATTAAGTTTTATCCATTAACTGCAGAAATAGGCCATTCGCACAGTGAAGACGTTAATGCCCGGAGGTCCCTTGGTTAAATCGGGAGGTTGTCCGGCTTCCCGGGAGGTGGAGTTGTCCGGGGGCTAATGTCCTATAGCCTACACTCGTCCCGATAACGCTGAGCACCATAAAGTGCATGGTAGAAATTCCTTTTCCATTACTTGTCTTTGCCATATTGAAGATCTTTCTTAATGTAAGCTTATACGTCTATTGAGTCGTTCTGTGCGCGTAGGCCTACCAATGGTATACGTAGACTAGACATCGGCATTTCTCTAGAGTCTAGACTATATACTATAGATGGTATGGATGGTAGTATACAGGATTTTGACATTATCACTGCTGTAGTATATACGAAGTCTTCTGATTGTATTAGGCTTTTTTTATAAGGTTCGGCCGACGACCGATGCATAATTTCAGTTCAGAGTTAACACATGCTACAGCTACATGTATATACGATCAATCACAAGACTAACGCTATTACACAGTCTTGTCAGTTCAGCATCCACACACATTCTGTCACATTTCTGTGTAGTCTATGGGAAGCACTTTTGAGAATTTAATAGTGAATCATGCTGTTCTTCATCATCTCGCATGTTATGCAGGATGACGCAAGCACGCTCGTTCTGTTAGATGTCATCCTGTTTCAAAGTGCAACTATCGGTCACAGTGACACACACACACACACACACACACATATATATATATATATATATATAGGCCTATATATATATATATATATACAGGCTGTGACTCCTTCATAAGTTCATATATATTGTAGCTCATCCGATCTCGTGATCCGCAATTCATCACCAGTTTCCGCTGATAGTGTTAGCAGAATCAGGGTCGCCGAGGGGGGAGCAGGGGGGAAATTTCCCAGGGACCTACAACGACTTTTAAGGGGTTCGGTCTAGGTGTTATATACATTATACAATGCTTGTGATTTTATTTCAATTTAAATGATATCTATGCTAATATTACAGAGAATAATTCATTAACTACAATCATGTCTTAACTTCAAATTAACAACTGAATAAAATCATACTAATTGAATTTATATGAAATCGTATACGCTATACGTCATTCCTGAACTTTCATTATTTCAATTTATGTCTAAAAAATTCATGGTTAAGCCCTAAGATAGTTTAGGGGCCAGTGACTGCTCTTCCCAGGGGTCTGTATTCTTTAATTGCTTACGTCAGTCAGCCCTAAACAGAATTATCGCTCGAACTTTTTGGTTATATATATATATGTGTATATATATATATGTGTATATATATATATATGCTTAGCGTATGCTTTGAGCGATCTCTATCAGATAGTATAAGGTTTCCTCAAGTGCCCTGGAACACATTTCGCTATTTCTGTATCCGCTTGCTTTTATATATATATTAATATATACAATGTACATGTATATATTATATATATATCTTATATAAGCTTATCGATGCAATTAAAACTTCGCCCACAACACATCTGATAAGACATGAAAGTACCAAATGGCTCTAATTGGTTAAACGATAAAAATAATCCGGTGTCGATTGATAAAGTCTGATATATATATATATATATATATATATATATATCAGATAATAAAATCATACATATATATACATATTATATATATATATATATATATAGGAAAGCTTAGGTTAAACGGATTTTTCCATGTGTAGATGTCTGATTGAAACACGTGTAGTCCAATTTCTACAGCACATTCTGACGAGAATAACTGACTGTCGCAAATATAACTTACATTGAAAAATGTATTTTCAGGGACCAATCAACAGCACTAACTATATAGGGAGTCTCTTATATACGAGGCCAGACCAGGAGCGGATCCAGGGGGACAATCCAGCCATCCCCCCGTTCATAAATTTGCACAGGATGTGCTCCCCTCCTACAGGTTTCAAGAAGCTTTAAATCAATGCAGCGAGAAAATGTGAGAGAGAAAAGTAGCATATGACTTTTAAAAAGGTGAATGGTATTTTTTCACGACATTTCGACCAAATGATATATATATAGGCCTATATAGTTATCAAGAAAATCTTATATTAATACGTTTTATGCATACATAGTCTACATAACCTACACAGTGTTGCTATTATTAGAACTATAGTCATTATACAGCATACACAACAGTAAGTAATATCTTGCCACACCAAATTCACTATATACATAATGACGTTAATTATAAAGTCAGATGTGTTTGAACCATCAGCTGGCTGCATGCTATAGGACGGCGATACTGTGGAATTCAAATCGTCTCCGTCTGCCACAGAATGATCCTGATATATAGCCTACTGCTGTTGCTAGTTGCTGCTGTTGCTAGTTGCTGCTGTTGTTGTTGCTGCTGTTGTTGTTGTTGCTGCTGTTGTTGTTGCTGCTGCCGCTGCTGCAGCTGCTGCTGCAGCTGCTGTTGCAGACGATTTACGGTTCAAACACTTTTACTGCTTCAGAAGTTCAGACCACTTAGCATCCTAGTCCAGAGAAGCTACTACGCCGCTGACCCCGATGTAAGTTATAAACAACGCATTAGAATGGTCGTTAGTATTAAGCTTAGGCATCCTAATAGATGCACAGGAGTAATGTGCATGTACACGTACACACACACACACACACACACACACACACACACACACACGCGCGCGCACACACACACACACACACACACACAGGGGGAGAGAGAGAGAGCTACATCTGATGGGCAACCCAGTATATACATAGATCACACACTAATGACAATGTAATGTAATGACATATCATATATTTATATAATATATTATACATGTACATATATATATATATATATATATATATATATATATATATCCTGGACTGGGTTTGACAATCTATGGCATTCACACTCGGGCGTAATACGGCCGTTTAATAAACGCGGTGACATTATAAAATATGAGTCTGCGTGAGTGTCGAAATGATAGCGCATTTATTCCATGTAATTATGTGTAATAATGTTCTATCGTGCAGTGCAGGCATGTAGATAAACATACTGTTGCCCTTGCCATTTAATTGCCATTAATTGCACTGCATCATTGGTAGAAGGCAATTTCAGTTCAAAACTGTCAACGAGACAGCTAGCCAGACAATGCACAAAGACAGAGAGAAACGTGCGTAAACAAAATAAGGTCAGGGCGATATCTCTAGACCGACGAACAGGGTATACGTCTATGTACGCCTTCACAAAATGACAGCAGGACTAAATTAATGGTCGTTAGACTGCTGCTTATCTTCAATATCAAGTGAATTGGGGTTGGTCGCTGCAGGCAGGGTGGGCCACGGGCAGATGACTAAACAATGTCGAATTTGTAAACAAGAGTGTCAGATGCTTCACTCACCAGGTGGTCTCCTCAACTTACAAAATATGTGTGTGACCTGGACGTTACTTTATACGCATTTTCTTCCCTGCATAATTATTATAAAAAAATATGGCCTACATCTCCAATCTCTCTTGGCCAGCTTCCAACGTCTTCGACGTTTATACGTCGTGTCGTTACCCCTTGATCCGCCTCTGAATGCATTACCTAACCGACTAAAGATTGTTTCACCGTATAAAAGTGCTTCTTTGTCTACTTATTAATCAGCTTGGAGTATAAAAATATATATTATATAATTATATTATTATTATTAATGCATTCCGATTAATTAAAGTGAATACCTTATCTTAGCGATTCGCGTCCACACAGTAAATACAAGACGTTTTCTTCTGTTTCTTTAACGCATATTGTTTTCTTGCGGTTCGCATCGAGTGAAGAGTGAAATACCTGAGGCTATGCAGAGAGATAAGTCGAACTGTCCGAGGTCAACCAGATAGTAACAATGGACCATGTAGGCCTACAAGATTCAAAGGAAATAGGCCTAGTTTTGTATCCATCAGTCGAACCGAAGTAACTCCACGAACACAAGAGAGTTCAGTCTCTAACAAAAGCCTTTGTAGGCCTACTCAAAGTACTCACCCCACTTCTTATCCGGACCAGGAAAGTAGTTTAACGTTTATTCGCCTATATAAGATACTGTCCGTCTAAGCCCTGCAGCAGGAAATGCGCCTGCTATACTGCAGCATGCTCATTCTCCGTCTGTTCAGCTTCACACCTGCGCTCATGTGGACGGTGGTATCGCAGCCTAGAGGCAGAGCATCAGTAGCAGTGGCACTGCTATTAAAGGCTTGAGCAGAAGAGCAACTCGTTCAGACAGATTGATTCAACTTGGACGGGGAGCTTTGCAATGGATGACAGGGCAGTTACTCGCAGAAGCCAGCCTCCTCCGATTGGATAACCTGTACGCTGCGGGTCAACTAATTCGCTCGCGTGATTATAAGTCGGGCGATGCGTCGCGCCTGGGAGCCACCTCACCTCACCATGCTGCAGCTTCAGACCCAGTTTCTGAGTGGGGTGACAGACAGCAGACACCCTAGGGCTGCATGTGGGACTGACTATGACCTCTCTGACCCCAGGGTGACGCATTGGATCCATCGTAATGCCAGTGTGTGTGTGTGTGTGCGTGTGTGCGTGTGTGCGTGTGTGTGTGTGTGTGTGTGTGTGTGTGTGTGTGGCTGTGTGTGGCTGTGTGTGTGGCGTTCATTTGAAGCTGCTCTCTCCTTGTGCATGTGCGCATGTCTGCCTTTAGTGGGGAACGGACATTTACCCCCCGGACATATTCCCCCCGGACATACTCCCCCCCGGACATTTACCCCCCACGGACGTTTTCCCCCCCCCGTTTTTGACTAGGACATTTACCACCCCCGGACAATTTCCCCCCTATGTACATATTATAGGTTAGGCATCGTGAGGGTTGGTTAGGTTCAGGTTAGGCATTGTGAGGGTCGGTTAGGGTCAGTTTATGCATCGTGAGGGTAGGTTAAGGTTAGTGATAGGGTTAGTGCAGTCAGTCATTCATTAACGTAGGTTAGGCATCGTGAGGGTCGGTTAGGGTCAGGTTAGGCATCGTGAGGGTCGGTTAGGGTTAGTGATAGGGTTAGTGCAGTCATTCATTAACATAGGGACCCTTATGGGGAGGGGAAATGTCCTAGGTCGGGGGGAAAACGTCCGGGGGAGGGGGTAAATGTCCGGGGGAGAGTAGTAGTCTTTTTAATTTTCTGGATGTCTTTTATTATTTCCTGAGGGGGGTGCTCGGTAGTACAGTGGATAGAAATTTTCCTGATGTAAATTTTCCCCTTTGGATGTCTTTTATTATTTCCTGAGGGGGGTGCTCGGTAGTACAGTGGATAGAAATTTTCCTGATGTCTTTTTAATTTTCTGGATGTCTTTTATTATTTCCTGAGGGGGGTGCTCGGTAGTACAGTGGTTAGCGCGCTGAACTGTCGACCAAGAGGTCGGGGGTTCAATTCCCCGCCGGGGCAGAAATTTGTTACGAGATTTCTGTTCCACAAGCCGACTCAGCTATGATGAGTACACGGTCAGTGGATGATGAGACGGCGAGGGAGAGGACCGCCCGAGGCCTTGAAAATGAAGTCGCTAACACTTCATCCCCATTGGCGCATCATACTCAGCGTGCCCTGTTTACACATCCGCCTTAAGCCAGCAGCTGCAGCAGCTCGAGAGAGAGAGAGCGCGAGCCAAAGCAGATGGTGTGATTCATGACCATCTGGCTCGCTCAGTCACGACAGCGTTGACCTAGGCTACATCCGCCTTAAGCCAGCAGCTGCAGCAGCTCGAGAGAGAGAGAGCGCGAGCCAAAGCAGATGGTGTGATTCATGACCATCTGGCTCGCTCAGTCACGACAGCGTTGACCTAGGCTACATACGTAGCCATTGTAAACGCGACTGTAAACAGGTACATTTGGAGCATTGCACGGTCTGTTATATTATATCTCATCTCTCATCATTTCAACTCTAATCATCACCCACCTCTAGCTCATTTTAGTTATTTAACGAGATAGATAGATAGAGAGATAGATAGAGAGATAGAGAGATAGATAGGTAGATAGATAGATAGATAGAGAGATAGATAGATAGATAGATAGATAGAGAGATAGATAGATAGAGAGATAGAGAGATAGATAGGTAGATAGATAGAGAGATAGAGAGATAGACAGATAGATAGATAGATAGATAGATAGATAGATAGATAGATAGATAGATAGATAGATAGATAGATAGATAGATAGATAGATAGATAGATAGATAGATAGATAGATAGATAGATAGATAGATAGATAGAGAGATAGAGAGATAGAGAGATAGAGAGATAGAGAGATAGAGAGATAGAGAGATAGAGAGATAGAGAGATAGAGAGATAGATAGGAAGATAGATAGATAGAGAGATAGGTAGATAGAGAGAGAGAGAGATAGATAGATAGATAGATAGATAGAGAGACAGATAGATAGATAGATAGATAGATAGATAGAGAGATAGAGAGATAGAGAGATGAAATCAATAATTATAAATCAATATTTTTTTCAGCAGGTGTCTTTGTTCGCTCGCCGTACACGTCATGCAACAGCTGTTGTTCGCATCATGTAGCTGTCTGACTAACGTCGTCTAGATGTGGCGTGTTCGCTTCAGTCTACTTTAACAACGCTGTTAGCTACAAGTACTTGCGCTATAAGCTTATTATACATGTAGAATGGCCGATCTCAGTGCTCTGTTTAAAAAAATCGGGAGAAACTCTAAAGAAGTAATAGATAGAGCACTTATTAAGAGATCTTTAACAGTCGCTAAAAGAACAATATTAACGGAAGAATTACAGGAACTAGCAACCTGTATCGATGAACTAAAGAAAAGAAAACGTCAGATTAAAAGACCTCGTGACACCAATCAACCACCTGCTGACAATCAACCGCCTGCTGACAATCTACCACCTACGGCTGCTACCGATCAACCACCTCCATCTGCTGTCAATGAACCGATTCCGTGTTGTAGTAAGACTCAACCACCTCCATCTGCTGTCAATGAACCGATTCCGTGTGGTAGTAAGACTCCATCTAACATTCAGTCCGTCGAGTCTCCAACTCCACAAGGACGTCAGTCTGACTACTACAACTCGAAAACTTTCAACGAAAAAATTGCACCTCAGATACGGAAACGGATCGTGGAATACGAAAGACTTGAGAAAGACTTGGAGTGGAATTTGGACCTGAATTTTTTAGACGAAATTAATTATGTAAAACCGACTGATCTAGCATCTATTAAACTATTACATAAAGAACTTGTAGACAGAGACGAAACGGCATTGAATCTACTTCTCATCATCGCCTACCACAGAGGAATGTGCTACCTGTCTGCACGTGAGTACATTCCAGCTGCCATGACTCTTACAGAATGGTATCCTCAAGAATTCGGCTTGCCATATATAACAATTCACCGATATTGTCTATTTGCAACCCTTATCCAGAGCTATCCTGGTTTAATATATTGTGGTCTATCTTTCACACAAATCACGTTACACCACAACAGAATCAAAAACCTTCTCAACAACGACGATGACCTTAGGATGAAATTGAAATCTCGCGTCGATGGCTGCGCTCAAAACAAGCCATTTACTATCATCCCTGTAAAAATGCAGGAGGTATTCGAAAATCAACTGAATCTGACCGGCGATCCGGATTTCTGTTATGATAATGATGAAGATTATTTCTCGGGTGGTGTCGACAAGAGTGTGCTGGCTGATGAAAACATTAACACCTTTTTCAGTTGTTTATCGGAAGTCGAAGAAGAACGTTTTCAGAGTGGCTTAATGGAATTCGAAGAAGAAGAACAAAGAATTGATTCGATGATGCAAGATGATTCTTAACCTAATTGGATACTTGATTTTACATAGCATATTAGAAGTAGGCTTAGTAGGACTTGTTATTGCAGCCTGTTTTCATGATCTAATTTCGCTATCATATGGATGATAAATGCAAATGTGTAGTCCGTGACGCAGGTGTTTATCTAGGTCAAGTCATACGCACGCATCCATTGCAACACCGCACGCATCCATTTCTCTCTGACCTAGATAATCTATCATCGATGATAATTTATCTAGGTCACAAGCAGATCACGCAGACGCATTCATTTAGGACGGCACGCATGCGTATGACAGTAGAACTTATTATTAAAGCTTGCTTCGAGACTTGCGAATGTTTTTAAAGCGTGCTTCATAATCTGTGAATGTTATTTTAGCATAGGTGGAAACCTGGTCGAACAGTTTGGGGGATGAAGGACGAAGGAGTGGTCGGAGGGAAGAAAATTTTTCACTACCCCCAAAAAGTTGATGACCAAAATTTTTTTTTAAATAATTTTTTTTTTGTTTAATAATTTTTTTTTATTTTTTTTTTTTTTATTTTTTTTTTTAGTCATCCGTTCCAAAAAGTCAAGATTTTTTTTTCTCGAATGTCTTTTTCTTCTTAGAACAGGCTGCGAATGTACAGTTTAACTTGTTAATAAAGCGTGTTCATACAAAAGTAATGATTGCACAAGAGCTGCAGTAAAAACAATTTGCTAATAGTAGTAGTAAATTCACAATGACATCAAGTTTTTATTATCAACCCATGAATTGAATGAATCATCATAGCCTAACCATTTAACCAAAGACCGATTACCACTTTTCCTAATAATCTTCTCTATTTTAAATGTATCTTGCGTTGTCAGTTGTAACTCAGCTTCATAAAATGTCCCTTGTATTTGTTCTCCATGATAGTCAGATATTTTATAGGTTATAGGATCCGTGTATTGGATTTGTGTTATAGTAAAAATTTCTTGAGTCCAACGATTTGTGTAGCCTTTCTCAAATGTCTTTTTCTTCTTAGAAATCCTTACTCTATCTCCTACTGAAAATTTAGGTTTAACAGTTTCAGGTACAGCATCACCATACAGATTCATCCACACAACCCACTCGTTTGCTTTGATACTCGCTTTAACAGGAGTCATTTTAATGGAAGAATGTCTTGTGTTGTTGTATAAATTAACCATATTATCTAAAACATCGATATATCTCTGAGTTGAATTCGCTGTAAAATATTTGAACATTTTCTCTTTCACTGTTCTATTAAATCTTTCTACGATGCAAGATTTCTCTTCATTCTCAGTTGAGTACAACTGCATACCTAATGATTTTACCTGTTTATTATAGAATTCGGTTCCCTTATCGACCCAAAGTTTTTCACCCCTTCTTTTGCTCGTATTAAATATTTTAACGAAAGCATCTGCCACAGATTCTCCGCGCTTATCTTTTAACGGCTGAATAAATGCATATTTGGAAAATATATCGATGACGCTTAACAAATATTTCACACCAGAATTAAATTTAGCAAAAGCCTGCATGTCAATCAAGTCACCCGCCCAAATTCTGTCCACTCCCTGAACATAAACAACTCGCTTCCTAAACTTCCTGACTATAGGTTTATGTAATTCGTCAGCAAGTTGGTCTGTCCATCTCAGAGCTTTTTTTTCAACCCCATTCCAAAATGGGTTTTCGTTGATAAAATTGGTTTAACTATAGATCTTTCAACTCGTTCGCGGAAAGAAGGATTAGGTATATTATTTAATTCATCTATCTCTGTCAGCGACGTTTCTCCCTGCTGTATCAGTATGTTTAGCATAAGCCAGGTCATGACGATAGGCTGCTGCATCAACCCTATCTACTGGTTTACTCCAATCTTTTGGTGTTCCATCAGGATTCAATCTCAAATCCAATCGAGTACCTGGACCCGTGAAAGAATGTCCTGGAAGATGCATTTCGCCCGGATATTTTGCCCATGGAAGTTTAATGTTGGAAGTAGCAGAATTGAGAGCTGAGACTAAATCACCTCCTTGTACTGTAGTAGACATTTTTTAGTAAACTGAGTTTTTCTAGCGCCACATTCAACGCATACACATCTAAGCATAGGTCTGCCATTCTTACTGACAACTCGTTGAATATCTCTACACTCAGTTTGTCGCTTACATTTTACGCAATACGAGCTGTGCTCCATTTTAATATAATATAATTAAAATGGAAGTCCAAGACCTATCGTGGAATGAAGAATCAAGTAAACGCTTTAACAGTCCTCTCCTACCAAGAAGCATCAGAGGTTTGATCGTCGGTAAGTCTCAATGCGGCAAGACAATATTACTACTTAATTTATTACTGAGACCTGGTTGGTTAGACTATGATAACTTGCAAATCTTTGGAAAATCGCTTTTTCAATCAGAATACAAGATACTCAAGAAAGCATTCGAAGAGAAATTACCAAAGGAAGCAATTATAAGACTTTTTGATAATCGAGATGAAATAATGAAATTAAATGTATCACCGACTGCTGTTGTCGAGGAGATGTCTAAAAACATGGCAAAAAAATCGGATATAGAATGCAAGTTCTTTGAAACCTCTGAAGATGTTCCAGATCCACGAGACTTAAGTCGAGATAAGAAGAATCTCATGATTTTTGATGATTTACAGTTAGAGCGACAAAATAAATGCGAATCGTATTATATAAGAGGTAGGCATAGTAATGTAGACTGCTTTTACCTAGCACAAAATTATTTCAAACTGCCTAGACAAACTATAAGAGAGAATGCTAACTTTATATGTTTGTTCCCTCAAGACCTCAAGAATATTAACCATATATACAGCGACCATATAGGCGTAGATGATATGACCATTGAAGAATTTCGTAAACTATGCAAAACTGCGTGGGATGAAACGCATGGTTTTGTGGTTATAGACCTCACTAGTAAAACAAATAAGGGCAGGTACAGATCTGGATTAGATACATTTTACATTAAATAAAAGCAATAATAAAATGATAACAAAATTTAAGATTTTATATTCTAGGTTTAAAAATAGCTATCTAAAATGGAAACCCTTCTTGACGAAATTTTATCTAATACTCAAACGATTGCACGCAACACAGAGGCTAAAGAATCCTTTTGCATTTTGTTGAGCGAAAGGAGCACACGAATTCGAACGAAATTTAATCCACTAATCGAACTGGACAAAAGTAAGAAGTATGAAATGGCCCTTGTTAATCTTGAAACTTACTACAGTTTTCCCAATATAGACGAAACAAATAATAAATTCGTATATTCGTCAGATAACGGTGTAACGTGGGAAGATTTAGACATTCCAACCGGTTGCTATGAAATCGATGACTTAAACGAATACATACAGAGAATTCTAAAAGAAGAAGGTCATGGACAATGTATAAAGTTGCAACCAAATAACAATACTTTGAAGGCTGTTTTGGAAATTGATGAGAACTATAAAGTTGATTTTACAGTACCAAATTCAATTAGTACGGTTCTAGGATTTCAGAGTCGTGTATACTCCGAAGGATATAACGAATCCGAGCACATAGTCGATATAAACAGCGTGAATAGTTTACGTGTTACCAGTGATATAATAGGATCATCGTATGCCAACGGAACTACGGAGAACATAATTTATTCTTTCTTTCCATCGGTCGGGCCTGGTTATAAGATAATCGAATCTCCTCATAATCTGGTTTATCTTCCAATAACGCTATACTCTATTTCATCGATGGAAACAAAACTAATAGACCAAAATGGAAAACTAATTAATTTAAGAGGTGAGGAATTGTCGATACGATTTCACATAAGAGAGGTTTAATTTAAAGTTTATATTTAATATAAGATGAGCGCTTACGCTAAGGTCAAAGTTAATATTTCTGAAGGGCAAAAAGAGAAGATTAAGCGAGCTGTTCAAGTCGGAACTGGGGTGAGTATAAGACTTTCTCATGAAGATATAACTGGTGAGCATGTATTAGCTCTAAACCAGAGGCAAATTAACAAGTTAACTAAAGCGTATCAGAATGGAACTGGTGTGACAATTAAAATGGGTAAAAAGCAATTAGAAGACAATGCGAGAGTCGAAGGCGGATTTATTGGCGCTATTCTACCGTTCTTAGCAACAGCCGGAAAGTTTCTTCTGTCTAGTGTTCTTCCGAGTTTAGCCACAGGAGCCTTAACAGGATTGGGTTCTGCAGCTGGTTCCAAAATTGTCGATAAAATAAGTGGATCTTCGATCTCACACCCGATAAGTGGATCTTCGATCTCACAAAGTGGATCTTCGATCTCACATCAGACAAGTGGATCTGGAGTGCTCTACGTTAAGAAAGGAGGAATATGCTGTAAGATAAAGCCTGCTGGGGAAGGTCTTTTTCTATCTCCGTGGAAAAAGGGTAGTTCGATATCGGGTTCTGGTCTGTTTATGAAAAGAGGAGCAGGATATATCAGCGGTGAAGGTCTTATCTTGGGACCCAATTCACCATTTAAAAATATTCCTATTCTTGGAATGTTACTTTAAAAAACCACTTATATAAATGTCTGGATACGGTCACCCAATACACAAATTTATCACCAAACGGAAGCCTCGTGTGAGTCCGATAATTTGGATGCCCAAAGTGGTCACTCACGCTCCTGCAAGACAACGAGCAGGCGATAGATATGAGATTTTTGCTCAGCAAGCGATAACGATTGAACCAAAGACAAATATTACAGTAGAAGTAGGCCTTGGAGTCCGAATGACCAGTGGAATGTGTCTAGTCTCTCTTAGACAGAAGTTGAAACAACTCAGACTGAGTCTTCAAGATGGTACTGTCCTAGAGGACGCAGAGGATATAATAATTACAATTCAAAACAACTCCGATTCACCAGTTACTATAAACGAAAAAGACTCCATATGTTATGTTAATTACTACGATGCATAAATTGTACGTTTTATGTTTACGTTTTATGTTTACGTTTTACGTTACGTTTTAAACATTATACTTATAATAAAAAAATGTCACTACTGAAAATTAGTGATCCTGCAAAAAGAGATTTTATTATCGAAGAGTTTTTAAAAACGAAAAAAAATATTAAACAAAACTTTCTTTCAGAGAGAATAGACGATCTTGGACTTCAACGAGAATTAACGAAAATCTACAAACCAATAGTCGACTCTCAATCGGCAATTTCAAAAGAACAAAACGCTTTGCTGTCGACAATAAAAGATAACTCTGCAGCAACATCACTCGCTCTAAAATCACTTCCAGATTCGTTGAAAACTATTCAATTTCCCCAGTATCCGTCTATAGAGGCGTACGATGACGATGACCCAGTAGAAGACATTAGAAGGTTAGAATTAGGAAATATTGCAGTTGAATACCTTAAAAAATATGCTTCTGATAAAAGACTTGTGGATACAACATTCGGATTAAGATCAAGAGATGGAAAATTCTACATCGGTGACAGCGAAGCCTCAATCCAAGGAAATGATATTACAGTTGGAACCACAACTTATCAAGGAACTCCAGGATTATGGGAATTGTTAACGTTAGCTAGTCCAAACAGTTCAATTTATGATAATCGTGATCTCAAAGAATACGCCGAGATTCTAATTAAAACGAATGCCATGAGTCAGCCAAATAAACCAAACAAACCTAAATCGTCTAGAAGTGTAAAATATGCAAAGATAATAAAACCCATATGGGACGATTACATGAAGTTAAGAGGTAAAACAGGAAGCGGAATAATTACCATTCCTTCGGATCCAAATGAATTAGTAAAACAATTAGAGTTGCGAATATATAGCTACAAAGCGGGAAATACAGGTGTAAGGAATGAAATTGTAGGTATGAGTGACGAGTTACTAAGACAAGGAGTGATAACCAAAGATGAATATAAAAAATTGATGATCTAATTTAAAAATTGATGATCTAATTAAAAATTGATGATCTAATTTAAAAATTGATGATATAGAAATGCTGGTCGTTGCGAGAAGAAGTTATAAAAAAGTACACGTTGTCGGTGGAGCAGGAATATTCGATTCCATTGCAGGATTTCTCAAGAGGCTACTGACATCGAATGCAGCCAAACAAATTGCGAGCACAGCTGTCAAAGAGATTGGGGGTGTTGCTAAGGATAAGGCGATCGACGTTGGAAAACGATTACTCAATAAGATACTCCCTAAAGCTCCCGTTCAGCAACCGATAACTCAGGAAACTAAAGTCATTCTAGCTAGATTACTAGGATCGAATCCAGAAATGACGGGAGGAGCTATTAGAATTCAAGATCTCGTAAAACGCTTAAACGGAGGTGGTTTGAAAATGGCAGTTTAAATTTATTTTGCTTAAGTTTATTTTCTTATTTAAAAATATATGTATAATAAAATGCAATCCGATATTCTAAGATTCACAGAGCAACCATTGATCGATGAAGGTATCGAGCGATACGAATGGCACGAGTACGAACCTGTAGCGAGAACTAACCTTAACAGTTCTGGTGAAATAAGAATAAATATTGAATTACAAGACTTATACAGTCACCCAGCAGAGTCATATCTACAATTCGACGGAAGACTAATTAAAACCGATGACACCGCATACGTTAACGCCGATTTAGTCGCTCTTACGAATAATGGGCTTATGTATCTATTCAGTCAAATATCCTATCAGTTATCTAATCAAGAAATCGAAACGCTATTTCATCCGGGTCAAGCTACAACGATGCTCGGTTTACTTACGTATCCAAACGATTTTCAGCTGACTCAAGGCTTAAATCAGCTGTGGTATAAAGACACTGGAGCGACTGCTGTTATTGCGGATAACCCCGGATTTGCCACTAGACAAAGCTTTCTCATTCGCAAACCAAACACTAAAGGAATGTTCAGCTTTATTGTTCCGTTGAAGCATATTTTCGGGTTTTGCGATGATTACGACAAGATTATTTACGGCTTCAAACAGACGCTGACATTAGTTCGTAAAGCCGACGATGATGCCATATTCCGAGATAACGCTGCAGCTGCTGGAAAAGTTGCGATAAACAAAATTTCATGGTTTATTCCGCACGTTATTCCTTCCGATATGGAACGAATGCAGTTGTATAAGACGATTGAATCAAAATTAACGTTGCCAGTTGCGTATAGAGCTCGTCAATGCGACACAATAACGGTTCCTCAGTCGACAAGTTTCAGTTGGCGTCTTAGCGTAAAAACATCACCGGAGAAACCTAGATATATCATCGTAGGATTTCAGACGGACCGTAGCGGTAATCAGGAAAGTAATCCGTCGCTATTTAATCACTGCGATCTCAAGAACATTTATGTGATGATGAATCAAGAAAGATATCCAGCTGTCGACCATAACCTGTCGTTTCCTAATCAACAATTCTCCAGAGCGTACAGAGACGCGTCCTCCTTTAGTCAAAAATTCTATGGTATGGATAAGTTGATTACCCAAAGCAATATAACACCTGTAGATTATAAAGAATTATATCCGCTGTTCGTGTTCGATGTAAGCAAACAATCCGAGCGTTTGAAATCTTCAGTCGTCGATATTCAGATTAAGGCTCTTTTCAATGCAGCAGTGCCAGCCGACACCGAAGCGTATGCTGTCGTAATTTCAGATAGGTTGCTGCAGTTCCAATCGGATGGACAGAAAATGAGTGTAGTGTACGGAAAATTGATTTAAAGAATACTTATATATTATGAAGCTACCAGAGCTTAGAATGTTGGCCAAGCATAACAATGTTACAGGCACTTCACATCTCAACAAACCTCAAATGATAGCTGTACTGATTGAAAAGAATATTCTTCCGACGGACTACAAGTCTGTGTCATATCGACATGACACGTTGAGTAGTATCAGGAAACAACCGAGAAGAGTAGATATTATAGATCGAGAGACTGGCGTTGTTACCTCGTATCCATCGATGTATAAAGCTGCTAAGGCCTATGGTCAGAGTGCTGGTATAATAGCTTATCATAACGGAAATGTCTGGAGAGATAGATACGAAATTAAAGTGTTTGAGAGATAGAATGATTTGCAATTAAAGTGTTCGATAAGTGGATCTTCGATCTCACAGATAAGTGGATCTTCGATCTCACATGTATTAATGTTTTTGCGTGGTAAGATAAAATGGATTTAAAGAAAAGTAGTTTAAGAAACATGAACCATGTTGAACACTTGCTCGACTCGCCGGTTCCTGATATTAAGGTTCCTATGCTTACGCCTACACCTGGTAAATACAAACCAGTAGCGCCTAAGAGAAAATACAAAAATAAGCTTAGATCTAAATTGAATGATTTTGCGGATTGGTTACTTAGTTATGTGCCTGAACAAGACAATAAAGTCGTTAACGAAAAACTCGAATCGTTGAAGTCAACTGTTTCTAGGATATTCGATAAAACTAAAATTCGAGAAACGGCGTCGGCTATTAAAGGATTCACCAAGCAATATAGAATAGATGGAATTAATGGAATGGACGCCTCTTCGTTTCTTGATTTCGTCAGACCGCAGGTAGTAAATCTGTTGTCGAACAATCGCCAGACAAAGACTAATTTAGTTCTTACTTGTACTATGGAACGAGTAGATATGAAATCTGGAATAGTGACTTCTGAGGATATACCATTCGTTTCCAGGGCAGAAGTTATTTTAGAAGCAACCGACTTGAATGAAATATACAGCAGAAAGAAGGATAAAATCATGGAGTCTATTGCTAGTTTTCAGATGCAAGGAAGTAATTGGAGATTTAAAGCTGTTGTAAAATTAGATATAAATACGGTAAAATATACCCCCTTAAGAGGTAGTTCTTACATTCCACTTCCCAGCTTCTTAGCTAATAAAAAGGCTATTATAAATATGAAAAACGACGACGAAGAATGTTTCAAATGGTGTATCACTAGAGCTTTGAATCCGGTTGTGAAAAATCCGGAAAAAATAACGAAAGCTTTGAAAGAACAATCGAAAAAACTTAATTGGAGTGGTATTGAGTTTCCAGTTGCTGCTGATGCTAATGTGATAGGTAAATTTGAGAGAAATAATAATATTAGTGTTAATATATTTGGTTACGAAAAACATGTCTATCCGCTTTATCTGTCTAAGTGTGAAAGTAGTATTGATCTTTTGCTTATATCTGATGGAGAAAAAAACATTATTGCTGGATAAAGAATTTTAACCGATTGATGAGATTTCGGACTAATTCGATGTATTATTGTAAAAGGTGTATGAATGGTTTCACAACGACAGAAGCGCTTAACAACCATAATGAGTACTGCAAACACCATAACGCACAAAAAATAGAAATGCCACCACCAGGAACTATGCTAAGTTTTAAAAATTATAACAATTCTATGAGGGTTCCGTTTATAGTCTACGCAGATTTCGAGTCTTTTGTGAAGCCAATAGACACTTGTCAACCAAATCCAGAGTTGTCGTACACTAATAAGTATCAAAAGCATACTCCTAGCTCCTTTTGTTACCACATAAAATGTTTCGACGATAGTGTATATTCTCAAGATCCTGTGACGTTTACGGCTGAAAGCGAAGATGATGATGTTGGTCAAATATTTGTAGATAAACTCGAAGAGAATATAAAACAAATATATAATCAATTTAAATTCCCTAAGAAGATGATATTTACAGAAGAGGACAAGAAGTGTTTTGATGGAGCTACTATATGCCATATCTGTGAAAAAACGTTGGGCGAAGACCGAGTGAGAGATCACTGTCATCTTAGCGGTAAATTTAGAGGGGCTGCTCATAACATTTGTAATTTAGACTATAAAATCCCCAAGTTTTTTCCTGTAGTGTTTCATAATCTTTCCGGGTACGATTGTCATCTGTTCATTAAGAAACTGAGAGGTAATAATGGAGAGAAAATTAATTGCATACCTAATAACGAGGAAAAGTATATATCTTTTAGCAGAGAGGTCGTTGTTGATAAGTTTGTAAATAAAGAGGGAAAAGAGATTACCGTCAAGCGACAACTGCGTTTTATCGACAGTTTTAAATTTATGGCTTCTAGTCTTGATGCTTTATCGAGGAACCTAAGCAAAGACCAGTGTAAAAATATTGGGAAACGATATACTGGAAAGAAGCTCGATCTTTTGCTAAGAAAAGGCATATATCCTTATGACTACGTCGATTCATTTACTACCTTTAATGAAACCGAACTACCACCAAAATCCGCTTTCTATTCTAAGCTAAATGATTCGAATATTAGCGATGAAGACTACGAGCATGCAAAAACGGTATGGAAGGAATTTGGATGCAAAACATTCAGAGAATATCACGATTTATACAACGTTTCGGATGTTCTGTTACTTGCTGATGTTTTCGAAAACTTTAGAGATGTGTGTATGAAGAACTATACGCTTGACCCTGCATGGTATTATACATCTCCTGGCTTAGCCTGGGATGCCGCTTTAAAATTGACAGGCGTGAAATTGGAGTTATTGAATGATTATGATATGATTCTGATGCTTAGGCAAGGGATGAGAGGAGGAGTGAGCACAATATCAAATCGTTACGGGAAAGCGAATAATAAATATATGAGCGATTTCAATAGTAACGAAAATTCTACATTTATTACTTACCTGGATGCGAATAATCTATATGGATGGGCTATGATCAAAAATTTACCTACTCACGGGTTCAAATGGATGAACGAAGATGAATTAAAAAATTGGAGAAGTATTCCATGCATATTGGAAGTTGATTTGGAATATCCTAAAGAGTTACACGACCTGCATAACGATTTTCCGTTAGCCCCCGAAAGCATTGAGATTAACAAAGTCAAAAAGTTAATTCCAAACTTAAACGATAAAAAGAAGTATGTGCTACACTATGATAATCTGAAGCTGTATGAGAGCTTGGGTTTGAAAATAACAAAAGTGCATAGAGGTGTACTATTCGAAGAAAGTGATTGGTTGAAAAAGTATATCGATTTAAATACAGCTCTTAGAACGAAAGCTACTAATGACTTTGAGAAAGACTTTTTCAAGTTAATGAATAACAGTGTCTTTGGAAAAACTTGTGAGAACATTGAAAATCGTGTTGATGTAGAGTTAGTGTGTCAAGAGGAGAGGGCTATTGAACTAGCCGCTAAACCTATTTATGAGAGATGTACTATTTTCGATGAAAATCTAATAGCCGTTCACATGAAAAAAACTAAATTGTACTATAATAAACCTATATATCTTGGCATGTGTATATTAGACTTGAGCAAAACGTTGATGTATGAATTTCATTACAATTACATCAAGGATAAATACGGAAATAGAGCTAAATTATTATTTACCGATACAGATTCTTTGACATACGAAATTAAAACTGAAGACTTTTACTCAGATATCGCAGGCGATATTAAGACTCGATTCGACACGAGTGAATACCCGAGAGATCATCCATCTGGTATTGAGGTTGGAGTAAATAAAAAAGTTATTGGAATGTTCAAGGATGAAGCTAGTGGGAAACAGATAAAAGAATTTATTGGACTCAGAGCAAAGTTGTATTCTTATAAGATGGCTGCTGGAGATGAGCACAAGAAATGTAAAGGTATTAAGAAGAATGTTGTCCAGAAAACTATTACTCACGAAGATTATAAAGATTGCTTATTTACTAAAAAAGAACAACAACGAACGATGAATGTTATTAGATCTTATCATCACGATATTTATACGGAAGAAATTAATAAAGTTGCATTATCTGCAGACGACGATAAACGGGTAATAATGCAAGATGGCATTCATACTTTGGCATATGGTCATTACAGTATCTTAAACAAAGTTTAAATTTATAATTTAAGCGATTTCCGATTGGTATTCAAAGGTTCCATGATTCCAGGTCCATAACTGAAACAAATTTAAATTATTGTTTGAAGCGATTTCAGATTGATAGATGATTATTCAAAGGTGGGTGATTCCAGTTCCATAAGCCTATAAATATCGTGATGATGAAGTCGCTTTTGTCATAAAGGTTCCATGATTCCAGATCCGACGACCATATCTGAAACAAATTTAAATTAATGTTTACATTTAATAAATGAGTTATGCAACTGTGAAAGAAATCGATGTCGAAGGTGTAGTTCTTCCAAATCATCCGTTAACGAATTTTGAATTGTCGGATGCCGCGAAGAAGCTAAATATTCCGAACTTTAGAGGCGTTTTCGTGCGAGACGAGCTGCCGAATAAACCTAGACGGATTGAATGTGGGATATTGAATCTAGACGATTCTAAAGGAACCGGTCAGCATTGGTGCTCTTTCTTAAAGAGCGGTAATGAGAAAATATATTTCGATAGTTACGGCCTTCCTCCCCCTCTGGAACTGATAAAGTATTTACGCCGTCCAGTGTTATATAACAGCGAGCGAATACAGCCGGATAACGAAGTGTTTTGTGGCCATTTATGTCTGTACGTCTTAAAGAAGACGATGAACGATGGTTGTAAATTTCAAGAAGTTATAAATGGCTTGCATTAAAAATTATTATATATAAATATATATAAAATGCCTGTCGATAAATTCGGTCACACCGATGTTGGTTCATCACAAAGAGTAATCGCTGGAGGTGTCACTCTTAGTCAAGTAAATGCTAGTTTTCTTCGATTGGATGGAGCAAACACCGCGACTGGAAATTTAAAAATGGGTGGTCACAAAATTAAAGGACTACCAACAACGAAACCTTTGACAGCAGCAATGGATGAGGCTTTAAGTTGGGGTCAAGCCATTGATTTGATAACGAATCACGACGATTCTCCGTCCAACGATAATCATTTGACGAATAAGAAATACGTTGATGAACAAGTTACATTGAAGGTGTCTAAAACTGGTGATACCATGACTGGTGATCTAATCTTAAACGTTGGCTCCGATCGTCTGCATTCAATGGGTTGTAAGGACTTGAGAGGAGATAATAAAGAATTCACTATTTTTTTAGGTAGTATACGAAATAAACTACAATGTTCGTTAAACAATCCTATTACATTACAATCGATGGATGGATTTCGTTTTAGAATAAACAATGAAATCATGTTAGAGATGGTTAAGTCACTCGATGGCACTCCTCCGTCTAAAATAAATGTGTATAAGTCCATCTTTATGCATGATGCTTACATTACAGGGCTACACGAACCCAACAGCGCCAGCGATGCAGCTACGAAGCAGTATGTAGATTCTATCTCAATCGGTCCCGCGCTTAGCATTCATTCTTTAACTTGGCAATTCTTAATCGCTAAAACTCACACAAGAGTTACTTTCGATAGTGTAAGATTCAAAACCGATGGTGTTTTAAGTGCGGGAATGACCCGTTTCACTCCCGGTAAAGCCGGATACTATTTCGTTTCGACGTACATAGAATTTGGTAACAGTAGTACCGCTCCTGGTAACGTCTACCTGTATAGAAATGGGGCGAATTACATGCAAATTGCGGGCGGAGGGGGAACGGGAGCTGCGTTTAACAATTCAACCGGTAGTTGCATAATTTTCGTAACCAATACCGATTTTCTCGAGATATTCGCTTATTCACACATCGCACTAAATATATTAGCTAGAGACTTTTCGACAGTATTCTTACGACCTTAATTTCCTTGCTGATCGAAATAATAAAAAAGACTTCCAAAGGGCGGTGACCAATCCTCTCCCTCGCCGTCTCATCATCCACTGACCGTGTACTCATCATAGCTGAGTCGGCTTGTGGAACAGAAATCTCGTAACAAATTTCTGCCCCGGCGAGGAATTGAACCCCCGACCTCTTGGTCGACAGTCCAGCGCGCTATCCACTGTACTACCGAGCACCCCCCTCAGGAAATAATAAAAGACATCCAGAAAATTAAAAAGACATCAGGAAAATTTCTATCCACTGTACTACCGAGCACCCCCCTCAGGAAATAATAAAAGACATCCAAAGGGGAAAATTTACATCAGGAAAATTTCTATCCACTGTACTACCGAGCACCCCCCTCAGGAAATAATAAAAGACATCCAGAAAATTAAAAAGACTACTACTGGGGAGAATATGTCCGGGGGGAATATGTCCAGGGGGGAAATGTCCTACATCCGCTTTTAGTGACGATGAGAGACTCACTTAAGACTCACTAGCTGACTAATGTAAATAACCGAAATAGACCAAAACAAAGAAGAAAGGAAGTAATTTCAGTGAATGACAAAACCAACCAGTAAGTAACAGGAAGTGAAAAGAAGGAAAGTATAAATCAAGTAGCGTATACATAAACACCAAGGCAGTGTATGTTTGAAACTTTTGGCCCTGGAGATAAATTGTCACATAAACATTGTGCGCTGTAGGCCCCTATAAGTTCAATAAAGCCTGGTAACATGCTTAACTGTGCTTATAGAGGTGTATTGTAGGAGTACCCTAGGATCTTCCCTAACTACGTACAATCTTGTATTTATATTAGGCCTAAGTAATTTGGCGTTTCTAACGGATACACTTTAATTAAACCTCTACTCTAGAAATAGTCCTACATACAGGTTGAAATTCCGGAATTTTACACATTACATTTTTTCTATTCAGAAACCTTTCCAAATTTCCACTGTCATTTCCAGGGTGGTCAAAATGTGCTGAAGTGCTTGTTTATGTGAAGTGGAGTCATAGGCGTACGGGAGATTTCAGCAGTGGGGGGGGGGGGGGAGAAGATTGAACTTATGCGCGAAAAATATATCGGGAAAAAAGTTGACGACCTTTTTTTAGTTGTCTGGGGCTGTTTGCCCGAAAAACCAGACTTGCCCGAAAGTTGACGACTTTTTTTAGTCGTCCGGGGCTGTGTTTGCCCGAAAAACCAGACTTGCCCGAAAGTTGGGGGGCAATTGCCCCCTCAGGACCCGCCTCGTACGCCTATGAGTGGAGTGGCGGGATAGTGGGAATGGAACAACACATAGCGACTTAGAGGATGACACAGGGTTTGCTGGGGGCAACACGATGAGGTGGAAATATCGGGTGAGAATCGACGGAGTTGGAGGTTTCAACCCCCAGTCTTTCTTAGAGCCCCATAGTGAAGTCTGATTTTCACACCCCAATTCTAAGTGTATCATAGTCCAACCCCCTCCCCGTCGTTTACCCACAAGTATCACCAGGCCCGCCGACAGAAATTCCGGGCCCCTGGGCAGAACAGTCACGGGCCCTAAACTATCTTTAGGCTTTATGAGCAACTTTAAATAAAAACATATATAGAAATAACAAAAAACGAATGTACAAAAATGTATAATACAATACAATACAATACAATTCACTTTATTGCAACCAGAAAACAAGAAAACAATAAAAGTACAAAACATGCATGCATTGGCTACAAAGGGGGGCCCAAAAGGGATGGACATCCCGCTGGGAAGGGTCACCCAAGTAAAAAAGTCCCAAGAAAAATTAATCAAGATAGCTTAAAAGAAAGAGACTAAAACAAATTAGGTGATGACAGATTGCAGAAAAGCTTATATTGTCAAGAGCATATAGAGAAACAAACTTAACTAAGTACTTAACTAAAATCTTAACTACACATGGTCATGTGCACTTCAAGTAGCATTAGTGGAGGAGAGTAGAAGAACACGAAGTTTCTTTTTAAATACCTGCAGACTACTCGATTGACGAATGTCAATTGGTATTGTGTTCCATACTTTAGTGCCATAAGATTTAATAGTATATAATTATATATATATATTATGAATAACAAAATTAATTTATGGTAATCAAATAGCATTTTTTCCAAATTTAACTGCAGCAAAATTGTTTAAAATATCCTCGTTGGTCATGCATTTATTTTTTAAGATCATATTCTATTGCAAGCAGTGGCGGCGCAAGATTTCAGATTTTTTGGAGGGGGCGAAATCCTCGCGTAGGAAATTTTCCATTTTCATATTCCCATCCGCCAAAATTTCTGATGACCTTTTTTAGTAATTTGGTCGAAATCGTTTGGACATTTTCCACTTTCATCCACCAAAATTTCCGACGATCCTTTTTTTAGTCATTTGGTCGAAATCTCATGTAAATCTCGCGTTTTTAGGGCGGGGGCTAGACGTGAAAATATTTAAACCGGATAGTCTTTTGGAGGCTTAGCCCCTAACCCCTCTGGCGCCGCTACAGGTACTGATTGCGAGAGTTGCACGACCATTCAGTCTGTCTTGCTTCGTAACAGATGGTTGAATAGCCTACTTTTAATTTGCTTGAACTTGCTGAAAGATCTTTCAAGTTTTCAACTTCCGCATTACACTCACAAGCTCTGATGGCAGAGTGCTAACATCAAAACCAAGCCTTTCTACAATTTCGATAATAACTTCAATTTTGGGCCCGAAGCCGCCAGCAATCAACTATGACCCGAAAGAATATTATTGAATAGACGTCCGGACTTTATGCGCAAATCATCTTCTTTATCACTCTTCAAGAAAAACCTGAAGACTTGTTTGTTTAAGATTTATTTTGAACAGACATTCCTGTTACGCGCTTCAGTGCAAGATTTTGTTTTGCTTGGGCGCATTATAGTCTAAATGACAGTTTAATAATAATAATAATATTTATTATTGGCCTAAAAATAATATTAAAATATAATAATGATAATAATAAATATTTATTATTATTATGATAATATAATAAATAATAATAATTATTTTTTTCAGTGCAGCCCGGGCCCCCTAAAAGTCGCCGGGCCCCTGGGCATTTGCCCCCTCTGTCCCCCCCTCTCGGCGGGCCTGAGTATATCACACTGCGTTGACTTGGATATACGGTAATCAGATCACCGCGTTCACCGTTATCATAAGCTGAAAAACCAAATCGTTGGATTAACCCTCAGGCTACCACGCTATTTTTGTAACACTGACTACCAAGGGGGGTGGTTACCACCCCCCCCTGGATTTTGGGTTTGGTTTGAGATATCATAACTTGTAATACACCTATGGATTCAGCATTCATTTCTGCACAAAATGGTATATTTAGGTTTAAAATATATGAAAGCACCCCGAAGTTATGAATTTTTTACCGTAGGCACCCGTCGATTCCACAAAATGTATACTTTCGCATAAGCAACATATTAGATTCTGTGTGTTTTAACATAATTTATTTAATTAAAAATAGTTTACATATAATAAAGTCCAATATTCAACTATAAAAACTAGTAATAAGTTAGTTTTAGTTACAATAAAAAGAGAAAAAACATGTAAAACATGCTGAAAAACGTTTACGCAGACTTATCGGTTTGCGTTGTAAAAAACCCCAACATTTTCACACATTTAAATTTATTTTGAGCACTTCCGGTCATCAAATGTCAAATTAATTGGTATCAAAAAATAGCCCTAAATGCACTCTATAGAATGACATAATTTATTTCTCTTAAAAAATAAATTATGAATAATGTTTAATAGGAAAAACATAAAACTTTTATGAAAATAAAACACCTTTATTTATATTTTAATTTATTTTGAGCACTTCCGGTTGTCAAAATACAACTCCGTGACCACCAAAATGTAGCCCCACATTCCCTCTACAGAATGGTGTAATTGGTGTCTCTTCATGTCAAAGGACGGATAAGATACAGCCGATAATCTAAGGGGGGGTGGTATCCACCCCCCTGGTGCCTCGGGTATATCGGGTATAACTTTTGAATGGTATGGTATATCATCACACATTTTAGCTCAAAATGTGTGCAAATGAATCCTCTACAGCTACCTAAAACGTCAAAATTTTATTCTTAACGGAAAAAATTTGATTTGGGAAAAACCTAGGGGGGGGGTGGATACCACCTCCCCCTGGTAGCCCGAGGGTTAACCAACTTATATTCACAGGCGAGTCCAAAATTATTAACGTTACCTTCCGCATTTATCCAGACATGCGACAACCACTTTCTAATGGCAGCAGTGGAGTTTCTGCCTTTCTGACAATATTTAAATAGCCCGTTCATCTGTATAATTATTGAACATATTATAGAAGACTCAGACCAAAGACCAACAAGTCTATGAATAGATTTCATCAACAGTAGATCTGTCGACTCCATCGTTGGCAGACAGAGGCGACCCTTAGCATGCAGGTCTATGCCTTAGTCCCTCTTGCATCTAGTCTATTATAGCATAAACATCGCGTACAAACTCATGTGAACCACAGATATCTAGCAGAAAATGCGAATCGTTGACAGGTAACATAAGTAGGTAACATAAGTATAGGTAACATATTACGTAGGTAACATAAGTAGGTAACATAAGTAGGTAACATAAGTGTAGGTAACATAAGTAGGTAACATAAGTAGTCCGCAGCTGCTTTGCATAGACGATAAATTTAAGGAAACGCTACAGTTGAAAGTTCAACTTGAATATTATTCGCAGCAGCAGGATATCATAAGTAATCTTTCCCCGTGAAAAACAATACCCTGGAGGTCTGGTACATTTTCCATGCCATAAATATTGCCATTTAATCCTCGTGTAGGCCACCCTTTCGATATATTATGTGCACAAACTGTGCACACACACACACACACACACACACACACAACACCCGTACATACACGCATACATATGTACACAATTATATAGATACACACATGCATATCTTTGCCTCCTTTTGTGACATAGCAAGATGGTCAGGAAAAAATAAGTGAGTAGGCATAGTGATATGGTTGGTATACATACATGTACATGCAAACAGGCATAATATAGACAGTTTCAGTGAATCCATTCATTACGAAAATTTATTACGAATCATTATCTTTTTATCATTACTGCCATCATCAACGTCGTCATCGGCATCATCATGACATCATCATCATCATGACATCATCATCATCATCATCATCATCATCATCATCATCCTCATCATCATCATCATCATCATCATCATCATCCTCATCATCATCATCATCATCATCATCATCATCATCATCATCGGGAATGAATTGACCCCGTTAGGCCTAAATCTGGTTACATGTTGAATGACCTTCTTGTTGTTTGCTTAAATTTAAATGTCTTTTCTGGTCTTTCCATTTCTTCATCTCTTTTCGAATCATGCATTCAATGCGTTGCATCCTATTTGCGTGAGAGATTATAGGTAATGCAGCTGTCATTCTTTCAACGCCAACGAAATGTCACCCATCTTTCGACCGGACTTTCACTCTTCAGCAGCTTATAGTTTTGTAGCCTTAAGATTCCTGGCTCTGCAGTGGTTTGTATGTGCGCTTGTTATATCTACAGAGTAAGTAAATAATTCACTAGTTTTATCACATTCGATAGTCTTGTATGGCATTGGTTGGTCGCTGGTTTCATGTTCCTATTCGCAGCTCAAATAGCAATTGTCCGAATCCCACAAAGGTAAAGTATCAAGTGTGTTTTTCTGAATGTCATATGATACGCGGCTGCTGCCATCTGCTGCATGGTTAACCTCACGAGCATAGGCGTACGAGGCGGGGGTCTAGAGGGGCAAATACCCTCCCAAATTTCGGGCAAGTCTGGTTTTTCGGGCAAACAGAGTCCCGGACTACTAAAAAAGGTCGTCAACTTTTTGCGGGATATATTTTTCGGGCAACAGTTCAATCTTTTCCCCCGCCCACTCCTGAAAACTCCCGTACGCCTATGCTCACGAAAGACTTAATTCTTAAGCCGACAGTTGAATGACCCTTCAAACATTGCAGCGTATAAAATGGCTATTATTTTTGGTAATTGTGTGAGACAGTATTTGTTTTGTTTCATTACACAATACACATGTAATAATGTCATGAATATAGTATATACGTTGTTTACGAATGCGGGAATGAATAGCTCGTTTTAGTGGTTGGTCCGAAGATTTCAAGGAGGGCTTAAGCCCCACAGCAGCTGGCATCTTCACCGGAGGCATAAACAGAGTCAGTCGATGGCTCGATGCCTAACAACGCTTTCGTAATATAGTCCCATGATTAAACCTATATGCATGGCGAAAGCCTTCAGCGTGATTACGCTTGATGAAATGTATATGAGCTTGATGAAATGTAAACTAACGCATGCAGGCTACTAGGCTTTATATCATCTTACTACTGCAGGCGGTCATATGGGGCAATGATGTCTATCCCATATACAAGTGTGTGTAACTGTGTACATGTATATATATACAGGGTGGGCCAAAAAAAGTGAGAACACCTTGTAGAATACGAGTTATTTACAAATATAATTCAATTAATTATATTGTTTTCATATATTTTTGTTTGCCAAGTATTTAGCTAATCAGAAATCATGTTCAATGTGTCCTCCTTGCTTCTCAACGAGTTTTTCTAAGCGTCAACGCCACTCATTTATGCTACTACATGTCAATAAAACGCTGTCCCAGATTTCTTCATTCTTCGAGGTTCGATTATTGCCAACTTGAGCTGCTCAACTGTGGTAAATTTTCGCCGAAGGTAGACTTTTTCTTGCAAAGCACTCCATATGGCATAATCTACTTGGTTTAAATCACAACTGTTCGGTGGCCACATGTCTGGCTCGATGAAGTTAACATTCTCCTGCCAAAGACAGTTGATTGTATTTTTCGCTGTATGAGATGGAGCTCCATCTTGCTGCTGTAATGTCCAGTTATGGCGATCACATATCGCCTTGTCTCAGAACATGTCCACAATAGTATTCACTGTTTACTTTGGCGCCTGGTTCAACGAACACAATATTAGTTTTACCCATTCGAGACACACCAACTGATATAAAAGATACTGCGCGGCTGAAATGGTCACGTTCTCGTATGAGTCGACTTTCCTGAACTTACATTTTTCTTTGTTTCAGCGGAATAAACAGTTAACTGGAGTGGCATCGGTGAATGTCTTTTCGTCGGTAAACCAGATGCTTCGATCGTACACTTCTCTCATTAGGAAACCGCTCAAGTAGCTGCCGACTGGGTTGCAAGCGTTTCAAAGTGACATTTTCATTGAGCTTCTGCCCGATTACACGCTTGTACGTTTTGAGTTGTAAATTTTGCTTTAAAATGCGTCGAAATAAAGACATCACATAGCTAAATAGATAAGTAAGTGAATGAGCAAACAATTTAAGCTATTTTGGATACAGTGAAACAAGCTTTGATGCAATTATACTACTTTTTACGCGATGTTCTCACTTTTTTTGGCCCACCCTGTATATATATATACACTATAAATAGTTATACAGCAGGGCGCTATATATATATATATATATATATATATATATATATAGTTATATACTTATAAATCAACCAGCAGCAACATAATTATGTTGTAGCCTATTCAGCGTGCTCGTTTGGGCACATAAATTTATAGTTTTGCATATTTTATCATTTGTAATTATCCTATATGCATAGTAGGGTGTCAATAATGACTCCTCCCATCAAAGGTCTACATATGCAAGTAATGTATATGGGGTGTCCGCATGCATGTCTGCAGTCTGCAGTTTAAGGTACCGGTATACAAACATCCCATGCAGCAGTCAGGTTCAGTGCTAATGTAAACGCGTTGTTGTGTAGTAGTCTATATAATAATATTATATGCTAGTAGTTATCATTTAAGCAGAATGGGATATGACAATTCAATCAGTGTATACAGTATATTGCACTGCAGGAATCGCAGCAGACAGGATGCCGCGGAGAGCAATGACTGCCACATACAGTGATAAACAGCTACTGCAGTGCCAATTGGGCAAATAAAAAAGTTCGGGTGTTTATATAATATAATATATGAATATATATATATAGCCTATACGTATATATGTATGCATATAATTATACATGTAGCATGCGATTCATGACTGAGAACCAGTAGGAAGTACACGACATATGTATGCTTCAGTTTCACATTTGTTGGATTAGCCTTTATATTGACAAAAAGAAGAGATAGCCTACACTATTATATATATACTAGCTGTACCCAGCCACGCGTTGCTGTGGCAGAAAAGACCTCCCCCTCCCCCTCCCCCTCCCCCTCACACCGTCCTTTACTGACAGCGGATAGAGCCCAAGAATGTTGGAAGGCCGTTGTCGTAATGGAATTATTTATCGACTCGCTTATGACGTCACGCGACGCCACCTAATTCATGTTTCGTCACTGTGTTTCGGATGAAGACGATTCAAGCGTGTGGTTTGGTTAAATTTGCAAATGGCGGTCGAACGTATTGCAAAGTTCACTTTTTGTGGAAAATATTGGGTTTTTTCGTGGAAAAGAAATCTAAAGACACGGTGCTATTGGAATGGAAGGTTTTGGTAAATTTTCACAACTATCGCTGCGTAACTTTCGGCGTGATTGTAACATTAACTATTGGAAAGTTTCATTTTTATTTATATAGATAAATATATATATATATATATATATATATATATATAAGTCTGAAAGTTTGTCCTTCTGTTTGTTTGTAGGTCTATAGGCCTATGTGTAGGTCTAGGTCCATCCGGCTAAAGGCCCCGAACGGAACGCTCAGCGCAGTTTTTAAAAAAATCAACACTCGTAGGCTAACACATGCAAAAAAATTAATTCAATAAACAATATGTCAATATTATACGCAAAATGTTCGATATGAACACTAATTTTCTTCGTGGAAAAGCCACGATATATACACAAGCCCAGGATCAAAACTATAGAAAGAATAACAAGAACCTATTATAGGCCTACACAAGCTTATTTACATTAATTTTACCGACCGGAATCCTTTACGTGTCTATTCAAAACCATCTCAAGATAATTATCTAATGTTGCTCAATTCATTTTTACCGAATACTAAAGTGGTCGCGTTTCCGTCACGACAAAGCACAAGAGACAATTTACGGTCTTAGTCTTTTGAATTTGAATCGATGTTGTAAAACATGCCTTTATGTGAGCACAACAGGTGGTTGCTACGCGTCTGATTTTATAAATAGAATAATACATGGCAGTATGGTATCGTCATGCATTTGTATGATTCTATAACCTTCGCCAAAAACGCCAGCCTTTTTTCTCGGATTCCTACAGCTGATCGTACCTTCAAGGTACGACTAGGTATAACGCCTTGTCCACATGCTTTGAACTTGAATCCGGTGTACATGTATGCTATTATGCTATAGCCTACCTGAAGGTAATTATTGTCTATCACCACGCAACTACCGGTAGTGATTATTTTGAGAGAAAAAACCATAGTATATAGGCTACACTATGGGTTTTATATATATATATATATATTATATTATATAGACAAAAAGGTAGAATGCTGGAGTAGATTGTTCATTGTATGTGAACGACCTACTCCGTCTGTTATTCATACACTAATACATAGGCTATAGCAGCTGCTGAAAGATATGGTTTCCAATGCGCTTGAACAAAACAGAGGCGTGCCATCCAGTGGAAAGAGAACAGAGGACAGGTTTCAATTTACGCAAATTAAAACCTCATGTCTGCACTTGTGATTCAAAACAGTACTACACGGTACACTCTGAGTCCCTGACCCAGAGTATTATATGCATAGGATTACGGCTGCAGAATCTGCAGACTCTAGCGGCCTGATTAATTCGTGGGCGTTGTCTTTGACAAAGGGCCGGTGCACTTGTGAACTGCAGTTGTAGAAGCACTTCTGTCCAGTTTGAAATAGTGAAGAAACGTCACTGTCCTCCGATTGGAATTTGGGAGTAATTTACAATGGAGGATGGGAAAAGAAAGACTGGGTTGTGCAGTTTTAAAAATCTTTAAAACAGTCCTGAACATTTTCATTTACCGCGGCGCTATCAGAGACCAGTACCGGTAACTTGCAATACTTAGGGCTGCTCTCCTCTGGTTTCAAATCTGTAGATTAGAACTGCTATCAGTCGGAAACTCAAGACCTGGACAAGATCCAAGGCAACTTAGTCATCGGCTGTTTGTTACGAATTATATGGCGGCTCGTAGGCTATAGGAGTTATCTCCAGACTCAATGTTGATGTGAAGCTATGTGCCCCAAGCAAAATCCTAAACACTAATACAGAGGGACACGAAGCCTGACAAAGTGACACCTACTTGAATGCTATACATGCAAATGTTAGGTAGACATAACAGAGAAATGTTGGTGTCAACTTTGAACACGCATTAAGTTAGGCCTAGTGTATATAGTAGTGCACTAGTTAGAGCTCAGATCGACTTAATTCACAAAATGTCTACAGATGCGTTGCGTTTGTAATAGGCCTATAGGGCCTAGATGCTACTTGTTTAGAACACACAGACACACAGACACACACCCACACACAGGCCACACGCACGCACATCTATTCTAAAATTATTATATGAGGCGTTTTATTATTGGCAAATGAAGTTTAAAATGCGGGATGTTAACGGTTGGGCCGGTTGGCTGTTACTAAGTTGTGAATCTGCAGCGCTTAGGTTACATAATACACATGACTGTGTCTGCCACGTATAGGCCTATAGCCTAGACCTTGCGAAGTAGGCCACCTGATTATTTATATAGATTTAATTGTCCCAAAGATAACTGTAACCTAACTGGACTCAATTGCATTGCCTCTAATAATCTAATTGATATAAATTGCCTTGATTGGCAATTGAACCGAGTGTAAAATTAGCAGCGGTTAACGGTAGGCCTAATTAATCTTAGGCACATAGGCCTAGTTCCGTATAAGGTCCGTCCGTGCGTTCGTAGGCCTAGGCCTACATTTTTTCCGTCAGTTAAAAAAGACTTATTAAAATCTTAAAGATAATTTATTCCTTCCTTGCACGCTCCGCTAACCAGCAGAATACTATTTCCGGCTCTAGTATGAGTGTCAAAGCTTAAGAGACATTCAGAATAATTGAAGAATTAAGTTCAATAGATGGAGTAGCAAGCTCTGTAAGAATGTTAGACTTAATGCTTTACTGCAATAACTGTAGAAATAAAATTAGCATATGATGGGATTGTGCAGACAGTGTTGTTATGCTTAACATTTAATGTTGTCTGGTATACATCTACTGATCCAGGGATAAATAAAAATAATCCATCAGATGCAAAAACTCTTACCTGGTAGGCTACAGATTGCAAGCACATTCACATCACGTGACGCCGGCGTTTCTTACGTAAACATAACGGAAGACTACGCAGTAACAGAATTACAAGGAGAGAGGCAGCTGACAATCCTGCTAAAATTCTCGTGTTGGATAAACATAAGCTCCATCGTGCCGTAAATGATTGGTCTGGACTGGGTGGTTTATAGTGCTAAGAAGCGACTGGAGCATTCAGTCTCGCCTCCTGTGTCTTCAGACAGGCTGCGTTGGCGTTAGGCGTACAGACAAAGTTCTTAACGTATATATATATATACGTCGGTCTGTACAAATGCGTGGAGTCGGGAGGAAGAGAGTGGGATGCACACAGCCTGTACGAAAATAGCAGAGAGGGAACGGGAATGGGATGGGGTGGTGGTGAGATGCAGATCAATGGAATTCAGCATCTCAGTTCGGCTGCCTCCTCCTCGATGATGTCTTGAGGGGAAAGCGCCTGCAGTGTTAATCTCTCTGCGGATGAGGAGGGAACCACATGATCTGGCCTCCGCCCTTGAACGGTGGAACTTGATCCAGACTCCTAAGTTAGGAGTCCTAACCCAGCCCCCGGGGCCGTGGCCGATCGACTATAGCTCGGTGTAATTATGCAGATCTAACCAACGCTATTGCTCTCTTCCCGCCAGCCTTTGCCCCCTGTAGGCTGCATTCGATGCTGACTATACACACATGCATACATTGCATACATGCATACTACAGTACTACTAGTGCATGCTTTAAATGAGGAAGCGACGCAATATTATTGAAGGTCAGTGCTGCTTCCCGCCGCGCAGGCGCATAGGCCGACGACATCTGGCGTAAATTAAGGGGAAATTGGATCTCTTCACACAGCTAAGCAATTTAGGCTACCACCACATATAGTATATTACTGTAATATAATATAATAAAATTATGTGCTGTCAGTTTAGCTAGGGCTGCATAATAAATTAATTATTATTGTTCGACGGAACAAAGACTACATTATTAGCAGCGGGCCTAGACATCTAAAACAAGAAGAGAGTCGGTTCATTATTTTAGAGCCACATTTGGGCCTACTGTAATAATTCTTAGGCATCATCAGTCGGTGGTCATTGCTAAGCAAAATAAGTGCGTGTGTAGGCTACTTCGCTGTGTTTGAAGCCAGCCCCCAAATGAAAGGTAGCGTTGCCACGAAAGAAAACGCTGGTTACAGCTTTCTGGTTCCACGCTCTCCCACAGTAGGCTACTCTATTAGTTATGTGTTTGCTGCGTAATTTCTAAGTGTCGACTTTTGTTATAAAATTGCACAAAACTATATAGGGCCTACACGTAGGCTATCAGAATTCGCTCTCGATCAAATCCACAGGAAAATGTTTCCATTCTCAGCGCATTCGGAAGATCCGAATTCCTAAACAGGTCTACCTAGGCCTACTCTAAAGCTAATCGGTGAGCAATGAGCACAGCTGATCATTCACGAACCAAGATAACTGATACAGAGCTCAGTTTCACCAGACTGCTATTCTTTAGTTTCACATCCGATGGATTTCCTTTCCTTGACTTCACATGACCTTCGTAGATTGCTTGCGGAAATAAGAGTCGTTTCTGCTTAATATCAATAAAAATCAGCGCCTGACGGTGCAAAATGTAAAGGTCTACCCATTACCCAAACGTTGAATCTTATAACCTGCACAACCCTGCAGACAAATGGCACATGTGTCACCCTACCCAAGATCAGACTAGGCCTACAAGTGGAAACAAAAACTGAGTATAAAATTATGAGAAACACGGATAGATTGTCAGTTTGATTTACCTTTTATTTTCGCCATTAACCTACGCTAACGGCAGTTTTTTGTGGATATCTGGCATTGACAAGACTTTAGTGTTGGACTTGAGAAATTCTACAAAGCTGTTCTTGATAAAATGCACAAACCAGCACTTACAGCATTACGCATCCCCATGATCTCATCTAGAGCTAGTGTTGAACCAATGTAGTTTTACTAAAACTGCATCGATCAAATTCAAGTGCCAAGATGTTCACATCGATAATTATCTCAAAAGCAATTCTGCACAAATACAATGTGGCGAATACACCATTGCTTTGTCCAAAAAGTAAAAACATGCATCTCTTTGTGCTTCTAGAATCTAGACGTTATAGTAACCACGTCCACTTGTACAACTGAAATTTGACAATTGACTAATCTTACAAAGCTCAAGAGTGCAGATTGAAGTTCGGCAGACCATTAAGAACTACAGGCAGACTGAAAAAGGTAAGTTTTCAGTTTAAAGCAAAAGAAAGTCTCGCTAAGCGTTACGAACGGCAGAGTTCCAGTTGAAGGGAACAGCAAATATGAAAGAATGTCGGTCGAAGACAAAGTGGACTTGAGACAGAAGTACCCATACTTGAGACACAAGTACTTTGTGCATACCTTTAGGCAAGTAGTCACACAAGACCACTGAAGTTATGCTTTGCAAAGTGAACTTCACTGAAAAGTATTTATCACATATACATAGAGCTATTACAAATTACTACTGCAAAAAATTGCAATATTAATTTCATAAAGCCAACTATACGGACACGTATAAACTTCACTGCAGACCAATTCTTGGACTAGACATGTTTTGAATTCTAGCAGCAACCTGTGATGCTCCTTAGTTTTGTATTAGATAAACCACGCAATAGCTATTATAGACACAAAGAATGTACTAATGAAGGTGACAGAAAAAGAGCATCTTAGATGACTAATCAGTGCTTTTGCAACATATTCTATTACCATATTTGCACAGTTTAGTCGAGGCAAAGGTTTAAGGATCGGACGACTTCTACATTTCATCCCAGTCAACACTGCCTACACGCCAGCAAATAACTGTCTGAGATCAGTATGGTGTATGGTCTCGCTTTAAGTTGCATCGAGATGAAATAAAAAACAAAACATTGAAGAAACACACAAGACAGATGCCAGAGTTTCTCATTTTTAATTTCTTCTGTTGGAAAATAAGAAATGACAGTTCTTCAGTCAATGTCCTGAACCCCTTCGAAGAGCAAACCGTTTTTCTACTTTCCTGGAAGGATCACACCATCGTACTGCAAAGAAAAACGAAATTATAAAAGAAAATGATCGCAACTTGCTACATCTTTCATAAAAATTAAGCTGACATTTAAGACGCTTAATTACAAAATAAAAAACAACAGGCAAGCATGGCTGCAAAAATGAAATTCACGCAACAACTGTATCTCCATTTAAGTAGCATCATGACCACAAAACAGACATGATGAGTTGCGTTTAGGAGAGTTTCTCTTGCAACAGAAACAAATAATCAGGTTAATCAGCACACAGTTGACAATCTGCGACTAAGTGCTTCACTCCAAGCAATATGATAGACAATGTTAGACATCTACCACAATGCACTCAATAGTAACAAAGAAGTTTAGAACTCCAAGCAGACGATTGCAAATGCCTCAAATCCAAACAGAGGCAGTGAAAGACAGTGTAGTAACAGCATTAGCGTGGAAATAAATATATACTTTCTAGCAGATTGAATTTAAACTACGATTCAGTATCCGTGGCTTTCCGCGCTGTGTTCAGTGGTAGTAATTTTGAAGTGGTGCTATAACAAGTACTCATACATATGATTTTTGGAAATAATCCGAGTTTTTTTACGGTTTAATGAAAATAGAATATTTAAACAATAACACTATATATAGCAAGCGGCTTACTTTCTGTTGGAACCATTTAATTGCTTCCTCCTTTGTAACACGATGATTGTGACCGATGCTGCCATGGGCCCTTCGCCTCTTGGAGATGCTGTAGCCTGTACAACCACCACATTAAAAACAGTCAATACAAGTCACGCTTTCTACTGAATATTATTAAACAATCGTCATCAATGACTCATCATATTTGGTTAAGTACATCAACAAACATGCATACTGCACCTGGAGATTTCACATGTAATTTACCTGTGGAACACAAAATGTTTTTGCTAGGCATTGTCAACAACACATTTGTAACTACACGGCAAACCATCAGAAAGTAGATTTTAACAGTGATCCAGCACATTAGTAATGGCTCAACAGAATTGCCTCAGCACATCTGGAGCTACATTCGAGCACTGGCTCTTAAATTTTGCGCAGTGATTTGTCATCATTGATTTGCATTCATGACCTACTCTAAATACGACAGCAATACAAACGTGTATTTCAATGCAATAAAGGACATAACAAGAAGTGTTTCTAAATTCAATAATTTAACCACTCTGAAAATATTAAATAATGATTCCGAAATGGAATTCGCGAGCGTGCACTGCTGCCAATTACCTGGGCGTCCAAGCACAACGTAGTAATCCATGCCATAGATACCGATGTTTGGATCATACTTGATGCCAAGATCGATGTGCTCCTGGATACCAAAGCCAAAGTTGCCAGTGCAACTGAAGTTGCCCCTCTTCAGTTCATACTCACGAACCTAATACGAAACAGACAAACAACTTTATGACATTGTCTTAAATTAGCGTAGCACTTTTACGTCACAAGCTACATCGAGTTCCCAGTCACTTCTGCTACGTATTTGTCATTAAAACATTAGGTCACATTGGGAAAACATTCACCAGATACTGTGCATAAACGCACATGCATAAATATCATGTACCCTTGCATCTTAGCATTGGTAACAAGTCTTTAACCCTTTACCGACGGAGGGCTTAGGATTCCTCACCCCCATATCATTTATCATGCGCCTTTGCATAACTCTTTACCGATGGAGGGCTCAGGATTTCCCCCCCCATATAATTTACTACACAAGACAGGTCAAGTGGCTAATACCACAGCAGGTACAATGGTAATGTATGGCCTAAATGTTACCACATGGTGCACATTTACAATGAATTTATGACACAAGCGCTTTGCTCTCACGTTTGTGAACCCAGAAACATACAAGAAACACGAGTAAAATATAGTTTGTCCTCCATTATTAGTAACACCATGCCTGAAAAAAAGCAGCATGATGAGTTGCAATTTCGGAGATTTCATCTTGCACATTAATGAAAAATCAGGAGAAGCTGCATGCAGACAACCAACCTGCGACTATGTGCTTTTAATGACAAATTTACCTTAAATTCAAAATCACTAATTGTTCATGAAACAAGGAACATATGCAAAAATAATTTACACAGACCTGTCTGTAATATTTTAAAATCATCAAAAAAGTAAATAACAATGAACACACACATTATTGTTCCATAAACCTCGTTTTTAAAACAAGTGGCCATCAATATCTTAGAATACATGCTTTGAACCGAACACAGAATTAACCACAACTGCAACGGTTTCACTAAAATTGAATTAAAATATAATTTTGGTCAGAGAAGGATTAATTGGCTAATACCACAGCTGTACAGTGTACATGGTCAAAATGCTACCAAATGGTGCACATTTACAATAAATTCATGACACAAGGGCTCTGTTCTCACGTTTGTGAACCCACATACCAGAAACAATCTGAAACGTGTGTAAAATATGGTTTGTCCTCCGTTATTAGTAACACCATGCCTGAAAAATCAGCATGATGAGTTGCAATTTCGGAGATTTCATCTTGCACATTAATAAAAAATCAGGATAAGCTGTATGCAGACAACCAACCTGCGACTATGTGCTTTTAAAGACAAATTTACCTAATTCAAAAACCATGAACTGTCCACGAAACAAGGAAAACATGTCAAAATAGTATATACAGATCTGTACTGTAATATTTTAAAATCATCACACAAAAAATAAGAAGTCAAAAAGCAATGAACACGCACATTATTATGCCATAAACCGTGTTTTAAAACAAGTGACCAAAAACTGGCCATCAATAAGTTACGATAGATACTTTTAACCAAACACAGAATTAAACCACGACAGTGAACATTACACCAAAATTAAACTAAAATAATTCTAAACACCAATTCATATTAATAATCAATCCTGCAATGATGTAATTGGCCATAGGTTTCATTTGGTTACTTGTGAAGTTTATTTACTTACTTTCAGACCCTTATCAAGGATCTCCTCTGCCTTGGCGCCTCGGACTGTGCAGTGAACAGCAATCTTTTCATTTCTTCTGATGCCGAACGATCTCACAGTGAAGCGAGCTAAAACCGAAACAATGCAACCGTAATGCAATTACATCTTTCAATCACAATGTAATGAACCTTTCTATTTTCCCATTGGCGATTTAAACCATGGCTCAAATTTCCAATACAAGCAGATGAGAACTTTCACAACTTCATTTCATAATGTAGTATATTATGTACATTGAAATTGTTGGCAGCAGATTGTCATTTAATTTTTAAATAATCTCTGTAACCAGAATTCAGCTCTGAAACTCAAGGTCTCATCATAAAAATCCAAAAAGCAACTATCAAGCCAAGACAAGATCTCATGGACATTTTAACTCTCATTGAATTCATCATAAATCACACAAATGGAATTTTTTTTAAATACAGAAAGCAATCGTCCCTCATTTCCTTTTAAAAACAAATACATATGTTCAAAAACTCTTACCCTTGGAGTAGACTGGCGTCTGGCCAGTCAGTTGTTCAAGGACCTTGGCAGCACGGGTCAGCCTGTCACCAGATTCACCGACGCAAATGTTTAAGCAGAGCTTGAGGATGCGCAGATCGCGCATCGGATTGTTCTTTTTCTTGTCATCCTTGGCTGGGGATTCGCCGTCAGACTGAATCAAACATCGAGAAAAACAAACAGGTAAGTGAAAAGTCTGAACATGTGAATCAACATGGCATACATGGAGTAACGAGCTGAAATTTTTGGGCAATATACAACATCTCAGGGTTATGGTAAGTCATGATTTAATGGTTTATAGAGTAGGTGCAGCACAAGAATATTTTACGCTGTGTTGATACAATGTGTTCTATATCAACAAGCAGCCAGGCTTGCAAAGAAATATCAAAGATAAGCGGGTACATCTGGCACTGTTACACACGTCAAAAGAAGCAGACGATGCACTCATGCAGTTGTGTTTGCCTGATCCTTTTTATTTTTAAATCAAGCTTCTAAAATACCACGATAGCAAATGTGGTAAACACGCACACTGCGTGCCCGTACTCCAAACAATATGGCTGCCAACGAATGCAATAAAATTAGAGCGTGACTTATCGATGACATCGCAACATGCATCCCAACATGCAAAGCGTGAGGGTCGGTTAGGGCTCAGGTTAGGCGTCGTGAGGGTCGGTTAGGGTTAGTTTTAGGGTTAGTGCAGACATTCTGCTGAAATTGAAGCTGAATTGATGAACAATGTCGTCGATCGGTCGCGCTCTAATTTTATTGCATTCGTTGGCAGCCATATTGTTTGGAGTACGGGCACGCAGTGTGCGTAGTTTACGTTGATTAATTATTTTCACTTTACCCCACGTTGATAAATTATTTGGCTATTGCTATTGATATACAAGTAATTTCTGGATCGCCAGGTTCAATCCAGCTTCCATTTCAACTATAAATATGCCTTTATCCAGCTTCCATTTCAGGTATAAAATGCCTTTATCCAGGTCCTACTTCTCAAGCGTTTTTCATCAATCCAGCTTCATTTTCAGCAGAATGACTACACTAACCCTAAAACTAACCCTAACCGACCCTCACGACGCCTAACCTGAGCCCTAACCGACCCTCATGCGTAAAATCCCGCTTCTATTTCGTCACTAAATATTTGTCATCGAATGTAAGAAATTGGTTGTCGGATAAAAAAAGTACGGTTTTTTCGTCAATCCAGCTTCCATCTTTTCGCGTTTTCGGTTTATATTGCTACTTCCGGTTGCGAATGTTCAGAAATTGTAATAGAACGTTTTATGGCGCGTTATATTCGTGATTTTAGGCGTTTATTAATTAATCAACGTAAACTACGGGATATCGATAATGAAAATAATTAATCAACGTAAACTACGGTTTAACCGTGTGCGTGTCTACCGACTTTAAATACATTACCACATTCTCAGTATATAGAAGAGCAGTCCCTTAGGCTTTTAAAAGCTAACCCTCAAACCCTGAGGCAGCCTCTCCCCCGGAGCGCCGTTCGGGCCATCGAACCATAGATGCCACCCGACGGTGTGGATGTCCGATGCGTACGCCTTGTCGTGGCGGGGGAGCTGCAGCCGACTTCAACATCTTCGGAGACCGGAGTCGGTGACCAAGTACGCAAGGGCAACAACCCTCGAAGCGCTGTTCGAGCACCGACACAAGAGGTTCACTCGACAACGTAAGTCCGATGCGTACGCCGTAAGGCGAGGGAGAAGAACGCAAGGGCGACAGTACCTCCGCCACTGGGAGTCCAGGCTTTGCACACCAGCTGCATAGTGCCTGCCAGTGCCAGTCCCAAGCCTGGAAGAAGGGAGGAGGGCGCCGCTAACAGTCTTCGTTACTATACAGCTAGGCGTAAAACAGATGAATACTACTACTACTGAGGCAGCCATGGGCATAAAGTGCCAGCGACTTCATTTTTCGTAGCCTCGGCAATCGGCATATGACGGCGGATAGCCAGTCCTTACCCAAGCCGTCTCACCTTCCCACCGACAGTTTATGGTCGGTGTGCTCATCATAGCTGAGTTGGCTAGGGGTTCCGATGGAGCAGAAAATATATCGACGTAAATTTCTGCACTGGAGATTTGAACCACCGACCTGTCGTTTGACGGTTAACACGCACACTGAGTGCCCGTACTCCAAACAATATGGCTGCCAAGGAATGCGATAAAATTAGAGCGCGACATATAGACGACATTGTTCATCAATTCAGCTTCAATTTCAGCAGAATGACTGCACTAACCCTTAAACTAACCCTAACCGACCCTCACGATGCCTAACCTAAGCCCTAATCGACCCTCACGCTTTGCATGTTGAGATGCATGTTGCGATGTCGTCGATCGGTCGCGTTCTAATTTTACTGCATTCCTTGGCAGCCATATTGTTTGGAGTACGGGCACTCAGTGTGCGTGTTTACCCGTTTGACAGTCCACACACTAACCACAAGACTATAGCGCGCCCCATAGCAAAACGATCAAATAATTAAAAATTGCAGCAACAATTCAGTTCAAGATGATTTAAAATAACGACTAAATTTAAAAAAATCGCTCTTTCGCATAAAATGTTTCACGTGCTGATCAATGATTCTCGCACTCCAGTTGTGGCATGTTTTTGACAATTATTAGCATAATTAACTCTTCAATACACTAAACAATAAACACACAGGTGAATCCTCCAAAGTTTGGTTAATTCAAATCAATAAAAATAATTACATATGACGCTATTTTATGCCCGAGATTGAAGAGGATTAAAACCCAAAGTTTTCAACAATACTCACAGCCATTTTAACTATTACGGAAAGAAGGACTCGAGGCTGGTTCTCTGCGTCGGAAGTGTAAAGAAATGACTGTGAAGCTGGTTCTCTAGCAAGTTCTTGGTTACGCTTCTTTTCAATGCCATTTGTTTTGCCCTTTAATAAATTTACGACATCAATGCATAATAATAATAATAATAATTATTATTGTACACGGTAACCGGTTGCGGTCTGTCAACCGGATTGCTGAATAAACGAAAATTATTAGTAGGCTACGACTTAGGTTTTCAATTAATAACTTTCGTCTCTTATGACAACGAACCGCCTCTATGGCAAGTAAACAAGACTAAAATATCGCCTTTATTGACTTCCAAGTCGTTTAAGGAATATATAGGCCTACTGTATGCAATGAAACCTATTTAAAGTTTTTGCAACCCTTTTTTCGACTTATTTTTGTCAATTATAGTAGCGATTGATGGCGTAAAATTATTATCTGATCCTCAATTTGCTATCATGTGTTTCAACTATTTCACGTAATCACGCTGCGGTTTGTCAGTTTTAATTCAATAAAAACAATATCGAAGATCATTGCAGTAATTTTTAATTTATTATCATTAGAGTACGTTCTGCAAATGGAAATATTGAAAACCGGTCTTGACATGTGCCATTTACTCATTTACTCACTTACTGGAGCAGGTGAAACAGATTAAATTTAAGGGAAGATGGTCGCTTCCGTGTTTTGGTTATCAAATGTTTCGATCTGCAATAAAATATGACTTATTCGTTTTCTTTTTATACCGTATTTTATATGATAATCTTCTTTATTTGTGCTGTATTCGGCGAAGGTATGAAATTAAATTAATGTCGAATGAGTAATTTCACTTTAAATTTTGCACAACGCTTCGCTTTAACATGTAAATATACACTCTTTTTATAGCGACCCCGTAGCGTCGACCTTACTAATTTTCAATGGATTGTTCATTCACCACCTAGCACTGACAACTTACTGTAAAACATTTTTCGTACTTCAGGTGCATTAGTTAGCAATGTAATGCAATGCAATATGTAAAAGTCGTTATGATTGGTTATTTCATTGTAGATCAGAAAGTTCCACTGCAAGAAGTCACAGGTTCAGTCCCACTGCCAATACTTAAAAGTGACAATTCAACCTCTGACCTCATCACGCCAGATTTGCATAATGCCTCGCAGTTTGAAAAGTCAGCCGACGCTCTACCAATACCTGACAATGTCACACAAACAGCAGAACTGACGTCACCAACACTGCTGGTGACAACTACAATTGCCAACACAAACGGCAGCTGGCCAGACTACGTGAAATTCTGTCCAACAAACATTGCCTGTGATAGGTTGGGTCCTGAATGCATTGACTGTGATTTCAACGAGACTTGTTTCTATGGACGAAACACTTCTGTCATCTGTCGACCAAAGGACATGATCGTCTGTCTTGTACGTTCATTATATGGTTTCTTTGATGTATACAGGACATCGCATAACATTAAATAGTTGCTTACTGACCAGAAACAAGAGCTCTGCAAATGTGAGGCAGAAATTCAATGATACTTAGGGCTGGCAAAATGTTGGCAAGTTTCAATGATAGTTATGTTCATTTTAGTTGCTGATAAGTTAGTTATATGTTCATTTTAGTTACTGATAAGTTGCTTGTGGGGGCGTGATGGTGTAGTGGGTGGGTATGTTCGTTGCCTTGCAGCCTGAAGGTTCGAATCCACCTCAAGTCGCCGCATAGAAACCTTGAGCAAGTCCTTCACTCGAAATTGCTCAGCGCTTAGGCGTGAAACTCCGATACTGTGTCCACGCTGTAGTCGGAATTGCCTCTCGGTAGAGAGCTTGAAGGGGCGCTTTAACAAGTACGCATACAAACAAAATAAGTATTGTTAAATAGAATTAATTGCATTTGGTATGACATACGTTTTCAGTACATAATTTAATATCCCAATGATAAGATTCTACTAAACGTGACTAGGAAACCAATGCAAGTTGTCTTTAACCCTTTAATGTCGAGATGGTAGTAAATGGTATGGGAAATCCTATACCTCCGGCATTAAGGGGTTAAAGTGTTAAGTTATGACTAATTAGTTTAACTTCAGTTGATGTCATTCCGCACACCAATACTTTCACAAGGTGCAATGATAATATCAATGCAGAGTATTTAGGGATGATACTAGTGCTTGTCATGATAGTTAATCATTTGTGATATATTACAAGTTCTGTCATTTTCTGAACATACTTTCAGGCTAGCCAGAATTTTACACGGTGGCACAATTGTCAGTACTGCTATCAAACTTCACCACACTTGCACTTCTGTACAAACAGCACTGTGTGTAAAGTGATCAGTGCACCGCGACAGACGTATCAGGCCAACTGCACAGTCAACGAAAATGTTCTCTGCCTTGGTTAGTCCAATATTATCAATATAGCATTACAGGAAGTGATATATTACTTTTGTACTAAACAAACGTTGTATGTCCACCTGAATGATACACAGAGGTTACACGCTGGGACAAGACTAGCTAGGCAGTATTTCAACCCTAACCTTGTGGATTAATGTTTTTCTTATTGGGACAATAGTTTACAAGAAAAGAGCATTACTAGATCCATGCAATGTGAGCAAGCTAGTTGCAATGCTCTTCACTTGAAATGTACTTTAAAATTAGACACAATCCATTTGAAAAGACCGTTTTTACTGTGTACATTTGCAGTGGAACTATGATTGAAATATTGTGTATTTTGTCTTAAAGATGATTACTTTGAATTTTGTTGTAAAGATTATTGTTTAGTTAACTTAAAACTTGATGAAGACCAAAAAGTATCTTGAAGGTCGATGAGTACTCTACATGTATTTATAGTAATCACATAAAGATTGTTCTGATTTGTAAGTTATTAGTTATTGTGTTTTAGGAAGGCGGACATTTTACAAGAAGCTACCATGCAACTGGACATCAGGAAAACGATGGTCAACTGCACTTATACTAAGGTATTAAGAATGTATAATAATAACATTTTCTTTTATCGAAACAACCAGGTTTACAGACCACAATCGGTTAAAGTGTACATTTACGCAATTTAAACAATTGTTATCCAATGCGCTACTGGGCCCCCAAATCTAATCCCAGGATCTTGAATCCCGGGACATTTTTAAATCCCAAGGATTGACAAGCACGAGCTCTCGCATTTTTCGGATTAAAAAATTACGATTTCTGATTAAAATTACATGACCCATTGTGCAAATCTTCTTTGGTCAATAGATGCCAACATGACAGATAAGCAGAGGCCCTCATACAGGTAATCTGGTTACAAGCTAGCCAAGCAGAACACTGGGGTGACTGGAGGTAGGTGTTTCTGAATGCTTGTGTAGCAGATTAGCGTTTGCTTCCTTTCCTTGGTTCATACAGACTATAGACCGCTTTAGCATCATGGCTGCTTTTTCTTGGCTTCCTCGTCCAGTGGTGTTGCGGTCAGTCAATGCATTGGTCACTCGGTGTCCTGATTCCGGGCTGTCATATCCAACACCCTTTATTCCTATTCAGGTTAAGTGCAACTCAAGCCCAGTGAAAATGGGGAATTCAAAATGAGCTCAAGCTTGTATATCTCTCAATCTGGGACAGAGGTGAGGACTGAGGAGAGGAATTGAACCTAGTGGTTTCCAGGGGTGGGGGTGGGGAATAGAAGCCACTATCAATGGTCAAATACAGTACTACACACAATGCTGCCAGATACAACTGACTAAAGCCAATGCCACGAGTATGCGGTTGAAGTACAGTAGACAAAGCGCATTGCTTTCTTGTATATGACCAACTGCTATACTAAGAAAAACTTATAATTAGGTATAATAATAATAGCAACAGTAAAAGTGACTATGATTGTTAATGATGGTTTCTTATTCTTTAGCATCACTATTGGAGGTTTTGGAGCGGATCGATTTTACCTCGGACTTTGGCGTGAAGGCATCGGAAAGTTGTTCAGCTTCGGTGGACTTGGAGTGTGGACGCTGGTTGATGTGGTTCTTGTTGCTACGGGTTACATCGGTCCAGCTGATGGATCACTATACATCTGGTAGAACTAGCGACGGCATGTAATTGCTACACAGCATAGCCACTAGCGACATGTAATTGCTACACAGCATAGCCACAGTCATTGAATCTGGTTTTGTTTTGACGGTGATGATTCCACGCGAAGACAGATTCCTCCGTTGATGTGTGACTCTAGCGAAAGTGAATTGTTCTCTACAGGAAAGTGAATTGTTCTCTACAGGAAAGTGAATTGTTCTCTACAGGAAAGTGAATTGTTCTCTACAGGAAAGTGAATTGTTCTCTACAGGAAAGTGAATTGTTCTCTACAAGAAAGTGAATTGTTCTCTACAAGAAAGTGAATTGTTCTCTACAAGAAAGTGAATTGTTCTCTACAGGAAAGTGAATTGTTCTCTACAGGACGATGTTTATGTGTTACACTTTTCAGATTTATTCTGATCTGACATGCATCTAATAGTGTGACTGTCATGAGACGCGTTTCAACAGATGATTTGCTGCTTCTGATGAAAATTGATCTGCCTGCCACAATCAGAGTTTAGCTGCTTTTGAGCGATGGCATGGTAGATAACGTGACTTGAATCCTGGGTTCATCATCATGTGAAAGCGAGATACGTCTTCAATTCAAGTGTCGCCTTAAATCAGATCTATGATGTAAACAATAGTTTAATACTAAATAGACGTTAATTCATTAATCTCCATGCTACTGATGTCTGGTTAGGAATGTTAACGTTTATTCAAGCTCTGCAGATAAGAACATCAGTTACAAGAGCCTACATTACGTTACACCCCTTCCCCCCCTTGTCCCCCTTCTCCTTGTATTGGCATAATGTCCACATAGCAGCAAATGCTTAATTACTGGTATGTCTGTGCACTACCTGACTGAAGTTAGAGAACTAAGACACAGGTTTTACTGCCTAAATACATTACCAAAGTTTTGTGTGTGCATCCACATTGGCCCTCCACCTAGTCACCTTTTCACTCGTCATTAACCTAAGACCCTTTACTACTGTAGATCTGTTGGGCTTTAGTTCAGTATGTTTTTTATTTGTTTTGTATTAAGATCAGGTGAGGAGAGTACAGGGGCGGATCCAGGGGGGGCTTATCTGGTCATGGCCCCCCCCATTTAGAATTCCCATGTATCGTGCCCCCCCCCCCATTTGGATTCAATATGCCGTGGAACAATGTATATATTGTACAATTTGGCCCCTCCTATTAAGAAATGCCCATGCATTGCGGCCCCCCCATTTGAAAAAAATGGCATGACTAAAAAAAAGTCATCAACTTTTCGGCGGATAAAATGGTATTATTTTTCCAAAAAAATTTCCGGATGACTAAAAAAAGGTCATCAACTTTTTTGGCGGATACGAAAGAAAAATTTCCCAGACCCAACGCCTAAAAATTTTCCCGGACCCAAGACCAAATTTTTTTTGCCCCCCCTTGTCCAAAGTTTCTGTACCCGCCCTTGGGAGAGTACATGAATTAGTTTGAGATTCAAAACGAGACAGATATTACTGTGCTTCAATGTACAAACTGAGAAGTATTGCAGCGAGGCCACTACTGTGTACTAAGGACACTGAAGACAAGTTTATGTATATTCTGTACTGTATAGGGATTGAAGAATCTGTTGGCCAATGTATGGAGGAGGTATTCACAGCATATTAAAGTAACTCAATAATTTTTTCATGTGTTGTGCGGTTAATGATATCTTGTCAACTTTAAGCGTAGCAACAAAGTTATAGATTTTTGGAGATGAGTTGCAATACAGCAGCTAACATTGGTAAATTATACAACAACAACAAAACTGCAGCTATAAGAAACCAGAGTTTAATAATGACACAGCAAACTTGTTTATTGGTGTTTCCTATTACGGTAAATAATTCTTGTCAAAAAGCACAGGTGTGAAATCTACAATTCCTAGTTGATAACAAAACAGCATATAAATAGAAGAATTAGCACCTATACAGTTAACGTATATAATTATTGCAGAAGTTTAATTCATAGTCTTTATAATAGTGTAGAGTTTCATTGATAGCACCTTTGTAATACTGTAGAAAATACTGTAACAATTATATTATCTGATGTCAATGGTACTTTAAATAAATTAATTTATAATCATCCATTGCAAAATCCAATATTACTCAATGCAACCAGAATAGAATCACATAAATAGAATGGCTTAAAAGCAATGAACAGAACACAATAACAAAACAATTTATTAACAGCATGGTCTTGTTTGTGAAATTCCTAATGTATCATAATTTGACCAGAAGGATTATAAGCAGAGCGGACACTGCATCGGAGTTTCACGCCGAGGCGCTGAGCAATTGTGAGTGAAGGACTTGCCCAAGGTCTTTACGCGGCGAGGTGGATTCGAAACTTTGAACCTTCCGGCTCCAAGGCAATGACGCCACCACTACACCACCGTGCCCCACAAGCAGAAATGAATAAATATTACTTTAATGAAAATGTGCAAAATATGAATCACCTGAATTAAACTTACATAAAAATATAAAAATTTCACATTGGACAAGAAGCAGTAAGACGTCAATGATTTTGAGAAGATTGCTAAAACAATCCATATGTTGTTTTCATGCATTATTTGTTTTTCAGTCCATGTAACATGTAACACAGACCAATGTGAATCTTAAATATACTCTCATCTGCAACTACATTTAGCATATAGGGGTCATTGCATAATTACATAACCAAAAATGACCGTTTTTAACAGCAATGTTTCGTAACATTTCTTTTGACCCACCCACCTCAGCCTTACATAATTATTGCTATAAGAAATCAGTTAAGATTTAGGCCTACTAGACCTATGTGAACACATAATTAGAATTTATATTTTCATATCGAATTTAATATAGTATGTGAATTATATTTTGAGTAGGATAGGCTTAAGTTATACAAAATGTTTTATTTATATAAATGATGTCACAGTTTAAAATAAATGTTAAAAATTGATAAAGATTTTTTCACACACTGCTAAAGTTTTCCAGACTAAATTTCTCATTAAATAATTAATCAAAATTAGGATGAATTAATTGCTTAGTCTGCACACTTTGATAATTATTAATAGAAATATTGCATAGTTTTGTTTGGCATCAATTTTAAATGTTTGAAATTCGTGTCCACTAGCCTAAGTAAAATATGCTTCATAGTGGTTCTTCGACGTCAGGAATCCAAGTGCAATTAGGCCTACCACATTGTTCCATTGGCAAAACTATCAAAGGTCCTAGCAATTCGAACAGTGGTTTCCGGTTTGCACAAACGGGAGAACAGATATGTTGACCTGGCATTTAACTGGTGTCTGCTGAAGTGTCATTTGATGTTAATTTGTATCTTAACCCTTTGAACCCGGAGCTCCCGTAATGCTATGGATAACGGGCTGGAAAACCGGCCTGTCGGGTTCAAAGGGTTAAGCCTGTCCTACTCAAAATATAATTCACATACTATATTAAATTTGCTATGAAAATATAAATTATAATCATAAATTATAACTGTTGGTAAAGGCATTATGTAACATTCAGTTCCCCATGCCCACCCACGTAACATCTCAACGTTTTCAGTGATCACACCCTTGAGCGTTACGTAATTATATGCAATGACCCCATACACTTCTATATGCAAAAACCTGGGCAAATTAACAAAAAGTCAACAAAAATGCCACCATTGTATGCAATGTCACAGCCGACTAGACTAAACAGTGAGAAAAGTTTAAGCTTGCAATAACTTAAATTTACATTTGATAATAATTTGCCATGTATAGCTGAAAATACAAAGCGATCACATAAAACTCAAAACAATCACCAAAAACTCCTTACGATATGGACATTTAAAAATGAGAATCTTGCTCAAGGACAGAACCTTTAAACTGACTTAGTTATCAAAGTAAGGCCACAAATTCTTGCATTATTACCACTCCATGATAAAGGAGGAGGGTAGTGCTAGTCATCTTTGCTGCTACAAAACATCCTGATAAAACAACTGAATGCATGACCCACACACACACAGCCAAGAATTCTATGTACCCTGCAGAAACTTCAGCAATGTAAAAAAATCTGCATCCAACTGATGTCAACCTTTAACAGAACAGGCCAAATGTAGCTCACGTGGAAGGAAAAAGGCCAAGTCTACGTAAACCAGTCTTAAACTATCCTCATTCAAATGAGGTAAGGCACAAATTCAAAACACTACCCTATCCTGAATTGCTTATAAACTACGCTACAAGCAACTTTACCTTCCAATAATTATTTTCAAGCATCTATCTCAGGCCTCCATATTGCGAAGGATTGACGTCAACTTCTGACAACAGTTTTTCATACAACCGGAGCAATCGACTTGCTGCTCGCGAGCACCGGTGCACGTATCGCAAAGCAGGTGCATTCCGGGAAATGTCGTCGGCTTCTTGCGTTCGAGCACCATCCTCACCTCTCGCAACGAGTCCACGCTCGTCTCAAACTTCTCCAGCTTCTCCGTCAGCAAATCGATGAGAAATTGCTGGTCCAGTTGATCGAAGTCTGGCTGGACCTTGAGCCGCGCCATTGGAGCTCGCTTCAGGTAGGACAGCGTTGACTCCTGCAGATGCTGAAGCCCATACTTTTGGGCAATGACAAAATTCTTAACGGAGGATGGCTGGTTGCAGAGAACCTCCTCGGCACGCTCCACCAGCGTGTCAATCTGGTATTCCTGAAGCAGTGGAAGGAGCTGAAGAACATTCTCCCCTAAAATATATAACGACTTCAGTTTAATTTTCAACATCATAAAACTGCAAAAACTAATTCAAGGTTTGTCTAGTTGTCTTATTCTGCATGATACAGGCAAAATAATTATTCTTCTGCACATCAATACTGCACAATGCACATGATGAATGATGATTATTAATATGCTTATGCAGCGTATCAGTATTCATACGTACAATGCATTCAACAGCTTCTCATACATGCACTCATAGCCTGTTTTAGTAAATTATGATACTTTTCATTACGAAATACGAATGACTGGCTGCAAACTAATTCTGCATCCACAGTGTATTAACTGACTTTCCACACAATAAACAGATGTATATTTATATGTAAAATTAATAAAAACTAAACTTTACCTGTAATTTCTTGATTGGGTGGATGGGTAACGGCAAGCAGTTCAACGACATCAGTGTATTTCTTGCCTGGCAGAGCAATTTCAATGGCATTCTTTTCTTTGAAGTTGTTCTCAAACATTGCCTTGAAGACAGGTGACCACAGCAAGAGAATGAGCTTGCTCGCATAGAGAGGTTTTGCCTCCACTATGAATTTTATGTCGAAGTGAGGCCATTCGGCGGAGAAGTCGATTTTTTGCGAGGAATACTGTTTTGACATCTTGCTGTTCAGCACAAAAGATAAAATAAGTACGTTACAACTTGCACATTCAACTTTTTAGTTAATTACACAATAGCTTCATTTATCTCAACACAGAAATGGTTTTATCAACAATCAATGACCTAAATGAGTACGTTAATTGGTTTTAAAGAGCAAAACAAGAGCAAAATGATAGATATGGCTAAGATTTCCTACTTATCCGAAAAGACCTTGTAATAAGCATAAATATATACATGTAGGTCTACACAAATATACGCACATGTGCACACAAACGCATGCATGCACGCACACACCTATGAACATATGCATACATACACACACACACACACACACATATATATATATATACGTAAATGCATATTATGCAAGAGTACATGCATATTTGTATACATTCATTCCGAGTATTTATATAGCGCCTCTTCAAGAAAGCTACTCAGAGGCGCTCTGCGCTAACTAGCCGAAATGATGTTAAGTGTCATAACAACAAGAGAATTTCATCAATATACATATGTAGCCTAATGTAGGCCTATATAATTATGTGCATATACATGAGCATTATATATATATTATTTTTTTGTACATACAATCACGTATAGGCATATATGTATGTTATATGCATATATATTAAACATGTATGCATAGGCTTACATTATGCATGAATCCATAAACATATGAATATACTAGAAATATTCAGCCTCCATCCCAAACTTGTAAAAACTTATTTACACTGTAACTCTTCCCAAGAGTAAACTACTAAAGCCGGAGCATAAACTCAACAACTCACTGGAAACTCACATGAATTGATTTCCAAGTTCAGACGATTCGAGATTCGGGTTTTGTTTAGTCAAACAGCGAAGGACTTCTTCAGGCGGAAAAATGGGATTAATAATCTGGGAAGAGGAGACGGATGATGAAGAAGACGACGACGGCGGTGGCGATGAATTCGAACTCATCACCCATCGAATCCAACCAAACCAGAAATTCTCCCTACCATCAATTCAAATAGGAGTCTGCAGATTATAATTATCTCATACGAAGTGGGTGTCCGAAACTTTAAAGCTTGAACTTTTTGTGCGTACAGAAATGATTATTAGAACTTGTTCGAATGCAACAACGAGACAGAGGAACAACCATAGACATAAAATGAAAATTTAACTAATAACGAGGGAGAGCAGTGTTGCCACTGAGGTTTCAGAAAAAAACATAGATTTCCTTTAAAAAAAACACAGAAAAACACAGACGTCGCCCAGCCGAAAAGTAAAGAAAATTTTATATTTTCGCCGGCAAAAAAGTTGATGACCTTTTTTTTTTTTAGTCATCCGGTCTGAAAAGTTATAAAAAAAAAACAGAAACCCAGACGAAAACGGAAAAAAACACAGATTTTTCCCAAAAAAACCCAGAAACCCAGACGAAAACAGAAAAAAACACAGATTTTCCCCAAAAAACCCCAGAAACACAGACGAAAGCAAAAAACACAGATCTAGGTGGAAAAACACAGCTGTGGCATCACTGAGGGAGAGAAGCTGCAGCAGCAGAGAAGTAGCGAGCAGCCGAGCACCGGGAAGAAAGATCTCATATATTCAAGATCTTCAGTTTTACAAGACTGGAGAATTTTTGGCGCCATGATTGTATGTAATGTAATGTAGGCCCTAAATTTCCGAGAATTTTTCAGCGTCCACAAATGCCATGTCAGGGAGACCATATGATTCACCAGCGTGAATGTATGTATGTATGTATGTATGTATGTATGTATGTATGTATGTATGTATGTATGTATGTATGTATGTATGTATGTATGTATGTATGTATGTATGTATGTATGTATGTATGTATGTATGTATGTATGTATGTATTTATGTATGTATGTATGTATGTATGTATGTATGTATGTATGTATGTATGTATGTATGTATGTATGTATGTATGTATGTATGTATGTATGTATGTATGTACAGGGTGGGCCAAAAAAAGTGAGAACACCTTGTATAATACGAGTTATTTACAAATATAATTCAATTAATTATATTGTTTTCATATATTTTTGTTTGCCAAGTATTTAGCTAATCAGAAATCATGTTCAATGTGTCCTCCTTGCTTCTCAACGAGTTTTTCTAAGCGTCGACGCCACTCGGTTTTATGCTACTGCATGTCAATAAAACGTTGTCCCAGATTTCTTCATTCTTCGAAGTTCGATTATTGCCAACTAGAGCTGCTCAACTGTGGTAAATTTTCGCCGAAGGTAGACTTTTTCTTGCAAAGCACCCCATAGGCCTATATATGGCATAATCTTCTGTGTTTAAATCACAACTGTTCGGTGGCCACACGTCTGGCTCGATGAAGTTAACATTCTCCTGCCAAAGAAAGTTGATTGTATTTCTCGCTGTATGAGATGGAGCTCCATCTTGCTGCTGTAATGTCCAGTTATGGCGATCACATATCGCCTTGTCTCAGAACATGTCCACAATAGTACTCACTGTTTACTTTTGGCGCCTGGTTCAACGAACACAATATTAGTTTTACCCATTCGAGACACACCAACTGATATAAAAGATACCGCGCGGCTGAAATGGTCATGTTCTCGTATGAGTCGACTTTCCTGAACTTACATTTTTCTTTGTTTCAACGGAATAAACAATTAACTGGAGTGGCATCGGTGAATGTCTTTTCGTCTGTAAACCAGGTGCTTCGTACGCTTATCTCATTAGGAAACCGCTCAAGTACCTGCCGACTGCGTTGCAATCGTTTCAAAGTGACATTTTCATTGAGCTTCTGCCCGATCACACGCTTGTACGTTTTGAGTTGTAAATTTTGCTTTAAAATGCGTCGAAATAAAGACATCATATAGCTAAATATGTAAGTAAGTGAATGAGCTAACAATTTAAGCTATTTTGGATACAGTGAAACAAGTTTTGATGCAATTATACTACTTTTTACGCGGTGTTCTCACTTTTTTTGGCCCACCCTGTATGTATGTATGTATGTAGGCCTATACAATTGTAATTGCAACCGTAATCTTCAAACGCAGAGCACGAGCTCATCATTCACTGGACTCGTCAGTTTATCACACTGACTCGATCTACCACTCTGGCATTTTCACGTGGTTTTATTTTCTTCGGCTTCTTATTGAACTCTGCTGCGCTGCGTTAGTAGCGTTACGTAAGTTACGTAACGCTTTCCGCTGTTCTAGGCTGAAGAATCCAATTTTAGATCCACTGCTTTGCTTTGCCTTCAACCTTCCTCGAATTTTTGACCCGCTGCATAGTATTCGCTCTGTATAATTGTAGGCCGATAGGCTATCTGTTAACGAGCCGAGATCAGCTGCGGCGCACCTTTGAGCCGCCCAGAGTAGGCCTACAGACAAGGCAAGCTCTAGCCTATTATAAGGGTCGACGTGATTCCAGCCCACAGCCTGTGAAGCTACACGGGTTAAGTAAGCATGCGCGAGAGAGAGAGAGAGAGAGAGAGAGAGAGAGAGAGAGAGAGAGAGAGAGAGAGAGAGAGAGAGAGAGATGTGTCAATTGAAGCGAGACGTGCGTGCGTTACTACGATGAGCATGGCAATGTACGTTGTTTGTGGTGTTGTCATGCGGCGCCATGCATTGCTCTTGCGGTTGCGGTCACCATCGTTATTTATTGGCTTGAATAATCAGACGTCGCTCGTAGTTAGACTTCTGAGTCGTTCGAGGAATAAGATGGCCTCATCATCATCTGTTCGGAGGAAGCTATTGGATGCAGGTATTTGTCGGGTCTTCTTTTCTTCTCCGTTCAATGGAATGGAAGAGGAACGCGAGGAACTAACGCGCAAGTACTGGCCACAACTGCAGTCAGCGTGCAGCAGGGTCGGACTCACGTTCGTACCAATCGACATGAGATGGGGAATAACGACAGACCAGTCATCCAATGCTCAGACCATCAGCATTTGCCTCAAGGAAATAGACAGGTCTGTGTGCAGCAGTAGGACTGGACCATTGTGTTTCAGAATTTGTGAGCATTTATAGACCTAGGACCGTAGCAGCTCTTATAGATCTGCGCCCCTCAAGTAAGCTTATACTGTATAGTTGATCAGCTCTGAGCTCAGAACAATTAGGACATTTTGTTGTTGGTTGTCAGAAACCACTACCGCCCTTAATTGTACGTTATGGGTTTGATTCTGACCAGGTGGTAAGGCGTAAAAAAAAAATTCTTGTGTTTCCGGTAACGCGACCGACCCATTTTTACGGCCGCGACCCAAATATTTTTGTAAAAAAATTTTATTAGAAAAAAAAATTTTTCCCCCAAAAATTTTTTTTTCCAAAAAAAAATTTAATTTTTTTTTCAAAAATTTTTTTTTTTACATTTGTATTGACATAACATAAGAGACGTCAACAAAATGAAATTAATAGGACTGTTTCTAGAGCAGTTTTAGGTGCAGACAGTCGGGAAATAGGCAGTTTATACTTGCTTAGAACATGTACTTTGTTTCAGCGTGCAAAAAAGACTAGTGGGGTATACTTTTTGGCATAAAAATATTTTACAAAATAAAAATATTTTCCGACCTACCTACCCAATTTTTTTAGCTATGTTACCGGAAACACAACATTTTTTTTAGGCCTCACTTGTAACCTCGCACTGCACAACATGTGTGAAAATCTGCCTTGAATAGCCTCCCTCAGGATCTGATGTCCTTATAGCCAGAGAGGCTGTAATTATTTGCTTTTATTTACACTTAAAATCTTTCATCATGTTCTGTGGCTGAACTGGAGAGCATCTGAGTAGGAGTGTCTAGATGGAATGCCATAATTATAATAAATGCTGTGTATGAGTTAATGAATGAAGACCTGGGACAGTGTAGCCGGGGGACTATCTTGCAAGGCTTTTCAAAGACACTACTATATAAATACCATAGTTAGAAACACACATAAGTTTCTGTATTTGGTATGTACATGATTGTGCATTTGTGTGTGAGTGTGTGTATGTGTGAGAGAGGGAGTGACATAAACAGGCAGAGACACAGTGATAGACTGACAGACAGGTGGGCAGACACAGACAGGCAGACAGACACAGACAGGCAGACAAACAGACAGGCAAATGGCAAAAGAGATGGAAAAGCAAACTTGTATATTTTACCATCTGAATTGATAACTAATTGACAACATTTAATTGCATAAGTTTTTTTAAAAATTAAATCTTTTTGTCTGTTTCCTATCTTTGATCAGTTATGTTCCTCGAGTCTGATCATATATCTTGTTGACAGATCGGACGTATTCGTCGGTTTCTTTGGACAGCGCTATGGTTGGCATGGACTCGATAATACCGCTCTGCAAGCAACGTTTGATGCTGCAATTGCACACTATCCATGGCTTGAGAAATATCGTGACAGGAGTGTCACTGAGCTCGAGTTTCTTCATGGGCATCTCAATGATCCTGGTAGGCTGCCTGCTGTCCTCTGCTTCCGTGACAAACAACATGACGAGAAAATGCGCATCATTGGTTTGCAGAATTCGGATAAAAGACAGGTGCAGAAGTATTCTGCTGAAAGTGAAATGGCAGTTGAGAGAATGAATGATCTTATGCAAAGAGTCAAAGAAACAGAGGAGAAGTGTCTGGCTTTGAACATGGCATACAGTCACCCGAGTGAAGGTGCACGGTGGATGTTTGATAAAGTCTGGCAATACGTTAGTGCAATTATAAAGGAACGGACAGAGAAGAGGCATACAAAACGAGAGCAAGATCTCCTTCAGCATAACTCATTTCTTTTCAAGATGTGTGCACTGTATCGTGGAGGAGACAGCTACATAGAGAAGCTCAACGAGAACCTCGTGCTGGGTGATTCCCGGCCGCTGGTTGTCGTTGGCGAATTGGGGAGTGGGAAATCTGCATTGCTCTGTAACTGGATTGATCACCATATTCAGAAGGATGATGTACAACGAAGGATATGGATCTATCATTTTGTTGGATGTGGCAGCCAAAGCGATGATCCCAACAACATCATGAGACGAATCGTCCAAGGTCTGAGACACGAAATTGAGAAAGTGAACGCAGGAGCCGACTACACGGAGGTCGACTATCCAGAGTTGGACAAACAGGATAGCGTTTCTTTGAATAACGAGTGCTACAAGTGGATGAAGAAAGCGGCAGAACTTCAGCTTCAAGCGGTCATCGTAGTTGACGGTTTGCAGAAAATACGATACGAATCGAAGATCACACGACCGCTTTTCTGGCTGCCAAAGACGATTCCCAAAGGCATCTGTGTTGTATTATCAACAGATAGCGCAGATGAAACGGGGCTTGAAGAACTGGTATCAGAACGGCAGGGCCAGGTGCTGGCGCTTGAACCCTTGCCTGCCAATGTTCGTCTTGATTTATGTAAGGATTTGCTTAAATTACGAGGTAAGTCGTTGTCTGAAGAACAGTTGCAGAGAGTATTAGACGCAGATCAGATATCGAATCCACTCTTTCTTAAGGTTGTCTTAGAAGAGCTGTGCACGTTTGGCAAGTTTCGTAAGCTCGATCAGAAGATAGATTCATTAGTGAGTTGCCAAAATATATCCAGTCTGTTCGCAAAGTTTCTTGAGCGAATGGAACTGGACTACGATCCAGCATATTCTGATGGCAGCATGACTCGCAAGGTTATGTGCGCTTTGTACTTTTCCAGGAAGGGAATGACAGAAACCGAACTTTCACAGATGTTAGACATAGCGTCGCACCAGTGGTTACCCTTCTACTATGCTGCTGAACCTTACCTCAACCATGTCAGTGGAGGATTTCTTAAACTTATGCATAAACCTCTAGGAAAAGCTATTTATGATCGATATATTGCCATTGAAGACAGAAAAAGAGAATTCCTGCAGAGTCAGATTAGTTACTACAGGGGACAATATCACAAGTTGAAGGCTACTGGGAGTGTTATTCCCAACCATGTGTATACTGAACTCTTATGGCTGTGCTATGAGGCGGGAGACGAGGTTTTGCTCAAAGAACTTGTCACCACTGTTCCTGTGTTCCTGAAGCTGTATAACTTAGAACCATATCAATTATTGGAATATGTGCAATCCCTTAAATTAACGAAGGAACAGCAGGTAGAGGAATTCTCACGTGCCGTTGATATGTACGCTATTGAGCTGTACACTGAAAGAACCGAGGAGGATCTTGTGTTTGATGTCAATATTGGACAAGAACTCGTCTCAGTTCTAGAAACGATGGCACTCTTTTTCAACATGGCTCGTTCAAATGCAGAGGAATACTTCCGGCTCAGGCTAAAAGGACTCCTGGAAAGTAACGACCGTATAGTTCAAAGAGACATGAAATTGCACGTTACGTTGTATGATTTGGCTTGCTTTTATGTTGACATCAGAGAAGACAAGAAAGCGCTTCCACTCCATCTATCTGCTCTCAAGTTCTTTGAAGAGAAAGCTTCAGATTCTGAAGAAAATTTAGAGCACCTGTCACGATCATACCATGGCACTGGTACTGTCTACATGAAGTTGTCAAATTTCCCTGAAGCCATTAAAAGTTTTGAAAAGTCAATGGAAATCCACAAGGGTCAATCCAACTCGAACAAGTCGAAGCTGAGTATTGTCCAAAGCCTGTCTTGCATAGCAGAGGTGCATGCCATGCAACACAACTATGAACTAGCCGTTCAGAAGTACGAAGAGGTCATTGATATGGAGAACCGCGTCTATGTCTCATACCAGCCACCGGAAATGAGCTACTCTCTGAGTAATCTGGGTATCTGCTATCGTCGGCTCAAGCTATTCGACAAGGCCGAAGAAGTTTACAACAAAGCACTGAAAATCAAAATAAATGCAGTCGGAGAGAATCATGTTGATGTCGCATATGCTTACTTCAGTCTTGGAAACCTTGCGTTTGACAGAAAGCAGCCGCAAGTGGCACTCCAGTATTTCGAGCGAGCACTGGAGATATTCAGGAAAGTCGATTACCTCGATAGCATTGATGCAGTGTTTGTAAGGGAAAATATTGCGCAGGTTTACATGACACTCGACAGCAAGGAAACAGGTCTGCCGTATTACTGGGATGCGTTCAACTACCTGGAAAAGCAAGATCAGATGGAATTGGGAGACGGTAACGTTCACCTAAACTACCTCCGTCACATACTTGGAATGAATGACTATGCTGGAACTCAGCGAGTAGCCCGGGCAATGGTACGATGTGAGAAGATGCAGCATTTCTTGCCATATCTCTTCCTACACTACGTCAATCGACTTTATCTGTCCGTTGACCATACAACTGAACCGTACGAAGAGAGTATAGAGCATGGCATCGAACGCTTTCCTGATAACATAAACTTGCCATACCAGAAGATTGAGTTGGATCTCGTACCAAATAGAAATCTAAATGCAATTAATGAGACATTAGAGTTTTACTATACAAATGCAAAAGAAAGTGACGCACATCTTTTAACAACAGCAGTGAATTTGTGCTACAAAGCTGATTGGGTTGAAGGCGCACATGGTCTCTGTGACTTTTGGATAGCGAAACGCCCAGATTTCAAAGAAACGTTAGAAAGCATCCATGAAGATCCAAAGAAAGAGGAGTAGAAAAACCACAAGAACATCTACAAAATCTGTGCTAATCATTTAGATGCTCTAATCATTTGGATGCTCTAATCATATGGATGCTCGAATCATTTGGATGCTCTAAATTGCAGCGAGTATCATCCTTGAAGTGCCAAACAACCAAGACTCTCAAGATGTATTTTTATTGGCTATTGCAACTCAACACCTCAAAAGTGCATTGGTATGGCCAAGATACTTTGCTTGACATTGTCAGAATGGTTTTGTAACTGTTTACATGCACATCACTTGACAGTTTGATGCCTCAATCGTTTTGATCAATATGATCACTATTATACACATCCATTAATAATACTCAGGGAAAACACTTTTGTGTTTCGCTTCAGTCCATCTAATCTATTATTTGTACAGCTGCATTTTTCTTACAGCTGTATTTTTGTGGTCAGAATATTCCACTCGGCAAAACTGCTCAAATGAATGACCACTGCACATTTAATCCTGTGCCTGACAAATGACAAAGACTTCTAAAAAGCTAAATAACCAATTTTGGTTTTTCAATTATTGAAAATAAAATGATCATAAATGAAAGGATTCAATTGCAATTCAGTACTCTTTATTTTGGATCAATTATATGGAAAATACGAGAGAAAAAAATAGGCTATTGACTGAACAAAAAACCAGCTGAATGTAGATATTCCACTCTTCTTAAACAGACACGGCTATAAGAATCAGATCAAGCATAAAATTATTTTCACTGGAACTGTAAAAATCGCATTAGAATATGAGCATTGTTTCTGATTAAGACAAATAACACAAAAGCATAAAACTGCATGGATTCAAAAGTGCAGCACAGCACCTGCCATCTGTAAAATGTGTTTCAAAATATCTAAACAAAACAGTTAACCAAGAATGACAGCAAAACCTTGAAGCCTATACAAACTGCCAATTCAGGCATTGTAGTTTTACAAATCTAACTTTATAAGCTATTAAGATATCATGCTTTACACATTTTAATGATGCTTGTATATTCCTAACTAATAAACTGCAATGCCAAGCTATTTTTCAGTATTAGTACTAGCACACAGCAACTGACAGAATATATACCAGGGTGTCAAAAAACCAGCCAGCAGGCCAGTTCTAGCCCATCAGTAATGTTTTTTCTGGCCCATGTAGCATTGTTTACACGATATGAGGAAAAAAGTTCAAATTTGTCATTTTTAAGGATTAATGAGCTCTTATGCGATAGTACAGTGGTTAGCGCGCTGGACTGTCGACCAAGAGGTCGGGGGTTCAATTCTCCGCCTGGGCAGAAATTTGTAACGAGATTTCTGTTCCACAAGCACCCCCTAGCCGACTCAGCTATGATGAGTACACTGACCTCACGGTCAGTGGATGATGAGACGGTGAGGGAGAGGATTGGCCACCGCCCTCATATGCCGAGGCCTTGAAAATGAAGTCGCTAACACTTCATTCCCATTGGCTAGCCCTCCGGGCTAGCTAGACGGGATCATCATCATGCGATGTTTGTAACTGATAATGAAGATAATTTTTTAAAATTTTAAGCCCAATTTCACCGATTGTATATTAAAATATGCACCAGGTAAGAAATAATTTTGGAAAAATTTTCTAGGGGGCATGCTCACCCCTCCCAGATCCCTACCCACATTTTGCTTGCAGACACCTTTGGAACTCTGGCCAACCACTTGCTGGAAAATATTGCCACTGGCTGCCTGCCATTAAAACAGGTTTGACACCTCTGGTATGCAAAGATCATCATTAGATTGGCAGAGATGCCTTTTTTCCTTAAGCACTACACGCAAACTTATGTAAATGCATGCACATAAATACTTTCCAATCCAAATTTCAATTTAGTCCAGTGTACAAGATATTGTTCCAATAGATGTATAAAATTCACCAGTTAATGCAAAATGACAATAATAAAAATAAAAACAAATATTAAACATTTGCTAGGTATCAGCTGTTAACTTGAATACGAGAAAACGACAATACATTCAAATATAAGGCTCGAAAACAGTTTCTAAAATTATGCAATATCATGATTCACTGAAACATAAATGTCTCAAAACCAAGTGTAGGCAGCAACATTTTGTCTAAGATAATATCAATTACGCCAAATGCACAGTCTCTTTTTGGGGTTGGCAACAATAGTATTTCGTTTGTGCATGGCTAGATAAGACAATGAACTGATTAGATAGCAATACACAGCAACAACAGTTGTCACAAAACTACAAACAAAGCATGTGAAAAACTGCAGTTCAACAAAGAGTAAAATATCACTGGAGTGCAATTTGCAGCAGTGTCTGCACAGTCAGACATCACAAACATTAGTAACACTACAGATGACCATCTGGAAAATATGAAAACAAAATAATACTCCAAACAATTATAAGTGAGTAGTGGCCGAAATTTTTTATTCAGCTGATCCGAAGTTTCAAATCCTTAGGTCCAGTTACTTTTTATAATAAAGTATAAAAATTCCAAAAACCCTACAGTAAATTTGTACCCTAACTCACCCAACCATCAATGAACGAACATTCAGCCCCTGTTAGCAAAAGTGAAAGTATTTAGAGTTAGAACTTATTGTCTCCCAGTCAGACTCTGTTACGAGTCAACAAAGTAATTGCAATGACCCATAAACCGATGTCTATAAATCAACATCAGCAATTACATATTTACTTTTCAAACACAAACATAACATCATTAACATGCAGATTATAGACAGAAGGCAGCTGATAAAGTCAAGTAAACTTAATACGATATACGCAACACTTAAAAGCATTGAATAGCAAAATAAATTTATGATTTCTAAACTTAACATAGCGCATACTAACTACACAAGTGCAACGAATCTATGCAATCATCCTTTGAGGTCCTTCATGAATGCAACTCATTTCGAAAACGAAAAAGTGTACTTGTGACAACTCGTTCTCAACATTTAACAGATGAGGGTGTGCTACAAGTTGCTGTGACAAAACAATACTTCACGTCGTCAGAGGATAAACGAAGAAAAGGATTTAGAATTTTATCTAACATGATCCGATCTCTCATTTATAAAATCACTGTCTTCACGAAACACGGTCAAAGCTTCACTTTGTGAAGGCATTTCAGAAACATTATCTAAAAAATGTATATATGGATACAATGTGACTTTTAGTGCAATCTATTTGTAAAATGTAAACTCATTACTGATGATCTAAAAAGCTGAACAAATGATTTTCTAAGCTCATACACATATAATCTAGAACACGATTCAATTGGCAAGATGATGTCGGTCAACAATAAACATAACATTTGCAGAAATACTAAGCTTCGATATAGAAATTAGAATATGATTAAACATTTGTTATTAATATTTGTTCTTCCATCTTCTTTGCATCGTTTGTTAGACGTTCTTTGGGCTGATGTTCATGTACGGATATTTCCATTCATTTGCAGTCTCCGTCTGCGTCTTAATGGCAAGCAGGTTGGCAAACCTCATAATGTAGAAAGGACTTCCAGCTTTGTCATTGGTCCCTGTAAGAAAGAAATGCACTTTAAATATTCTTATATTTATCATTAATCACTTTGTTTTCAATCCAAACTTATAGACATATATAAGATTCTTAGATATCAACCAAAACAAGCAAAATTACTCAACAATGGTTCCAAGTAGGAAAAACACTTAAGAAAAGTGGAGCACGATTATTGAATTGATGGGAAAGACTTCCAACTAGCGTCATCTAGTACTTGCTCCATAACATACATATCTTTTCTTCTGATGGATTCTCCAATAATGTTACTGAACCACAGCCTCCCAGCCTAGTAACTTGTGTTTTTGTCTGAATGTTTCAGTCAATGAAAATCTCTTGCAGATGTTAATATTTTGTCTAAAAAACTGTTCATGTTTATAAATGAAGTAGTCGTGAAGTAAGTACTGTAATTTAAACTTCTGCAAAACGAATTCAATTTTTTAAAATAATTTAAATAAATTCAATTTAACTAGGTATGATCCTCATTTGACATAAAAATTGTCATAAGACAAAAATGGCATCTGGAATGGCTAAGTCATCTCCAGTTCAGGAGTTGAAGCACTTGTTTAATTTTTGAGAGCCCTGAAACAGATAGCTAATTTCTCAAGCGTCTACGGATATACGAGTCTGGTTGTGCTGCCAGTCAGATATAAAAGTAAGGCCGCAGCTGTTTATGGGCCCACGGTTATAAAGCTTTAACTAATTACATGTTGAAAATCAAATCCATTGAAAAAACAGTAGTTTCAGTTTAACGAATTAACGACACTGTTTGATAACAATGATCATTAGCATCACCCTCCTCCTCCATCCAGGCTTGGGACTGGCACTGCCAGAATATGAACAGTGGTGGTTTAAAACAGAAAATTTGAGTTAATCATAATATATAACTATAAGTACTTAATCAATGTTTCTGATACAGTAAAAGTGACTTTTTTACATCACCTGTCTATTTTGTAAAATTTGGACGCTTGTCTTACAACTACTTACTTGCTGATTTACTTATTATGGTTAATAATGCAACTTTTCCAATGATCATGTATTGTACACTACCTGATTGCCTGGAACCACCAAAGGGTTGCTGAGAAACAACAGAGCCAGTCGATTTGTCATTCACGTAGAAATTCCCAGCACTGTGTCTCAAAGCGTCAGTTGCTTCCTTGATTGCACTCCTGAAAGTTTTCAATACATTGTCTTAAAGACTCTCAGCTTAATAATAATTAGTCACAAATAATTCAAAATCCTGTAAAACAAATTCAGTAACGCCTATGGATGAAACATGGCAACTCTTAAGGATGGTTGCACTAACACTTGTCATCTAAGTTCCATCTAAGTTCCATCGCTCTCAAAGACTAAGCTGCAAAACCAGTTGACTTGAATCCTTCAGTAATACAGAAGAGCTCAAACTGAATTAAACAGCACTTAAAGAATTTGGCATACAGTAGAAGAGTTTGAACCAGCAGTGTTGTCAATTATTATCTGAATAAGTTGTAATTCAGTGAGACATTGTCCTGTGAAATAATGTAACGCTGCGATGTTGTGCAGTGCGAGTCTGTCCAGATTAAATTAGTTTTAGGACTGTAGGCCGTTAACACCATAATATATAGCATGACACATATTCAGCAAAACACCTGCAAAGTTTTGAAGGTTGCAAAATTTGAGATGTTTTGTTCTTCATACACAAAATTGTCTTTTGTCAGCACTTCCAGAATTGTTTTAGAGGATGTTTATTTACCTTTCAAAGAGCGAAAAGATTATCAGAACTCCAGAATTTTCTACAATTTCAGTTCAAAAGTTCAACATGGGAATTGTCCTGAATCAAATGCCAGGTTGAGAAACACATTGCTAAAATGACATCTCTTCTGAAGTAAAAAGTCGACTTTTCATAATTTGAATCTTTTCCATAGCAGAAGTTCATTGGGACTAAAATTTCAATCCTCTGATAGCTGCAATTTTAACTGACCCAAAAAGTAAAGCCATAACTTACTCATCATCAGCAAACACGGCTCCAGTCAATGCAAATGCAGTAGTGGAATCAATGAGCTTCAAAACAGCGCTTGCGTCACGATCTTTATAGACATAGGCCGCTAGGACTGGACCAAACAGCTCCTGGATAAACAAAACAAGACAAATGATTGGGGTCCATGATCATGTACTGCATAAAACTCTTCAAGAATGCAATTAAACAATTTACACAGATTTTGCCTCTACAGCAGAAATAAATAAATGACATTTAGCACATAACATCAAGCGCCAGGTTTATAATACGAATATCGTGTAATTAAATCATAAAGCACAAAGAATAACTCAGAAACAATTCAGTATGAGATGGAAAGCAAATTGGATTAACATTTTAATGTGCTTTGACAGAGTTACAATATAAAAAAAAACATGCATATACAAGTTGCTATATTTGTTTATATGTGGATAGATTTTTGTCAGTTTATTAATGTGCTTTGACTGAGTTACAATATAAAAAAAACATGCATATACAAGTTGCTATATCTGTTTACATGTGGATAGATTTTTGTTAGTTTATTAAGCGTCTTACATCTTGCATGAGTCTGTCTGCTGGATCTTTAGTCTCGATGATGGTTGGTTCAATGTAGTAGCCCTTACTGGTAACCATAAAACAAATGATCAGCCATTACTAGCAACCATAAAACAAATGATCAACCATTACTGGTAACGATAAAACAAATGATCAACCATTACTAGCAACCATAAAACAAATGATCAACCATTACTGGTAACGATAAAACAAATGATCAACCATTACTAGCAACCATAAAACAAATGATCAACCATTACTGGTAACCATAAAACAAATGATCAACCATTACTAGCAACCATAAAACAAATGATCAACCATTACTGGTAACCATAAAGCAAATGATCAACCCTTACTGGTAACAATAAAACAAATGATCAACCATTACTGGTAACCATAAAGCAAATGATCAACCCTTACTGGTAACAATAAAACAAATGATCAACCATTACTGGTAACCATAAAACAAATGATCAACCATTACTGGTAACAATAAAACAAATGATCAACCATTACTGGTAACCATAAAACAAATGATATCAAAATCAACCTTACTGTTTATCGTGAAAGAAATGGTGCAACGTCAACCCATAAGATCATAAAACAAATAATACACAATATTACCCTTACTGGTAACCATAAAACAAGCTAAATAAATGATACATAATGAACCTTTATTGGAGACTATACATCACATGGATAATTACTATAATCAGTTTCTTACACAGGCTCCATGCAAATGCTAAGTTGTAACAAGTAATGCTGTGAAACACTGGTTAAATAAATGCTGCAGTGACAGAATATATACATGTAGTAAGTAGATTATATGATCGACGTAAGGTTGAAATGATAGCTAGAAGCATAGAAGCACAGAATGATGGTACAGCCATGAAATGGGACAAACTGAGGAGAGACCAGTTAGTCAGTCACCTTGTTACACCTTGTGTTAGTCAGTACTGTTGTTAAAGAATTATAGAACACAAAACCCAAGACAGTCTTTAGTATTAAAATTAGTAATCCTAAAGCGATCGCTAAATCCACGAACCTGTCGTCGCAGTTGCCACCAGCCACAATTGTTAGATGTGGAGACTTCTTAGCAGCGTCTAAATAACTCTTGATTCGTGCAAAAGCCTAAAATTGCACACAGAACTTCAAAATAATTCATGTGAAAAAATTATACAGTTCAATAGCTCAGATTATATATGTCAAACTCAAAGGTAAAAAAGTAATGTATTAATAGACATTGCATTAGACGTTGACAGAAATGCAAATGAACACTCTAGTATCCATTTCTGAGCATTACCATCTAAGTAATCAATAACCATAGAGATCAAGCAGTGGATCCAATATACTAGCAACTCCTCACACAATAATTTTCAACTGCGTTGCCCTATTAACCCCTTGGCTGCCGGGTCATCATGGGCTAAACGATGCCCCGTGTGCCACCACATAACGTAAATGTAATTTTTTATTGCTGCTACTATAGTTTATGTGCGACATTTAGGCTACTAAGGCAATGACTATAATCCCTGATTATATCAATATAAATATCATGTTTATGTGAATAAATATTACTAATTTAGTTTCAACAGATACTAATCACCTAGTATCCTAGAAGAACTCGATCGAGTACTTGAGACTGATGCTGTGTCTCCATTTTACCCAGATAGGCCTACTACTTCCAGAACTTAAAGCATTATAAATATCAAAGCAATCGTCTATATCAAGAGTCAAAAGTGATGGCAAAAGTCTTAATTTATCACAAAACAAGGTTGAAAATGACTTAGATACAATGATACATATGCGATGAAACGCGCCCAAAACATGTTCAACATTGACATAATTTAGTACGTAAGAATGTTCGTACAAACTGAGCACAAAAGTAGTCCAAAAACAGCCAAAACATTGAGGAACATACAGAATTGCCTCTCAGGTGCCAATACTTTGAATAATAATCAGTGTCTCCAGTGCTACACTAAGCGCAGAGGCAGTTGTATTTATTGACGAGCGGCGCTCGTCATAAGGGCACACAGCCTACAGATAGTTCATGACGAGCGGCGCTCGTCATAAGGGCAGCCAAGGGGTTAAATCAGATTACAACTAATAATGTCGTACCATCATATTAAACTGTGCAATCATGAAACATAAGATCAAATAAAATAATTCAATGACCACAGCTCAAATGATCAAAAATGGTTAATAATATTTTATAAAAAACAGAGACACAAACGCATGAATACAATAGACAAGTTTCAATTACCGTATTTTAGCGAATATAACACGCGGGTTATACAAAGTTTTACAAACCACGCACCCCAACCGCGTGGTATACTCGGGGGCGTGTTATACAAATTATTTTTTACATAGCCAAATTTTGTACCATATTATTTTCAGGTGATGGTCAAAAACTACCAGAAAGTTTCTTAAACATATAATACGAAGGCATGGACGTCGGCGAAATGAATTAAAAATTAAGTCCGAGTAGTATTCACCTATTTGATGCGCCTGCCCCTATAAATAATGTCAATATAATTAACAAGTTAGTTGTTGAAATCTAATTTGTGTTGCCATGAATTGGCTGGGAACGCAGCTTAGTAAGTTTCTTGAAGGTGCAATGTACAAATTTAAAAATGTATGAACGAATTCGGTGATTACCGTTCTATTATCATGTAAATATCAGTTGAGTTTCGTGTACATACAATATGGAGGCATGCAATCCTAATTAAATCGATTATAGACAATAAGTTCGACAACAGTACTATTAATCGTTTATTACAGTAAAATTATCATGAAAAATCAGCGAATATTGCAAACCGCACAAAGTTACCGTTCAATGTTCCAAAACATCACAATTCGACCTCTCATAGTGATAAAAGTTAAATAGTACCGTATAGACTATAGACGAATAATTCTAAATAGGCTATTTCATTCGAAACGCACAATAAACAAATAATTACACGCAGACTTTGATTACTGTATTATCGTTCGCACAACGTTAACATGTGACTAGCCTAGAATTTATGTAGCGCATATCTGTTAAGAAATAGTCTAGTTCATCGACCATAATAATAAGGTCTAAAATCTATTTACCGTAATCGTCCGTGAATGTTCAGAAATACCTAGCTAATATCGTTCGCACAGCGTTAAATTGTGACTAGCCTACAGTTAATGTATTTATAAAGAAATTAATCAATTTACCGCAATCGTCCGTACATTTTCAGAATCAGAAATATCTAGCTATTATAGCTCGCACGGCGTTAAGTTAAGCGACTGGCTTAAAATTTATATAGCGCATAAACTATCTGAAACGCTATTTGTCCATTATTTGTAAAAGAATCTATATTTAATCGTCCACAATTTATGTTTCTACCTTTCTACTACAGCAAACAACATACACGATAATTGCCCGGTCAGAAGCTAGTGAAAGGCAAACAAAACAGCTCTATTTGTTGAGTTGTTTCTAAAGCCTATTTAGGCCTACATCAAAGCCTCAAAGCAGGTACCGTTCCGACCATAGTCAAAGGAAAGACGGCTACAATCGTAGCTCTTTGTTCGAACCTGCCTATCTCCAAGCCTCACTTTCTTCAAACTTGTTCTACGGTCGTTTTAGAATGGCGGACACAATCAAAGGAAATATAAATTATTAATTAACGCTTACACAATACAATCGGCTAATATCGAAGCCTTCCTTTAATTAAGTCACTGTACAAGCGCTATAAGATTAATCTACCACCTGCGGAGACCATACTCTGTGAACGACTGAACGTAAAGAAGGAGGAACAAGGTCAGTACTGCTTACAGGTTTGAGTTGTAAATAAAATATTTTTTTAATTGTTAATATTTTATAAAGATTCTTCATTTTTTAGTTATTTTAATCAAAGAGATTATTTTAACTTTGGTATTCTATAAAGTTATGACCATATCCGGTGACAAATCATATACGGCAGAGTAGCATTAGCCTAACGTTAGCGCATGCGTCCGTCCAACGTGTTGATTGTCACATGAAATGGGTGCGTCTTATACTCTGGTGCGTGGTATATAATTCATTTTTTACTGAAATCGCAAAAACTAGCGTGTTATATTCGCGTGCGTGTTATACCGGGGTGCGTGATATATTCGCTAAAATACGGTAGATTGTGATACCAAACAAGCGAATAATTAATTATAACTGATACCATAAATTAAGTTTACAATTAAATAATATCTTAAATGTCCAAACCTTGCCATCGATGACAGAAGTCGTGAATGTGTCATGTTCGAGAGGAGATGCGACCTTCATCTGCTTCAAAGTCGCCACCAAACCATCGCGAATCGCATTCCACTTGCTCTCTGCGACGTAAATGCGTGAACATGCCGAACATTTCTGACCGCTGTATTCGAATGCCGATCGAATCGTGCTGTTAACGATGTGCTTGATGTTGCTCGCTGATGGATGGACAAAGTGGAAATTCTTGCCACCACATTCTACATTGAAGCAATAGATGCTGTACTTACGTCATGCCCGATTCTTATCTCAAAATGGCTTTAAAAAGTCAACACGCACACATAACGCACACATTGTTTTTAATTTATAAGCACAAGGTCCTGCTATATCATGAATACAGGACCATGCTTCACAAATGTCATATACAGATCATTCATAACCCAACATTCATACGACAGATATAAGGTGCTTCTCCTGCACCAAATGCAAGAAAGCAACAAAAAGCCATGGTTGGGAACTAAAAGATTTTTTTATAGCCTGTTTCAGCGATCAAGAATTTCATGTCTTAAAACTGGGAGGCCATGACACAAGTCTAACAGTCTATATCCAGACTCTTGCTCAAACCAAATTCAATACTATTTTTAACTGAGTGAAAAGCATTACCACATCAGAACCCAGTCCAACTATATCTGCATAGGCAAATTCAAGGCAAAATACACACAACTGGCAACTTGTGACGCCCTATACTCTATTACATTGGCATAATTCTGAAGTGACGAGGAAGCAACTTGAGCATCGTTCTGAAATAGCAAGAGAGGAAGATGTAATTCCAGTGACAGACTGGAGATGTAGAAAGAAACTTGCTTTGCTAATCAAGTTTATCACAATGAAAGCTAACCTCCAATGAGTCGAGGAAAGGTCTTGTAAGAACCAATATTGTTTGCCACTGCCTTCCATAAATGATGAAATGTACTACAAAACCACACACATCCAAAATGTTTCCATCAAAATATGAAATAGTTTGAGACTTGGTTAGCAATGTGATGGGATTAACATTTTTCACTGAAAATGCAGGTTGAGTCCAGTGTCTAATGGCACAAATGAAAGTTTAGCTGGCTAAATTCAAAGAAGGAGCAGAGGCCATTGAAAAGGTTGGGTTGTCGGTTGAGAGCAAAAGTAATCAGTTAGTCGGAAAATTGTAAAGTCTGCCAAACGTTCTGCAAAGCTACAAGGCAGAGATCATGGAAAAAAACATTATCATTGACCAAAATGATTATATGTTGCAGAACTAATATTATATCTGCCAAAGTTGTAGCTTTGAATTTTTATAGCTACAATCCTATGTTTAGTATACTAAAATCTTCTCTTTTCTCTGGACATTGCCATGCTTACATTTTAAGTTTTCAGGTTGGCACAAAATTAATTACCAACTAAAAATGAAGATAATATCATACTCATCTAAAATAAATTAATCAGATTTTCATAGGATGCAGTTACATTCCTACACTGTGCCAGGTTTTTTAAAGAGCCAATATGACTACAACAACAAAAAAGTGATTCTTTCTACACAATGAGTCATATCTCTTACCCTGCACTACCAGTAAAGTTAATGCCAGCCAACAGCGGTGACTTAGTGACCGCTTCACCAAACACTGGACCGGTCGATGGAACAAAGTTGATGACACCAGGTGGCAGTCCTGCCTCACGAAGGATTTGGAAGATGATGTACGTGGAGAGAACAGCTGTGTTGGATGGCTTCCACAGAACAACGTTGCCCTAAAAGAAATGATGGTACATTTCACAAATTATAACAACAATCAGATATTAGTGTATGGTGCCTAGGGTGCGTCACAGATGCATTGCAAAATTTTGAAGTATATAAAACGAGCTGTCTGGGTTTGGGTTTTGTTCCATTGTGATCAAGATTAAATTGGGTGAAAAGATTTTTGAAATCTGCATATATTTAGAGGTCCCCCCACCCCTGTGTTCAAACAATGGTTTTAACAAACCCGAACGTGCAAATTTGAGCAAATCCTTTGTGTGAAATTAAACATAATTGCTTCATTTCAATGGTTCTATGACTAGAACAATGTTAAACATCAAATTCAATGTTGCTACAATGTTTTTAATTAATATTTAGAAATAATTTTTTTTTTAATTTATTCAAACAGATGAAATTTCGAATTACCTCATATTACATTTGTATGTCAAATATACGAAAAGCAGACCATTAAAACTAAAATATTGATATAATATGTAGCTACTAACCAGTGCTAGTTTTTGACTAGTGTACTCTTGTAAGAGTGGTTAACTGTTGCAGATATGTAATAGGCCTAGTTACTTCATTTTTGCCACTTAGTTTTTAGATGATTTTTTTCTCAGTCTGATCGAGTGTCTTCGACAATTAAAGTCCTACATTACTTTGATGCCTCGTTGCGCTCCATCATTCACAACACTCACTGCCTCTACAGTTTCAGCATTTGAAACGTAGGCAGCTGACATGCAACACTCATCGACAGGAAGGTTAAAAAGCTGGTATCAAACTCAAGATGGTACATTGCGAACCACGGATTCACTTGAACAGGGTTGTGGCACAGTTGTGTTGAAAAATTAATACATGATGGAAATCGTGGTTTGGATTCAACCATTTCCCAATCGATTGATTTGGACTTCCAAATAAGTAATTGCTTGAACTTGATTAAGGCATCTGCTAGAGTGTCTCGTTCCTAAAGGTACACACTCACTAAATAATGCCAGAGGAACCATTTCAGCATTTCAGAACCAATTTCTCACGTGTAAGTAAGATGCCAAAGATGTTGAATTACTCTACATGTAGTGCTCGAGTTGCAAATTGAGAAATAACCTTGTCAACAGCCTGATACTCCGGTAACGGCTAAGGTGCACACAGGGTTTCTTACATGTATTAAGACACCATGTGACATGCTCATAGGGTTTTTGCAAATGCATGTATTCTGGGTCTTTGATAGTTTTTGGTTATAGTGCATCACACAGTTTTGCGATGTGCGACGCACAGAGCAATGCTAAGGTCAACACAGCCATCATGTATTATTGTATTATGCATTGTATAGAGCACCAGATCTTCTAAAGGTCACTTCACTTTTCAAAGCAGACAAGCAAACAAGACTAGTGATAACTCAGCAAACTCATGATGCTCGTCACATAGAAATTCAACTTGTTCACTGGCTAAGACAGACTCACCTGAGTAGGCCTACGGAGTTATTCGAATTGGGTCCTTATGGCAGCCATGCAATGCATGTGAAATGGCTTTGATAATTATGTACAAGTAATAAACCAAATGTGTAATAAAGCAATAGATTTCATTGATTTCTAAGCCTAAATCAAATTTTGTAATCGATTAATTAAAATTAATATTAAATATTTAGCAGTCCCACTTTCAGACAGTATTGTTAAGTGAAGTAAAATGAACTCTATTTCAGTTTAGAAGTGTTTGATATGTTTATTTTATTAATGCAAATTAGAGATGGCTATTGACTGAAAAATTGTCATGTCGTCCACAATACGTTTTCCACAAAACAAGCAATGGAAACCAAACCAAAACTTCAGAGGCCTGGGGGGACCTCTAAATATTTTTGAATTAAATTTCTTTCTCACCATAATGTTTCTGTAAGGTAATGTAACATAAGTAAATGCCAGACAACTGAAATTTTAATTAAAATTTTTTTGATGCACCCTAACGGTGCCATTACAACAAAAACTCAGTTCATCTTCTGCTCTGCTCTAAATCCGAACTTAGCTGATTTTCTTTTACAGATTGGAAACAATTTTAAATGAAACTTTCTGGCGAAACCTGACTTCACCTTCATCTCTGATTTATGAATTTTACAACATTATCGAACAACACCCTTTACCAAATTTCATAATGGAATCCTTGTCTTCCCCTCGCGGCACCCTAAGGTACTGTGGAGCACACATTGGGAGAACTGCACTAGACTAGTATGCATCGCTTAACATTATATAACACCTGAAAAATCTTTACAGTACTTACAGCGTTGAATGACAACAGCTAAGTCAAAGTGTTCAAAGTACGAAACATCACTAGCAGTCAATTTAAGTTGATATCAAGCATCCAGCATCTCTGCATAGATGAAGCAAGCAGAGGACTTACCATGAGGGCTGGTGCACCAGCCAGATGACCACTGATTGCTGTGAAATTAAATGGAGCAATGGCTGCCCAGAATCCCTAGTTAAACAAATACACACAAAAGAATCTCTAAATTACCATATAAACAAATTATGCAAAAGCAAGGCCACATAAAACCTTAATTCTAAGCTACAAGAACATTAAATTTGAAAAAACCTATTGCAAGCACAGCACCTAGCAAATATTTAAATTGGGTTTCTGTAGCTAAATGTTTTTGCATAAATTGAATTCTCGTAAAAATCCATCAATTTTATATCAGTCCATAATCGAGTACAATCTGAATTGCTATCATTTAACTACCAATATAACTCTCATTATTATTTGGCATCTGATATACCATTGACCCATTGGAATTTAAGCCAAAAATGTAAGCAAAGCAACATTCTGTGATCTTTTAAACCAAGCTATGAAAATAAATGAAAAGATAGTTTTAATACACGACTCTTGAAGGAAGAGAATGCATTCAAAATACTTTATACAATTGGCCTGCTTCATTACAAAGCTCTACCAGCTTAAGAAATGACCGACAGTCAAAATCAGAAAATGAGCAGAACATTACACTACCTCAAATCCTCTCCAATGAAGTGAATTATTACATTTGCCAACACTGATAGGAGACCATTTCTGAGCTTCCTGCATAACAATAAAAACACAAATCAAGTAACCACACTCTAAAATATCCTCCATTGAATCCTAAATCACAATCAACTGCAGTGCTGTCAATCTAATCGAAACATCTTACCCTAAAATCGCTTTAATGCTCTTCATGTGCATCAAATAGACGAGGGAATGCACAAAGTTTACATCATTGTATCTTCAGATTGCAGTGACAATACTGAGAAATATGAGTCATTACCAGTGGAAAAATATCAAGTTTAAGAAAGAAAATCGTTAAATAATCAACTATCTACACTGATCTGTATAACTACATCTGGCAATTGTTCTGAAGATCGATGCCATTTATTCAGGTCTGAATGAAGACAGCTGGTGCAGATACATTAAACCATAAATAAGAAAAAGATGACAGACATCTGTGACACTAAGTCTTGTAGACAATTGCACATCAATGCGACCGGTAACGTTACTAAAGATGTCACCTGGGTCAACAAGGTCCATAGAAAAACATCTGCAGTGAGCACCTACAAAGCTTTCAGTCCACAGGTGAAAAAATTTGTAGATGCTTAGCGACTGTAAACTTAATTAAGTGGCAACAAAAATCTGCATAAGTCTGACAAGATCCAAAAAGGTTCATACATGAATGTATCATTATTTCATGCAAAACAATCCTGGGTTACAAACAATACCAAAAAATAAAAATACAGAATCTCACCAAAGCCCACTGCACGTTGAATGCATAGAAGTCTGAGAGTTCACAGGCCGCGTCTATTTCCGCTTGAATGATCGTCTTGCCCTGGCCAAGCATCGTCGCCGCCAGAATGTCAGCGCGGTATTTTCCACGGATCAGCTCTGCAGCTCGAATGAAGACTTCAGCACGCTTTTCCAGTGGAGTTGAATCCCACGAACGGAAAGCCTTCTGACTAACATCAATTGCTTTCTGCAGTGTATTCTGTAATGAACATAGATCACTGCAACTCACTACTCATCTGTGTCAGTTAAAGCAGTAAATTTCTTTTCAAAATATTGTAGTTATATAATCAACTTCTGAAACAACTTCATTACATACTGTATAGACCTAACTTTCACTGTGGCTGGGTTAGGAGCGCCTCTGACTCTCTGAGTAGTCTTCTTGAAGAGGTGCTATATAAATTTTTAACAGAATAAATGAATGAATGAATGAATGAATGAATGTATAATTCCTTTGAGATTTGTGATCAAAAAGGCAGTCTAAAGAAAGAGGAAATTAAAAATGAAGGTAACAAAGCTCAGAGATAAACAGCAATCAACATCTTGATCTAACAACTTAACTCATCTTAAAGTTCATCAGATATGCTGCAGAGATTCGATGCAGAATTAAAAATATATCAGAACTTTAATTTCCTGCTACTTTTCGAAAGCATTGCATGGTAAACTCACCGCATCAGCGTAGTAGTATTTGCAAAGTTGGCTGCCATGATCAAATGGCTGCAAATATCAGAAAATTGCAAATCAACAGAACATTTACAAATATACATTGAACGCACTGTAATCTGATTTCCAACATACATGTATATTTTGTCAGATCTTTTGGTTAAATCCACGAAATCTAGTTCTGTTGATTTGGTCCGCATAACAAACATAAGTGCATTTACTCTTTCAAAGAAACATGCATCATTTTAAACTGCTGATTCATACCTAACTATCCTTCTGGACTAATCTGTCATTGAACTACAAAATGTTTGTATAACTTGGTTCAACATACAAGTTCAGCTCACCTTTTAGTTGCACCTTTTAAAAATGCCAACCGTGCAGACAAATTTTAGGAATTTTGAATGTGATCTTATCTAACGAGTTAAATAGCACTGGTCATTATTACAATGCAGTTTCTAAGGCCTGCAACAATTGAAGGACAAATGAAATGAAGCCACAGTAAGGCCATAAGTGTGACATAAAAAAATCATAAACATGCAAGCATGCACCCATGTATGCTGTGCCTAATTTAATAGAAATTTGAATCATTTTACGAGGAGCTTCTGGTTCCACTAGCTCACACTTCTATCAAACAGTGCATAGCCTTTTTGATTGCGGGCACCGCCATTTGGAATGGCCTCCATTAGCCTTGCGATTGATTCCTAGGTTAGACTTGCCTGCAATTAAGTGACTCAAATCCTACTTTATTAGCTGTGGCTGGGCTAGGAGCCCTCTGAGTAGATAAATGAAGATGTGCCATACAAATTATTGAAACAAGTGAATAAATGGTAATTATCTTACAACATACCTTAACCTGATATCGAGGAGTTTCGGCTCGAATTTCCTCGTCTCCAATAACAATTGGAACTTCAAATACTTTGGAGTTGTATTCCTTCAACTTTTTGTCGAGTGCCACACGCTGTTCAGTTCCCGGTTCAAAACCATAAACCGGTTCATTGGTTGCATGGTAAAGACTGCACGGTGTCAGATGACTGGCAGACAATCTGACACACAAATATATATCATCTTACTATAATATATTTTTTGTGGGCTATTGCTTCTGATATTAAATTAAAAAATTACACATCCTGCGAACTAATATAGCTTTCTTACAGTTGATAGCACATGAGGGACTTAAGGCAAAATAAGTATTAGCCACCTGGTTCTTAAACGACGCCAAAATTTTTATAAAATCAGAAAATAAAAAAATGCTCAACATTACAATTATCTGCCAATAAGAGAAAGCATATTCTGAAATAGGTAATAAATTTAATCTTGCATGCAGGTTACCTATCCAAGCATAAACAAATAAAACAAAGCATGCATAATTTGCTCACTCTGCCTATTATTTTTCAACACCTAAACTAAGCCTGTGTGGGGTACCCAACACCCCAGCGGGTATCTAGGCGGAGAATATATATTCTCAAAACCATCAAAACCAGCATGACTGATAACAGCTGCGCTAATAACCAGGTCATGGCTACATAGCATGCAATTTATACACACCATACATGGCTCTACATATTCTGAACAAACATATAATGAGTTGCAAATACCATTCACAGTACCGGTAGTTGGTGAACTAAAGTTTTAAATAAAGTGAAAAAGAACAGCTGACTCTGTAACATTGTAAGGTCTGAATTCATCTGCATACATGTATCCATAGAGACAACTAATATGCATTCAAAGTGTGCTACCCACTTACTATCTAACTGCCTAAACCAAACAAACCTGTTTAACAGTTGTCACAAATTACGGCATAATATTACTTTGCCTGAGTCATGGAAACGATATGGCAGTAGGCACAGATAGTGGCCAAAGTACCTTCATTTAGCTTCCCCTTATTGCTCAGATTCAACACGCATGGAGAGAAGACCTCTATAAATTTCTCTTAGTTCATCTGCTTTGGAAATGTACTGTCGTCTACAGATATTAAAGCCAGCTGTAGATTGCAAAGTCTGCTGCTCTGTCCATATTCAGGCAGCTGTGCACGGCTGATGCAGACAGCCAGACTACTGCACAGTTAAGTTCCTGCACACCACAAGCCAACAGGTCTTGCTTGCTAAATAAGTATTGTGGGAGCCTTGGCATAACCACATCTTAACTCATCATGGTTTAGCTGCATTTTTTAGCACACTGTCGTTGTTAAAGTAGTAGGCTAGTGTAGTTGCACATAAATAAGTCAAATAAAATATCGGCACTCCTCCGAAGTCCGGTCCCAAATTATTTCGCATGGCTTATCACATAGATATGCTTCTCCAATGCTTACTTACTCACCCTATATCTGAAATGGAAGCTGGATGATGGCATTTTATGGCGGAAATAGAAGCAGGATTGACGAAATTAATGCATGAGAAATGGAAGCTGGATGAAGGTTCCTAATAGGTGAAAAACATGTAGAAGCTGGATTTTAAGGAAATTAACGCGTGAGAAATGGAAGCTGGATTAAGACAGTTTTATATCTGAAATGGAAGCTTAATTATACCTTAACCCGGCTTCCATTTCATACATAAAAGTATTAAAAACATGTTAATCCAGCTTCCATTACTCAAGCGGTTTATCATTAATCCAGCTTCTATTTCAGATATAAAATTACATTACCTTACGTTTTCGGCAGTTATCTGCAAATGCTGTGCGCTAATTAAAATATTTCGTAGTTGGTGAACGGTTTGTGAAGTGACGTTGAGAAAAATGCTGTGAAATAATTTGGGACCGGACTTCGGAGGAGTGCCAATAATTTTAATTGTAACTTTACATCACCATTAAAAGCCCTGGACATAAACCTTTGAACAGTTAGAAGAGCATAGTTGCACATAAACAGGTCATAAGGTCCACTAAATTATCTTAATATCCCAAATTCATAAAAGCATGTATTGTTATAGTTTTAAAATTCAAGAATAGTTTGCCTCAGCCGTTGTAATGGCGCTAGAAGAATGGACGGATATGGGGAGCGAGGGAAGGACTAAGAAACAAGAACACATCACAGGCAAGAAAATAAACTGGAGTCAAACTAATAATACTTTACATTAAACCAATAATACTTTACATTAAATGTTTGTGTTTAAACCATTACATTGGCGACGAGGATAATTTGGAACTTGCGTGCAAATAATTTACGACGCTAAACTCTCGTTTATCTGGAATTCTACACGTGACATGGCCGAAAGTCTGCCTCCGTTTCCAACCTTCGACCCGTCGCCTGAAGCGGGTGACATTGCGGTGCGTTGGAGGAAGTGGGTCGGGCGCTTCCGAAATCTTGTCATCGCTATCAACATCACGGACGATGTGCGACGGAAAGCTCTGCTTTTGCATTATGCCGGTGAGCGCGTAAGTGACATTTTTGACACTTTACCAGTACCAAACCCTACTGAGAATGAGTCCACGACAGACACAGCCATAAACGCGCTGACGGCATTCTTTGCCCCTAAAGAGAACGTGGAGTTCGCAGTATTTCAGTTTCGTCAGGCCAAGCAGAGCCACCTGGAGGACATTGCTTCTTACCTGACTCGTCTTCGTCAGTTGGCCGTCACATGCGATTTCAACGACGTGAACCGCGAATTGAAAAGCCAGGTTATCCAAGGCTGCCGGTCCAATCGTCTTCGTCGGAAGGCATTGACGGATCCTACGCTCACCCTGGACAAGCTGTTTGAGATAGAGCGTGCAGCTGAGCTTGCCGAAGCTCAATCTTCTGCGATGACAGGTGAGCCTGCAACCGAATCCGTCTGTCAGATAAGGGCAAATCACCGGATTGTCACGAAAAATTCCGTACGTCCAGAAACCCATGATGAGCCGACAGGATACACCACCTGTAGATACTGCGGGAAAGCTTGGCCGCATGCAGGAGGCCGTCAACGCTGTCCAGCTCTTGGCCAATCTTGCAGGGGGTGCGGAAGACTCGGACATTTCTCATCAGTGTGCCGCAGTTCAGGGCCATCGCTGCGCTCAGAGGTGCAGCATGGAGATCGCAGATCAAGACTTAATTGGGTCGCTGCAGACAACCCTAGCTCCGAATCAGAAACAGAGTTTGTGTATGCCATCAGTGCACCGACATGCCGTCGTGATGCACCTGTCTTTGTTGTCATGCTGGACGGCATACCTGTTAAACTCACTGCAGATTCTGGAGCAAGCATCAACATTCTCGATGAGAAAGATTTTGAATGGTTGAATCACAGATGCAGTCCTGTAGACCTTGTGCTGCCGCTGTGCCAATGGACAATCATGAACCGTTAATGACGTCTGAACTGCCGACGCGTCCATGGCAACACGTCAGCATTGACTTTGCCACTGTTCAAGACCACTACTTGATGGTCATTTATGATGAATATTCCCGATTTCCTGTGGTCGATATAATATCATCTCTCACTGCCACAACAGTCATTCCAAAAATTGACAAGGTCTTCTCGGAATATGGTGTACCGAAGACACTCAAATCGAACAGCGGGTCACCCTTCAACGGCAGGGAATTTGAGATGTTCAGTTCAAACCTAGGTTTTAGACATCTCAAGATTCCACCTTATTGGCCGAGAACTACTGAGGGATTCATAAGGACTGCGAAAGAGGTGATCAAGACAGCCACCGTGGAAGGCAGGAACTGGAAGCAGGAATTATATGGATTCCTTCGCAACTACCGAGCTACCCCACACTCCACGACTGGGGCTGCACCAGCCACATTGTTGTTTGGTCGACCTATGGCTGTGAAACTGCCACAGCTGGTGAGGGAAGAAGATGACGACAACCTTCGCTGTCGTGATGCTCGTCAGAAAGATGCAATGAAAGCGCATGCAGATCGTGGATCTCATGTCCAGTCCTCATCCCTGGCTGTTGGTGATTCAGTGCTGCTAAAGTCACCAAAGACATACTCTAAGAGCAACCTTCCCTTTGAACCACTGCCTTATGAGGTCGTCAGCCGAAAGGGTTCAACGCTTACCGTGAAGAAGAGAGAGCGACAAGTAACCCCCAACTCTTCGTTCTTCAAGCGACAAGCAACTCACAACTCTTCGTTCTTCAAGCGACAAGCAACTCAAAACTCTTCGTTCTTCAAACCCGTTAATACCGAAGTCGTGCACGAAAACCCAGTCGATACAGAAGTCATCGACAACAACCGTATCAACACAGAAGTCGTCAACAACAATCCTATCAACACAGAAGTCGTCAACAACAATCCTATCAACACAGAAGACGTCAACAACAACCCTCTCAACACAGAAGTCGTCAACAACAACCCTATCAACACAGAAGTCGTCAACAAAAACCCTATCGACACAGTAGTCGTCCACGACCAGCCTGTTGACACCGAACTGGAGGTTTTGCAGGATGCATCCGTTGATCCTGCCACGGTCGTTCAACATCCAGCCTTACAGCGATCAGTTGGAGGGGGGCCTCTCCACATGGGTCTTGGACCTTCAGCTGAAGTATCTGGACAAGGGACATTGTGGAGACGATCAAACCGTGACAAAAGGGGTCCACCATGGCTGATAGATTTCACCCCATGAAAAATGTGTAATGGGATGTTTGGACAAACTTCTGTACATTGATTTGTCGTAACCAAGATGGGGGAGGGAAATAATTAAGATGGGGAGGGATGTAATGGCGCTAGAAGAATGGACGGATATGGGGAGCGAGGGAAGGACTAAGAAACAAGAACACATCACAGGCAAGAAAATAAACTGGAGTCAAACTAATAATACTTTACATTAAACCAATAATACTTTACATTAAATGTTTGTGTTTAAACCATTACAGCCGTAGTCGAAATTAAATTCTGAAATGATCGAAAAAGTAAAACAAAATTGAAAAAACACAGAAATAGACTTTTATACATAATCAAAATCACCTGCTAACAGATCGTAATGAATCATTCGGCAAATACTTTTTCAGTCTTGTTCGCACTAGTTCCAGTTGAAGTTATGTTTGAGTATGATTACATTTTCATGACAATGATTTATCTTGCACAGTAAAATCTTGAAAAATCCGATTCTAAGCAATACCGGTGAACTTTATGTAGGCCTACTGCAGCAGACTTAATATGGGATATCAAAGCACTACAAGTCATTGATAAAATAATTGTGGACCTAGTGACGACAAGCTGGCCAAGGGTCAGTTCGGACTTACTAACAATGACGGTCCACTAGTAACGAAAGACTTTAATATGAGAGGCGATAGGTCTATAATGTTCGAGCCTAGATCTAATGGTCATCAACTTCGGCAACAAGATTCTCTACTGTAAACAAGAACTATTCCCTACCTTCTTGACAGATCGACTATTGACCTTCTTATCGACAAAATCATTGTGCAAACAACTTAAAACTACCGACGACAAACTTAACAGAGATAACAAAATGCCGACAACACAACAGCTGTACAGTACGCAACATGCACGAAAACAACCAAACTGCACTAGGTATGATCCAAAGTTCAACATGCAAAATTTATATTTCCGCTATGTCGTTTTTTAGAATCTGATCTTAACCAGTATAAGTTTTCATTTGCTGAACCTCACCACACCCGTGCTTCCGCTCAAGGCAAGCGCATTTGCGCCATAAAAAGAGCTATTTATAGCTGCCTTTTAAAGAATGCGCTGAATAACGTTTAAATTTGTATTTCTTAAATTGACGGGTATCTTACAAAGCTTAGAAAAAAAGTTATTTTAAAAGTAACAATGCAAAGCGCTATTATAAGTATTCAATAAGTGGACACAAGGCTTTAGGAATAAACCAACGACCTCGGAATAAACCAACGACCTGGAATAAACCCACAAATGAACCATTTCGCCTCTTACTCTGGACCCCGTCGAGGCGACGGGATACCAAAACCATCTGCCGCCTACTGCACCCGTCGCCGCAACCTGGGGATTTCAACAATCGGGTTGACAGAACGCAACTAGTTGCAGTTGAATCTGTTGAAACAATTCACAAGAACGCAGATAACACAATACACAAATCTTAACTATAGCCTAGGCCTACTACCACAGAATAAAGAAAGCGTAGCTACGCTTTCTTTATTCTGTGCTACTACAATAATCGGTGCTAATATAATTTTTTATATAGCAGCCTACAAAGCATGTGAGCGCTTAGGCCTATTGGACTTCTAATTAGTGTTTACTCCAATATCGTCATGAGTTTACTAGGCCTATAGGCCTATAGCTAAGCTGGGGTACCCGATGATTCTGTTTTTGTCCGCATACCGCCCCAGAATCAGAGGTGATGGGCCGGGTGGCCTGGTGGCGGTCTGTCTAGCAGCTCTATATATCTGAAAGTCATCGTGTAGGCCTACAAACCATGTGGTTCTTACTGAAACATTATTCATTAAACTAAAAACAGTACTGTCCTTTCTGTCGTGCTAGAGTCGGGAGCGCTTCTGAGTAGACCTAGTCCCTTTGAGAAGCGATATGCAAATTCTTGAATGAATGAATGAATGAATGAAAGAATGAATGAATGAATGAATGAATTATATCTTTGCTAATAATGAAGCTTGTGCTGCAAAGGAATGCAATAGAAAAATATATATTTTGTACATAGGATCTTAGCATTACAATTATATAAATAAAATTATGGGAAAACTTGAGATTTATACTTTATATGTCCATCAGTTTGAAAATAATAATAATTAAAACTTCAATAAAGAGTTTCCCAGGATGTGGTAAAATATCATTTTTAGGTTACTTTTAAAACAATACTCTCAACTTCAGCGCAGCAGCGCTCAACTGAAGCAAAGATTGGAGGTTTTGTGGAGATGCCCATAGTAACATCGCAGTTTGGATATCGATGGTAATAAATTAACTTCCGTGGAATATAAACATAATTCGTAGGTAAGTATTTTTTATTCATTTATAGCTGGTATAAATTGATTTAGAGCTAATGTGATTTAGGAGGAAAGAAAGAGTGTATTTTCATAGACAAGTATTGATATTTTATAAATTTATTGTGAGCTTAACGTATTGATTAAAGACCAATGGCCCAATATTCATTGGCGTGCGGCACGGTGTGATTATAAGCAGCGGGTCTATTATACTGTTGAAGCTTTCCAGAATTCTCCCCCATGGGATGATAGAAATTATTTAAGTTTTCGGCGCAATGCAGTATCGGGGACCGGAAATGCTGCATATTTTGAATGATTTAATGTGGATGTGGTTTTAATATTAATGCTTTCATGTGATTGGTTAAAGCAAAAATAGCCTACCATGAGCCTGTGACTATATATTAGGGTATAGCAAGAAAAGTGTTTTGGTTTAAAATTAACTTTGGCATAACTTAAAAGGTTGCTCCAGGTCCTAAATGAAAGAACTAAATAAAAATTGCATAAAAATTATTGCATCTAACTTTGCCGCCGAGCACCTGAAGTTTCGTCTACTTTCGCAGTTCCAAACCATGGCAAAAACACATGCTGTGCAAACACGAGAACTATGGCCATGGAGAAATATACAGGAAAGAAAAAAAGAAGAGAATTATAAGAAGTACTATTATTCAAAAGAATGGCTACTATGGTTACCCAGATTTTTAAAAATCTGAATTATGATGATTGATGAGAAAAAACACATGCAAGAACTGGCAGCCAGAAGAATTAAAATAGCAAGGAAAACTGACCATTATCACCATAGCAGATCTGATGATATTAGAACATTCATAATCCCAAAACTGAATTTAGAAGCCACTGTCCACTGTGTTCTAGTTAACTGGTTGGATATTTCCAGAGTTGAACCTCCAATAACTTGCAAGTTTAATAAAAATGACATTAAGAAATACATTAAAACTGGATGTATGTTAGATCTTGAAAAATACCATTGCCACAAGCATGCATTCAAAGCTGTTACAGATGCAGAAAGGTCAGTTTGTGGCAAAGAAAATAGAGAGGGCCACATTGGAAAAAAGACCGAATACCTAAAACAAATTCAAATATACCACAAAAAGTGAGTGAAAATATATAATTTGAGTGAAACGCATTGTCAGCATGTGAATTTTTGTGAAGCGTAATTAAGGACCACAAGTTTTTTCAACATTAATTATTTATTCCGTTTTTTAAGACAGAATAATGCAATGGGGGACCGTCCATAAATTACGTCACGTAACTGGAGAGGAGAGGGTCACACATCTGTAACGATTTGTGACGGTCCATTGCTAGAGATCATAATTATGACTTTTGTGTTAACGCGTGACGAGGGTGTCGAAGGGGATAGCCCTAAACTGCGTGACGTCATTTATGGACGGCCCCTTGCTTGTAGCTCATACTATGTCGGAATGGCCAAAGAAATATTATTACCCTGTGCCATAAAATCTGGCTCACAATATTCCTACTTTTAAGCCTAGTTACTACTTCAGTTAAGAAAATAATCAAATTTCAGCAGTTTTAATGCAATGCTCAAAAGTACGATATACATGAATAACTTCAGGGCCTTGGCGGCAAAGTAAAGCGGCACGTCAGAAAGAAAATTTCTATACCAGACACTATCCTATGCATAGGAGCAACAAAATAATATATGCCAAACATGATCCTTTCTTGTCACTATGCCCTACTATATATGCCAAGAGATCATTATTTTCATAGATAACAAAAAAATAAATAAAATTAATAAAATTTGTACATCATGGAAATGAATTAACAATTTTTTAACGGATTGAATAATAAGCTAAGTGATAAATGAATAACGATACAATTACTAACTAACTAACAATTAGCCTAAATGAGTTATTATTCATCTGAAATGCTAAGGCCTTAAAAAAAATGTTGTGTTTCCGGTAACAGAGCTAAAAAAAATTGGGTAGGCAGGTCGGAAAATATTTTTGGTTATTTTCTATAATGGCTCGGTAGTATTTCTATAATGGCTCGGTAGCAAGTAAACATTATGGCCGCCGCAGATAGGTGCAAAATTAGAGCGGCCTGACATACGGCGATCGGTAGATATCTCGTATCTGGCGGCCATGTGTTAAGGTGAATCGATTTTGTTGTGTTATTTAGCTTATTTAAGCGTATTAATATTTATGAAAATACACCTTTTCATGGTAGTTTTACTTACTTACTTTCGCGAAAACATTGGCCTATCGTTCGCGGTAGGTCGCGGAAATATTGGGCTATCGATCGCCGTATGTCAGGCCGCTCTAATTCTGCATCTATCTGCAGCGGCCATGATGTTTACTTGCTATCGAGCCATTATAGAAATACTACCGAGCCATTATAGAAAATAACCATATTTTTTTTTTGGTAAAATATTTTTATGCAGTGACTATCCGAAAAAGTATACCCCACTAGTCTTTTTTGCACGCTGAAGCAAAGTACGTGTTCTAAGCAAGTATAAACTGCCTATTTCCCGACTGTCTGCACCTAGAACTGCTCTAGAAACAGTCCTATTAATTTCATTTTGTTGACGTCTCTTATGTTATGTCAATACAAATGTTAAAAAAATATTTTTTGAAAAAAAATTTAAAATGTTTTTGAAAAAAAAAAAATTTGAATTTTTTTTAATAAATTTTTTTTAAAAAAATATTTGAGTCGCGGCCGTAAAAATGGGTCGGTCGGGTTGCCGGAAACACAACAATTTTTTTCCGCCTAATTAATATGTTCAGATGAGAGCAATCAGCAAGGATAAATATTTGCAATAAGTTGTAGATGGTTGCAATGTTTCAAACCATACATGAAGAGTATTGTTAAATGTTTTCTAGCTAAAAAAATGACAACGATGATTATATCTTTTTTGAAATGCTAATAAACTTTTTCAGATATGCATTTTTAGTAAGGCATAAAAAAAATATTTGTGTTTCCGGTAACAGAGCTAAAAAAAATTGAGTAGGTAGGTAGGTCGGAAAATATTTGTATTTTGGTAAAATATTTTTATGCAGTGACTTTCCGAAAAAGTATATCCCACGGCTCTTTTTTACACAAAGGTACACGCTGCAACAAAGTACGTGTTCTAAGCAAGTATAAACTGCCTATTTCCCGACTGTCTGCACCTAAAACTGCTCTAGAAAAAAGTCCTATTAATTTCATTTTGTTGACGTCTTTTCTGTTATGTCAATACAAATGTTTAAAAAATATTTTATAAAAAAAGTTCAAATTTAAAAAAAAAAATTTTTTTAAATTAATTTTTTGACAAAATTATTTGGGTCGCGGCAATAAAAGAGGGTCGGTCGAGTTACCGGAAACACAAAGATTTTTTTTAGGCCTAATGAGAACGATTTGAAATATAGCATAGGCCAATAATGTTGCAGCACTGGGCTAAATAAAGGATTTTTTCAAGCCTCTCACACCACATAAATTCATCCACAACCTGGAAGCATGTCTTTATGTCTTTTATTAATGCATTTTTATTCTTGACCTGTCAAAAATCTTTGGAATTTTAATATCTTCTTTCCCTGTCTTTGCCCTGCTGATGAACTTCCATGACCCTGGTGGGTCATTCCACGTCAGATCAACCAGACCCTCCCACCTTCAACTTTAGATTTTGCTGAAAATTTTATCATTTGTTTGCCCACCAATTCTGAGCTCAAATCCAAAATTTTATTAAGATATTTAAAAATTTGACAGAGATATGTCGTTTTAAAGTGAGGTGGGGTAGGCGAAAATTTGCGTTCGATTTCGCGAAACGTTCTCTGCGGCTATTTTCAACATGAAATATCTTGAGAAGTAGTGCAGGTAGAGACATAAGGTTTTCACTGCTGTATTCAGCAAGTTGGTGGTGACACAATGAGCTTATTACACTGACTGTGTCTTGTGTAGGGACTCTACAAGACAGCTGCCAATATGCCATCTCAGAACTCGCGAACTGCATTTTCTTGAATTTGCCTGACCCATATGAGAAAATATAAGAGCAAGAAATATATAATCTGTCCATATTCTGATTTAGCTAGTAATTGGCTCCTACTGGATGTACTTTGTTGTGGTCTTTGATTGCAAATTTTTTCATACTGACGTGCTAAACTTTGTCGAACTGACGAACAGGGGTCAACTTCACACGGCAAAATTGGGAAAATGGAAAACTGGAATTTATCTTAACTTCATAGTTATGAAAAGTGCATGCCATAAGCATTCTGGTGATATAAAAATCATCTTGGGGCTCAGAAGCATTCCGGAGTATTGCCCTGTTGAATAATACGAAAATTTGTGTCCAATTTCGCGAAATGTTCTCTGCGGCTATATTCAACATGAAATATCTCGAGAATTATTGCAGGTAGAGGTATAAGGTTTTCACTGCTGTATTCAACAAGTTGGTGGTGACCCAATGAGCTTATTACACTGACTGTGTCTTGTGTAGGGACTCTACAAGACAGCTGCCAATATGCCATCTCAGAACCCGCAAGCTGAATTTTCTTGAATTTTCATGACCGATATGAGAAAATGTAGGTGCAAGAAATTTAAAATCTGTTCATATTCTGATTCAGCCAGTAATTGGCTCCTACTGGATGTACTTTTTATGGTATTTGATTGCATATTTCTTCATGCTAACATGCTAAACTTTGTCGAACTGAGGAACGGGGAATGTCGGGGATCAACTTCACACGACAATATTGGGTAAATGGACAACTGGAATTTATCTTAACTTCATATTTATAAAAAGTGCATGTCACAAGCATTCTGGTGATATAAAAATCATCTTGGTGCTCAGAAGCATTCCGGAGTATTGCTTTGTTGAATATTAGCTATATTTTCCATGTCGCGATTCGCCAGAATGCATGTTTATTTGTGGCTGTTGCCTTTTGACCAACCACTTTTCACTGTTAGGTGCACCTATTTAAAATTTGCTATATTTGTTTATATTGGGAAACGTTTTAAAATCAAAGTGAGCAATAAAATGACCAGCATATCTATTTTTTATAATTTTTTCAGTGACCTGCTCAGTGCTCAAGATGTTTTGTGCAGTTCTTGGTTTAATATTTTTATCAATCAATCAATCAATCAATCATTTTATTTTGTAACCAAACAATCATTTTTTACAATTATGCAGTTACAAATCACATATTCAAATGAGAATATGCTTGCTGTGAGTTTATAACTTTGGTTTTTAAGACAGGACATACATATATATGCTCAGACAGTCCATTCAAACATTATGGTTAATGAGATCATAATTTTGTTGAACAAATCCAGTTATTTTAAAAAAATTAACAATTACAGTAATTTTGAGAACTGAAATATTTATGGTAGGCATATAACATTGCGGTCCTGTTTTGTGTCATTATCTAAATTACTTTTGGGGAGTGTTTTTGCATCTGAGGGACTGTTATGTCTGCCACAATACACGAGTCTTGGGCAGACTCAGAGCTTGCTTAACCATGTTACCAGATACACTTAAAAATCCGCCATAGTTCCTTCATTAGTCCAGTGAAATGTTAAAACCATTTTTCTTAGATTCCATGCAAGAATTTTTCATCTTCAATTCACTCACAAGCTGCTGTAATTATCTGCTTGTGCTAGTAGCTCATGAAACATAATAATCTACTGGTTCTTTTATTTATTCTGCTTTTCTCGTTGCACACCCATTTATCTCAGCTGTTAATTTTTATTGATTTTAGCAGAGAAACCCAGCATTAGTCAAAAGATCTGTTCACAGTATCAAGTTTGGCTTCTTTCATACTCTACAACTGGTGCTTCTTGGTCTTCTGATATATTTGTTTCCTAAGTATGCAGCTCTATTTCAGAATCTGATTCTTCTCCTTTAGCAATAGCCTGCTTTTGACAAACAGGCTTCAACTTTTGGTATGGAACATCATATCTTGAAAGCTTCATGGCTTTGTCTTCATTTGTAACATCCATGGGCAATACAGCTCCTTTCATCTGAAACCAGGATAAATTTAAAATGGACCTAGGAAATTAGGTCACCTAACCCTAACTTTAAATAGGCACTCATTCTGGTTAGTCGCGACATGGAAAATATAGCTAATATTCAACAAAGCAATATTCCTGAATGCTTCTGAGCACCAAGATGATATTTATATCACCAGAATGCTTGTGACATGCACTTTTCATAAATATGAAGTTAAGATAAATTCCAGTTGTCCATTTTCCCAATATTGTCGTGTGAAGTTGATCCCCGACATTTCCCGTTCCTCAGTTCGACAAAGTTTAGCATGTTAGCATGAAGAAATATGCAATCAAATACCATAAAAAGTACATCCAGTAGGAGCCAATTACTGGCTGAATCAGAATATGAACAGATTTTAAATTTCTTGCACCTTCATTTTCTCATATCGGTCATGAAAATTCAAGAAAATTCAGCTTGCGGGTTCTGAGATGGCATATTGGCAGCTGTCTTGTAGAGTCCCTACACAAGACACAGTCAGTGTAATAAGCTCATTGTGTCACCACCAACTTGCTGAATACAGCAGTGAAAACCTTATACCTCTACCTGCAATACTTCTCGAGATATTTCATGTTGAATATAGCCACAGAGAACATTTCGCGAAATCGGACACAAATTTTCGTATTATTCAACAGGGCAATACTCCGGAATGCTTCTGAGCCCCAAGATGATTTTTATATCACCAGAATGCTTATGGCATGCACTTTTCATAACTATGAAGTTAAGATAAATTCCAGTTTTCCATTTTCCCAATTTTGCCGTGTGAAGTTGACCCCTGTTCGTCAGTTCGACAAAGTTTAGCACGTCAGTATGAAAAAATTTGCAATCAAAGACCACAACAAAGTACATCCAGTAGGAGCCAATTACTAGCTAAATCAGAATATGGACAGATTATATATTTCTTGCACTTATATTTTCTTATATGGGTCAGGCAAATTCAAGAAAATGCAGTTCGCGAGTTCTGAGATGGCATATTGGCAGCTGTCCTGTATAGTCCCTACACAAGACACAGTCAGTGTAATAAGCTCATTGTGTCACCACCAACTTGCTGAATACAGCAGTGAAAACCTTATGTCTCTACCTGCACTACTTCTCAAGATATTTCATGTTGAATATAGCCGCAGAGAACGTTTCGCGAAATCGAACGCAAATTTTCGCCTACCCCACCTCACTTTAAAACGACATATCTCTGTCAAATTTTTAAATATCTTAATAAAATTTTGGATTTGAGCTCAGAATTGGTGGGCAAACAAATGATAAAATTTTCAGCAAAATCTAAAGTTGAAGGTGGGAAAATGTTTAAAAATTGGTTGATTTGACACGGAATGACCCTGGTACAACTTGCTGAATTTGTATGACTGGCACCGCCACTGCTCTTTGCAGTTGTTCCTCAGTATGTTGTTGCTTGGTCCATGCACAGCTTGTTTTTGTCCATTTTTGAATGTTTTAATACAATACAATTTTTATTCCTAGTGTCGAATATAATGATGAATGTGCAGTGTGCATATATGAACACACACACAATATTATACTATGTATGCATATAATTTATGAATTATCTACTGATGTTCAAAGTAAAATTGTCAAACAGTTTTTCTATGTTTTGCTTAGGCTCTTTCCAATTCACATTCATCTCTGCCATGGGTTTGGCTGCAACGAAGCAGGAAGCTTTCTGGGAAGCGTGTGGTTTTGGACACAAGGAGAGAGTCCGTCGATTTATTGCGGAAGGAATTGATATTAATTGGGTTTCATACACGGTAAGCTGATCTCTTCTGAACAAATAACTTGCTTTAATACTGTATGCTTCTGATGTTTCTGTTCAATCAATGAGGATCTTGAATCTAATTCTTTCTTAGACTGTGGTGTTACCAGTGCAATTTGTATCAATGTTAGCGAGAATGTTAGTAGGGTAAGTTTGCCACAATTTGGGTCACACAGTTAAAGACAGAGTTAGGTGTTGTATATTAAGGTTTCCAGGCCTGAAAGGACAGCTTTGCAGTTGCCCAAACACAGTTGGACGAAAGAGTGGATGTTATGATCAGTTTTTAGTTCAGTTACAGAACTACGCCAAAATGCTTGGCTTTATATTACTCTGTCATGTTTAATGAACTGCCGCCAAAGACTTCATCAGGTTTTGGTGATGAAAGAAAGTCTGTGCATCGCTGTTCACCAAAGAATCCAGGCGCACTGATGAAGAGTGTCTCACAGTAGCATGTCATTCCCATGTATTTGAGCTTTAACGTGTGAACTGTAGTTCTAATCTTTTACCTGTTCTGTTGTTTGTTTTCTTTGCTCTTAGCACAACTCATGTGCTATTCATGTTGCTTCACAAGGCAAGAAAGAAATTGTTCAGATGCTTCTGGATGCTGGTTGTAAAGTGAATGCTCGTGATGATGTAAGCTCTTAGTAGACTACAGTTTGACAGTGGTTTTGGACACAAGGAGAGAGTCCGTCGATTTATTGCGGAAGGAATTGATATTAATTGGGTTTCATACACGTGTGTTGTAAATTAAGCTCATGCTACTTTGCAGTAATTTCCAGGTAATTTAACAGATATACTGAACAATGATATGCTAATTGTGTTAGATTTTCTGTGATTTTAGTCATTTTTGTGATGCATTGCATTCATGTATCTGGTGGCTGACTGCAGCTAATGTATTATGAGTCTTTTGTTGCTGCATTCTTGGATCTATTCATATATATATATACACTGTGCCCCATAAAAAAACACACCAAAAATCTTTTCCAAAAATCTTCTATAAAACTAAGCCAATTGTAATAAAAGTTTGTACGTTGTTTCTCAAATAATTTTGCCACAAAATATTTTACATTTTACTTACTCACATAAGTGGTTGGTGTTGGAGGCAGTGACGCAGACTAGGCGTGTTTGGAAACATTTAAACAGAGATTAGGAACTTATAGGACAGCGCCCCAGCACATCGTGCAAAGGACACCATTGCGTTGCTGCGACGTGAAACACCAAGCTTCATTGGACCGGAACTCTGGCCAGCAAACTCACCAGACCTCAATCCCGTTGACTACAGAATTTGGGGTCTAATACAGGAACGCGTCTACCAGACAGCAATACGGGACATCAACGAGTTGAAGGAGCGCCTCATCGTTGTGTGGGCGCAGTTGAAGCAGAGTGTCATTGACAAAGCTATTGAAGAGTGGCGACCAAGGCTGAGAGCCTGCGTTCAAGCGAAGGGACATCACTTCGAACATCTTCTTAAATGAAATATTACTTTTTTTAAATTTAACATTAGACTTACATGCGTTTGATGACAAAGTCTTTTGGTGTGTTTTTTTATGGGGCACAGTGTATATGTGAAATTGACATTGTTAAGCAAATGGCAGAAATGGCCATCCTGTTGTTGGATTGGTGGCTGAAGGCTGAATTGTTAATAGAAGTGTTTAATAAATGTGCCAGATGCCTCATCTGTACCTCTAAAAAAATAATGTCTGAAATGAAAGACCTTATGCACATAGCAAAATTTTGCCAGTTTTATTGTTATTTTGTACAATGAAATATGAGAATTACTGGGCAAACATTAGAGGACTGACCACTGGTATAATTTAAAATTGAGTTTTGAAAGTCTCATTTAGCAACATTTAGTAGGTACATGTGTGTTGCTGAAGCCCAAGCTGATGGGCCCTACTCATTAGCGTGCTACAAACGAACATGTACTTATTGACATAAATTTATTACATTTATTATATATGAACTGTGATTTTAGAGAGGTAACCTGGCACTGCATCATGCAGCGATGAAGGGTCACGATGACATCATTCAAATGCTTATTGACGCCAAGTCTGAGATTGACGCTCAAGACAAGGTCAGTGCCATCGGCTCAGCTAGACACTAATTCTTTTCTTAGCATATATATGCACATTATGCAGCATATGGATTTTATGATTGATGCATGCAGCAAGGATCCTTGAGCACACAGATCTTGGGAGCCAAGGGTTATTTATGATCTGCCTTCTAAGTGGATTACAAGGAAGCACGTCCATTTCCCACTAAGACCAACGAAATGCTTCTGTGAATTCTTTGAAGACTAGCTAATGATTTATTTAAGCAGGTCAGTCTTGGAGCATTAACAGGCTCTTTGCTTCAAATGCAGATGCTGTCAGGAACAGTTCTGTCGCGTTTGAGTGAAGTCCTCTCTTTCAGACAAGTCTACAGATTTTTTTCAATGGGATGGGAGTAAAATAAAATAAAATTATTCTTGAAGGACCAATTAGCTATATACTGTTTTTCACTAGTATGACCCTAAAGCTAAATACTTGCCAAGAGTATATGCATAAACAATTATACATGCATAGAAGAAAATTCTGTTGAATAGTTCTTGAACAGATAGAGATTGGTAATTTCGAAAGAATACAAGTTCAGCAGATAGTACGTCCTTTCTTGACTAAATGTTCATAATTGTATCAACCTGCCTTTCAGATATGTGCTAAGTCTGTCATGTTGGAGTGCATTGTATTACTTGCTAGTCTCTGCTTTGAATCTATTCACATAATTTACCCATATACCGGTATTTGAATAATCGTGTAAATGATGAAATTTCTCGGAATTGTTTAGAATGGTTGGACGTCACTTATAAACGCAGCGTATTTCTGCCAACCGGAAGCTGTTCAAGTTCTCGTTGACAACAAATGCTCAGTTCACCTACAAAACAAAGTAATGGCATTAACAACGGCAATGTACATGCATTTAATTTGTATGGCAATGATTAATGTATTTTCACATTATTTTTATCTGTTACATTAAAAAAAATATTCTGTTGATATACGGAAGAAATAATTACCTGAATAATATTACTTGAGAAACTTTACTTTGTTGCTTTTAGAGAAGTGTGTGAGGACTCACTGAGGAGGTCACTTATGCAATTAGCTGTCTCTGTGACACGTTGAGAATACAGATGCTCAGTACATTTAAGGAAGTAAATTTCTTGTCATAGAGCATTAAAGATTCTTTGTATTGGAATTTTTAGGGTTTCATGTAATGTAGGGTTTGGTTTCTTGACAACTTTCAGATTCTTTGAATGCCTAAGAAGTGTCCACTCAACCTTCCATTCAGCGGATGACATTGGTAAACTGAGCATGATGGGCACCTTTCATGGCTGCCGATAGTTAAATTCGAGTCCTGTAATAACTTGTGATCATCCATTAATTAATTAATTTCCATGCTATATTTGTTGTTTGAAACACGTTATGCTGTGAACGTGTGTGATCTGACGTGCTAAATCTTTCCTCTATTTATCTGTAATAGGATTCAAGAACTGCGCTGCATGAAGCGTGTCGAAGTCAGTCGACCGATGAAGATGGTCTGTACCGCATCAGTCGTCTGCTAATTGATGGTGGAAGTGACATCAACAGCAAAAGCAGTGACGTGGGAGAGGTGCAGTACGAGATCTTTCTCATCTCATCTATAACTGATTCATAGGCTTGTCTTAAAAACTGTCGTAAGAAAACGATTTAATATTCTACTTCCAATGACTTACTCTTTACATCCGAGTGGTTCATTGATTTTAGAAGGTAGAGTTAAAATAGAGTTAGTAAATGAGACAAAGTTTCTAAGCAACATTTCTGCAACAATATATTATTGAGCTGATGGTTTAACTTTGCAAAACTTTTCTTCATTTGATTTTTTACAGGCTGACTTCACTCCTCTCATGTTTTGTGGTTATCATGGACATCCTAAAGTCGCTCAGGCGCTTATCGATGCTGGCTGTGATATTCATGCTCAGGGATCTGTAAGTCTCGTTGCTCTTCTGTTGTTGCGTTTCACTTATAAATGATGTTATTGATAAATTTACTAGACTGTTAAGTGTTAACATAGAAGTTGCAAATCTTTAGGTAAAACAGTGCAGCATTTTATATTTCAACAGGTTTAACCATGCAACAGTGCATCTAAGAATTATATAAATGATTTTTAAAATACAATAACTGGTTTTCCATCCCAATAAAACGCCAAAGTTGCATCTCCATTGTATTCAAATTTTCTCCTCGTGCGTAACACTTCATAACAGTAACTTTAGACTGCACTGTAGTCTGCGTGCTGCTAAAGTGCTACATGTGAAATTGTGGGGCGCGGTGGTGTAGTGGTGACGTCGTTGCCTTGGAGCCGGAAGGTTCGAGGTTCAAATCCACCTCGCCGCATAAGGACCTTGGGCAAGTCCTTCACTCACAATTGCTCAGCGCTTCGGCGTGAAACTCCGATGCAGTGTCCGCTCTGCAATCGGGAGCGCCTCTGAGTAGTGAGCTTGAAGGGGCGCTATAACAAGTGCAAATGAGAGAAAGAGAAAGTGATTGGCTTCTCATGTGAAATTGTGAATGGCTTCTCACGTGAAATTGTGAATGGCTTCTCATGTGAAATTGTAATGGCTTCTCATGTGAAATTGTGAATGGCTTCTCACGTGAAATTGTGAATGGCTTCTCACGTGAAATTGTGAATGGCTTAACTCATGTGAAATTGTGAATGGCTTCTCATGTGAAATTGTGAATGGCTTCTCATGTGAAATTGTGAATGGCTTAACTCATGTGAAATTGTGAATGGCTTCTCATGTGAAATTGTGAATGGCTTCTCATGTGAAATTGTGAATGGCTTCTCATAAACGTCTGTGGCTTCTGTTTTGTTTTGCAGAATCAGTGGACAGCGTTGCACTGGGCAGCCGACCGTTCTCAATCTGAAGTCGTTCGAATCCTCATACAGGCCGGACTTGATCCTCTCATTCCTGGACGTGTGAGTGGTTCCTTAGTGAATTGTTGCTGAAGAAAACATTGGACTGCTCTGTGATGTAACTTATTCGTAATGGTGACCACTGCTTCAGACAATTTAGAAGTTTGACAGTTTCATGTTTAAATTCCATTGAGTTATATGGACCATGTGATGGCAAAGTATACGTTCATTTGCATTCATTCCATGCAATATGGCCAAACATTTGATCAAAACATCACGGCTATAGGGAACGGACATTTCTCCTGGACAAAACACCCCGGACAAAACCCCCCAAGGTCAATTTCCCCCCAGGGTATGGGGAAAAAACCGGTTAAGTGCATAGGTTCAATGCAGGCCTGAGACTATATATTTAACCGGCGTTCAGTGAATAACGTACCAATCCATATGATGCTACGGCTTTTATATGGTATTTATATGGGATTTGAAATATGTGTTATGAAAGTGAAGCTGCTGCCTGACTCCACTGGTGCTTGTCATTCGTGTTGCAGAGGGGTGAACTGGCGAAGGACAGAGCGCAGAACAATGAGATTCGCGAGCTACTCGACGACGCAATCAGACAAGCTGTTGCAAAGGAAGAGGAGCAAGACGCTTCAAATCCGAAATCATCATCGCAGACGAGCGAGGCTCAGCTGAAACGGATCAACATCTCGATCCAAACGACCGCAGAAGATCACGAGATTCTCGTTCAGCAGCGATCCGATCGAGGACTGATGTCCGTTTCAACGACGTCGTCCGTGTCGAGTCTCGAAGAGGATGTGGCAGACGCCATCGCAGCGGAGAACCATCCGGCAGAGAGAGGCGATGGCTCTTGTACGAATTCCGTGGTGGAGGAAGGGGATGGCGACGACAAAGATCGAGATCATTTCGATCCAGAATCGTCTCTGAAGGGCGGAGCAATGTTGTCAGACAATTTAGATCTTGATTGCATTGCAAATGGTGACGTTTCGTGTGAGAAGCAGAAAATCACTGTGAATGGTGTTGAAGGTTCCTCACCAGATGTTGATGTAGCTGTTAAACCAAGCGTGTAACAGCGATGTAGCTGTTAGCCTAACCATTTAGCAAGTGCTACTAGACAGGTGTGCTCATTTCTTTTTCTAGTCTGCGTTGAGTGTAAACTTCCTGAGTGTGAGTTGAACATTGTCTGCTTCACTTTCGCTTGTTTAGATCACAAGATATCAAAAGATCTAACTGTACCAGCCTTGTAATAGCTGCCTGTCGGCAATAGTTCTATGCAGGTCACGACTAAGGCTTTGATGTCGAAAGCTGCTTTTCCATTGAACAGCTGCTTGTGGATGTGTTGTTGCTAGATGAAATTTGTATACGTAAAAACAGAGAAACAAGCTTTGACTTTTTAAGAAATTTGCATAAATGAGAATTTACAACAAAAATCAGGTTTGTGAAATGTGCAAAAATGACTGTCGCAGTGTAGAATCATCATTTACTTGCGACCACTGTTGCGTGTCTGTGATGTTTTGCTTTTCCAATCAAACGTTTCACCACTTCTAACTGTTCCAGTTTTTTGCTCTTCATGTCCGTAGGAGTTGTGGAGCGAAGGCCACAGTGTCGTCTTCTCCAGTGTCATGGAGACCATCTTCATGACATTATCTACGATAGGAAAATGTGTTTATTGCTAATGGATGGCACAGTATTGCATTAGTCAATTATTTTTACATCATTCAGTGCCACCGACATTTGTTAGAACTTGTGTCCTATGTAATGGAATTGTTGCCTCTCATTTGTATATTTTTCGTATGCTGATGCTCAGTTTTTCCGATTAAATGTTTAGTGTGTATAGTGCATCTGTGCTGACAGTGTTGTGTTGTGCTTTAGAATTCTCCAGTCATGACCATGTAATTTTGTAGCCTGAGTAACAAACGTTGTCCAGAACTTGTTATATAATTGCTGCTATTGTGCGCACCCGTGTGCCTTGTTCTCGAAGCAGAACAATGTGCATGGAGATTGCAGAACCTACAAGAGATTTGTACAGCTGAAGTTGTCTACTTTTTCTTGTCTTATTTTAATAATTTGAATTATTTAACTCTAAAGATGGTAGAATGTATGTCGCTTATTACATAAGTTTAGCATAATTGAGAGACTGTCCCTGAACCATTTTAAACCATTGGTTTAAATTGGTTAAGAGTCCCTTGATCATTGTGTAGAGGGGATACATCACAGACTGGAAAAAGTGAGTTTTCAATTTAAAGCAAAGGAGAGTCTTGGTAAGAGAGATGTGAGCATAAGCAACGTTGAGAATTCCAAATGGAGGGGGGTCAACCAAAGACAAGATGTGTAAGACTAGAAATGACATACTTTTCAGAAGATGCTGATCGAAGTGAGAATGAACAGCCGTCAGCGGAGTTGGATTGTGTAGCCATGACATATGATCTGCACATGCTTTGTATAATATACAATTATGAGGAGTAAGAGCTTGATGGACACATGCTCAGATACTGCCAGCAATGCATGGATGACAAAGAGCATGACTCTATAATATGGTCTCCTGAGTCTCCTCTACAGCTTCCAAAGTCATGGTTGTGCAGCCTGGTGCATGACTATAGTTGGAGGAGAGGATGCAGTCAGGGAACAAGAAAGCATAGAATTGCAGTTGTCAAATGTTACCACCAGAAGAAGTGTGTCTTCAGCATTGTTGGTGCCAGTCGTAAAATTTCAGCAGATTACATCGGGATCATAGGAACTATTCAGCAGGTTGAAGAAATTAAATCTAAGGAAGATATTAAAAATTCATAAGAATATTTGGCAGTTCATAAGGCAGGTTATGGGTCAAATAGGCAGGTGACCTGCCACGACCCATGGTAGCACTGCCACTGATATTTAGCAACACTAAATCTAGAGTAGAGCTGTTGCAACCTTCTGAGTTTGCGAGTGCAAAATACCTTGAACCGAGGTTTGTCACTTACCATACAGACAATGATACAGTACATAATCAAGTCATTTAAAATTGAGACTAACTTAATATGGGATTTTGAACACTAGCAAAAAATATTTTTAGTCCAGTCCTATTTTCTAGATACAGATATGCACAGACATAATGATACAATGTCATACGCATACACGCATACATGCATGTGTACAACTGTACATGCTTGCACGCATAGGCCTACATATCAAGTATAGGTTTTAGTTGTTCTTTCCTTAGCAACTGAATCTAGATTTACTTGGAGTTCGTTATGATTCTCTAACATTACTAAACCATCTTTCCAGGCATACAATTTTGTTTCACCATCTGACTTCTATAGCTTTTTGCTCAACGTCTTGCAAGTACCAGTAGAGTCAGGCAAGTCTCATAATGGTAGATGATGGTGACAAATCATGTACTTGGGCTCAGAAGGCTGGTTGTTTTGGGTGTGTGAACACACCAAAATGAAATAATTTTAAAATGACATAATGTATTAAATACATTGTCATTTTATGTCAGTCTCTTGACTCCTACATCATGTTAGTAAATACATAAATTTTATGTATTTTACTAACATGATGTAGGAGTTGAGAGGATTTAACTCGGAAGTAATTATTTCTATGGGACACTTTACAATAGATTAGGTCATTATTAGCTAAGCTCAAAATCATGATGATGATCTGTAAGGTAGGCCCTATTGGCCACCAAGATACCCACTGTGAGAGCTCACGACACTTCTCCAAGTTCCTTTGCCAGCTGATTTGGTTGCTTGGTCAAAGCTTAATAATCGAGTAAACACCCGTACCCGGTATCCCCCCCCCGAAAAAAAAATCCTGGCTATGGTCTTGTCTATGACGGTGGGTATGAATAACAACTTGCATTATCCAGGGTATTTAATTGTCATCTGCAGTGCTCGTCACTATGACATTGCTAGCCCAAGTGTTTTAATGTCCTTGTTTATGTTGACTATCTAGTACACTCTGGTTTGCCTTTGTTTCTCTTTAGGCCTACTTTGAATCTTGCATCTAATGTTAGCATAAAGCAATGAGTTGTAGCTTTATTATCTACTGTATCTAACCTCCACAAGACAAGGGAAGGAATCATGTTACTGTACGTATTTATATAGGTATAAATTCTGTTAAAACGATTTAAATCAGCATAGCTCTGCGCTGATCTTAACAGAAACATTAAAGTGTCCCAGCCCTCAATTTTGTAATGATTACTAAAAAACTACTTTTTTTTATTAAATCGTCTGTAGAAATTAGTCAGTCACACAGGGGCGCTCCATCATTGTTTTTTCTGAGGATTCCATCAATATATAATCTCTATGATTGGCATGTTTTTGTGAGGGATCAAATCGGGTTCCTGCTGTCTAAAATGTAAGTATAGGAGAATTAATATTGTCCATTAATGAAATTAGGATAAATCTAAAATATTACTTACGCAACATTAATTACGTTTAATCTAACAGCCGCATTTGTTTTTACAAATGTTGTAAAGCTGATCCTTTAGCCAATGATCCATGGTCAGAACAGCAATGTTACTCCAGCAAGAGAGGCGGTGAATTTTCTTTAAAATAATCCTATTTTGCATGTAATAACACTCACACGGCTAAGGAACTTGACAACTGACACGAATTGGCAGATCTTGATATTTGTATGTGAATGTCTAACAGTCGTTTGTTATTTTTAAACGAATGCCATATGAGGAGTGTTTAGTTGGACACTGATCCAGTTCAACCAGTTCGAGCAAGACAGCAAAGTAAACAATGGCTGATCTGGTTTTACAGAAATGTTCATGATTTTGTTTGTGTCTGTCTCTTGGGTTTTGATCGGTTTTCAGTTAATCTGGTTGAATCCAACATTCTGACAGTATGTGAACGAATATACTGCCAGTAGTCACTTCTTTAGCTTTAAACCGGTTTGTTGTGGCAGAAAGATGCGCAGTAAAGTGCTGTTGATACAGTGCAAGCATTACTGGCTCCAGTAGGTCTCAAAGTCGCATGGTGGGTGATATTGGAAAGTATTTGAACATTTATTACACAACGTTTATTAATATAGCTTAGGGCTGCCAACTTTTGATTTTGCCATTCCAGGATGCTTGCAGTCACTCAAGCAATATGCTGTTACCAAGTCACACAGTCCACATCACTGTGTAGGCCTACATGCAATTAATATTGTGTCAGATTAACCACGCCATCATGGATTAAGTGACACCCCGGGTACCACCACATAATATGCAAATGTAGAAGATTTATTGTTGCAATTATAGGTTATGTGCTACATTTACTATTGCAATGACTATAATTCGTGATTATATCAATAAATGAATGATAAAGTCTCATGTTTTTGTGAACAAATGCCGATATTACTATATATTCACCAGGTACTGACCACATAGTAAGCTAGAAAGGCATGTAGGTACTTGGAACTGAATGCAAATTGGGTCACTATTTTGTCCAAATGCTACATCCAGAACTTTATTTTAGTATGATATACAGCATATGTAGCAATCTAATAATAATAATAATAACAATGACGATTTCTATGGCACCATAACACAACCATGCCGTTATAAGGGTGCCTTGTAACTGCAAATAGCAGGTTTTGATGGACACTTGGTGCAGTGGGGCAGCTTTCAGCTTGGCTGCTTGTCTTGCAACAAACAAAACATTGCTTTGATGGCCTGGCTTTGCGATCACTGCAGCTATTTCTCCTAAAAATATCTTCCTGTTAAGAGTACAATGCACTCAGATATGCCTTCATCAAATTGACTCATTTGTGCTGAACAATTAGCCACAGATGAATGATTTCATGCATGAATTCCAGCAAGCCATTGTACTCGGAAGTCACAGTACTTTGCAGTCATGTAGTACGGGTAATATTATCAACAGTAATGACAAAAAGTTTAAATTTATCACAAAACAAGGTTGAAAATGACTTATATACATCTGTGATAAAACACCTAAGGGGTCATTGCATAATTACGTAACGCTCGAGGGTGGGTGGGTGGGGTAATTGAAAACGTTACGAAACGTTATGGGGGTGGGTGGGTGGGGGAAGCTGAACGTTACGTAACGTCTTGAAAAAAATTATTAGTGAATATTAAATTATGGTACCATCGAATGACACTTTAGACAAATGATGTGATCGAAGTTTAAACTTCGCGGCCTTGATTTAAAACGTAACCAAAGTAGGTCTATATATCGGAAGAAGATACGGCAGCGAAGACACCAGCTACATGACAGGTCAACAAATTATATGTGCTTCCATTTGTGCAAACGGCAAACCGCTGTTCGAAATGTTTGGATCGTGATAGTTTTACCAACGGAACAACGTGTTAGGCCTATTTCCCCTTTGATTCCTGTCCACTTAGTGGACACAAATCTCAAACATTTAAATTCATGCTCGACAGAACTCATCAATATTTTCCATTAACAATTATTGAAGTGTCCAGACGAAGCACATAGGGCCTAGGGTAATTAGTTCATCTTAATTTTGATTGAATTAGTAATTTAGTCCGTGAAACTTTTCAGCAGTGTGTAAAAATTTTATTCATGAGATAAAATTTAAGAAAATTGCAGTTTAGGCATGACTGTCATTTATATGAAATAAAACATTCTGTATATTTTAAGCCTAGTCCACTGTCAAATTATATTTCAATTACTATATTAAATTCGTTATGAAAATACGAATTATATATATGAATTTGCATATAGGTCTGGTAGGCCTAAATCTTAACAGATTTTTCGTAACAATCGTTACGTAACGTTGGGGAGGGTGGGTGGGTGGGTGGGTCAAGGGAAGCGTTACGAAGCGTTACAGGGTGGGTGGGTGGGTCGAAAACGGCCATTTTCGGCGTTACGTAATTATGCTATGACCCCTAACAACAATACATCTAGATTGACCATACTAAGTGAGCATAAAAGTAGTCCAATACCAGCTAAAGCATTGAGGAACATACATACTTTCAGTCACTTACACTTTCAATAATATTGAGTGCCTCACTATGCACAGAGGCAGTTGTATTTTTTTGACGGGTGGCGCTCGTCATAAGGGCTCACAACCTACAGATGAATCATGACGAGCATGGCTTATTATAATGGCAGCGAAGGGGTCTACAGTCTACTGAAAATTGTTGTGAATAATATTGTTTCTATCAAATCATCAAAAGACAAAATGGCCTATATTTAAGGTTAGAGTCAACTTCAATTAGGCCATTAGGGGCACATTGGAGTTAGGAGCACCTCTGATTAGTTTCTGCGAAGAGGCATTTTATAGGTATGAATTCTGTATGTTGATTTTTCATCTGATGCTCTTCGTTATTAGTCCTTCAGTTGCTGATTTGGGAAGCTATGCATTATGCAACCTGCTCACACCTATCGTCTGACCTATCGTCAGGTTTCTTATCAACAGATTCTGATTTGTTTGCTGTATTTGGTTTCACTTGAAGTGCAGCCATCTGTCAGTTGATGCACTTTGCATTATAACATTTAAGTTGTTGGATTGGATTACCATGCAGTTCGACTCAATTTTATTCTGTGTGTTTTCTTCTGCTATCATGCTCATGAAATCTGAGCCACCGTTATTACCTGGGCAATAAGCAATAACACATAGATGTATTGTATATTGTTAGGTACTTTGCTGTTTTTAGGTTAAGATGCTGACTCAGAGAATAAGTAACAGGTGTTGTATGCATTGGATCAGAGGTCTCAAACACGCGGGCCGCATGCGGCCCGTGGACCCGAATAATGCGGCCCGCGAGAGCCATCTGGTTTTTTTATTTAAAGAAAGAAATTGGTTAAAAACCAAATTTTGCTGTTCTTTTGCGATATGAACCAAGGTTCAAAGTGGTTTTTAAAAAAAATTTGCTCTGAATATTAATCTGCAACAGTAGATAGGGCCTATGCAAATAGAGTTATAGGCTAGTGGGCCTTCAATGTGATACCATGCTGAAGCAGAAGTAAGCCTACAATGAGGTTGATCTTCCGGTATATATTCTACACTTTTCTAATACAGAGAAAAATTCAAAATCTGCGCCTGCAGTACTGCAACACGCTAATGGCGATATATGTACAATGTACATAATAGCCTAATTATTATGTGAACAGCTTTTTTTCTATTAATTAATGAAGATTAATAAATCTCAAATTACACGCCTGACAGTTACTGGTGAATATGTTGAAGATGTAGGCCTATAGGCCTACTCTGATTCTTCCATCTCAAAAGATAAAACTAAACATTAAACAATGATGTTCTCGTAGTTGGGAAACATTGTCAGATGATGTGTAGGCCTATCGCTAAATCACACCTGATCACCTCTAACAGTACTCACTATAATACTTTAACATTTAAATATGCTACAAGTTTAATTGTAGGTAGGCATATTAGGCTTACTGCATGTGCTATTGATGCTCTTCATAATCCCTATCTTTGTGACTCTGAGTTTTCAATTTTGTGTATAGTACCATTATGGTTACACTGAAAGTATAATATTGGCTTTGGTGATTTTACAGGATTAGGCCTATATTATTATTACAGCATCGTAACCCTAACCTCATATAAATAGTTTAACTTGCAAGACATAATTTCATGTTGCGGCCCGCAAGACACTGTAAATTTTCAATTTTGGCCCACACGATGACTTGAGTTTGAGACCCCTACATTAGATGTTGGTTATACATGCATGGCATATGAAACTATGTGTTTCTGACAGAAAAATGGTATCTTTGTAAGTTACATAATGTCACATACTGGACTACTTGCTCTTGGTAATGTAAATTTGGAATAATAGATTCTCTCAATGCTGCTTCTGACTTCTGTTGATAGGGAGTTGTAATTATTGTGTATAATATTACTTGATCATATTTTACTTTACAGTGTAAAGCCATTTGACAGAATTGTACTTTTGTTTTACTGTTCATGTGATCTTAATCATCTATATTTTATCTGGTTACAGTAGAAGCAAATGTGACCAGATGCTAATTTATTCAAGTCTCTGTGGCCTGCAGCTAGAGACAGCAGTGAATCATTTTATGATGCTCAGACAATTGTTTGGTTGTCTATCATGATGGCTTCTCTTTTGCTGCACTGATTTTCTCCTAGATTGGCAAACATTCTGACCTTGGTGCATAACTATTATTATACATGATGACTTTTTATATATAATTTATATAGCTCATCCATTCAAGATAATTTGTAAGCAAGGTATCGATCTGTTACAAAGCTTTGCATTGGACTTTAGTAACATTTACATGTAACAGCAGCATGATTTTTGTTGGGTAGATAAGTCTGAGCTATTGTAGCAATTAATTTAGCTGACTGTTGTATAGCTATAGGCTAGTGTCAGAGCTGTGTGTATTTAGTGGCTGTTTTTCTCATAGTTTTTCGGTATTGTCACTGCTGGTAGATAAGTCTGAGCTATTGAAAAGAATTGAGCAAATTAGTACTACATGTAATTTGGGTAGTGCATTATTTGGGACAGCTATCTGTAGGAAGCAGAGTTAAGAAAAGCCCTTGACCACATAAACCATATAATGATATAACGGAGGCTGATTATTATTAGACTGAAACTTTGATGTGCATTTATATACAAAGCAGAACTTCCTCTTAACTTCTTAGATCATTGTTATTTGGTAGCTGAATGGTTGAGCACACACCTCGACAATATATGTGTGGGTTTGAACCTTTCACACCCACACCATTGGCCATCGAGCTGCCTGATTGTATCTTGATTTCTTGCACCATCAGTTTTAAACGGAATGCCGAATAAACCTTTTGTGCGCTTGAACATTGACAAAACCGGTTTTAGCCGGTTGTTGTTGGTGTCTTCTAAAGTAAAGATCAGGCAAATAAAGATTGTATTTCACTCCACACACTACTGCTTTTAAGTTTATATACTAAATTTCTTGTGAGAAATTAACGCTGCTGTTCAGAATCTTTCTTGCCCCGCCATATAAATGTAGTAAATGTCTATTATATGAGATTAAGAAAAAAAATTCTTACTTTGTATATATACATGTATGCTCTGTACATTTTGCCCTCTGACTGGTCTATGCCCTCTGGCTGCCAGTCACTGGCATGCTTTCACTGCCTGATACTACTGCTGACCAGGTCAGTGTACAGGAACATCGTATACTTGGTGTATATATATTTATATATGTACAATGTTTGTACATATATATATAATATTATATATATATATATATATATATGCTATACACTAGAAAGTTTGTGTTAATATCGCATCGGATATCTTTTGTTGTTTCTTTCCTTCTCCATATCCAGTTGATGCTTCCATGGAAGCGCTTCTGATTTGTGTGCACTGTAAGAGGCATTCTACAAATTTATAAATACAATACAATTCAATAAATGCCGAATGCAACGGATATTCTGTAAATGTTACATGTATGTATTAAGAGGATGCTTATAATGTTGAAAGTACACAGCCAGTAAACGAATACATTTGAGATTTTTAATTGATGTTTTGACAGATGAAAACATTTCACAGATGAAGAAATCGCAAAGTATTCCACAGCCTTTGGGCACCGTGCCCTACAATGTATGAAGTTTTGAATTTCGTTGCTTTCTTGTTTTAACATATATCTAACATGTATTTAATTTTCTTCTGCTTTTGCTTATGTTGGAGAGCAATTTAGCTGGCCTTGATGTTAGGCAATGTGTGATTGAAACTGAATATCGTTCTTATAATGCAACTTACTGATGGTGGCTATAGCCCTTCATAGCAGACAATTATAATTAATTAATTAATGTATTGCATGAAATAAAATTAAACATGCTTTGAAGTTGTATAGTTGATGATGCCTCTGAGCATTTTGGCAATACTGCTCTTAGCAGACTTTTTCCTTTCTGATCAGGCGTGGGTGAGGATATTTCATAGATTGATACGATTATCATGCTGTACATTTTTAGATTAATGTATCTTGAATTAATTGAATTGCGCAGATGAGACGAGGTTATTTTATTGTGTTTCACAGGTTAAGAAATCAGACACCTTGTTTAGTATAGCAGCACATTGTGATGTCAGTGTTACTGTTCTGAAAAAGTTGAATCGTTTGACAACAGAAACCATTTTCCACAAACAGGTTAGTCATTTCATTTCCCCACTTAACTTATTGTCATCATGATTTCATGTTGAAATGCCACAACGGAAGGATTATCATATAATTATTCCATAAATTCTCATATTCTGCATCCAGTTGTCGTCTTGATATTTTAACCATCTGTCCTATGCTCACTTCTCATACAAAAGATGTTGCACTTGATCAGTTGATGATCTGACCATTGATGTGCTGCCCCTCACCCTTCTCACCAGAAGAACGTTAGGTTCTTATGCAATACGTACATTTCAGGTCACTACTTTGAACTGAGGTCTTGGAATTTGCTGCTCAATTTTTGTAAGCTATGTCGATTCCATATATATGTGTCATTCACATCCAAACTTTAACCCGTCTCTATCTTCTTCCGTACCAACTTCAACGTCACTTCTGGTTTCCTGATCTGCAAGATTTTAACCTACTTTCTCCAATGAATTATTATTTTTTTCCATCGCAACTTCACTGTAAGCCAGTGATTTTCAACCAGGGTTCCGCGGAACCCTAGGGTTCCGCGGGCGTCGGCCAGGGGTTCCGCGGCAGTTTGGTAGAAATTTTAGTGCGCCGACTGAAATCCTAAAAGTAGCCTTTCGGCAATGAGTAGATTCCTTCCCAACTTCAGTCATTCTTGCCTAAAACCATTACTAGGCTACATGAATGTATTGTAGGCTCTATTGCTGTTTTCTATAGGCTAATTAATTACTATGTCGTTCAATATTTGTTTTTCGGAAGGCACGTGCATCAAATGGGAATCTATAAGCTTAGGCGTTTCCAACTGTCCAGTTGGACAAAGCATTTTTATCATTGGTTTTAAACTATAATAGCCTACTATATGGACGCTCGCGGCCTGTTCGGACTAAACAGAATGAGCTGAGCACTCGATCGACAACTTGTTTGATTTGATTAGTTCCTCTTTTGGTCAGTCAATTTTGGTAGATCCAGAGGTAGCGGATATTAAATTGTTTTGCAAATGCAAAGGCTGAGCCTCAAGCATATATTTATCTGTAGTATCTTTAGGCCTAACCGACAGGCCTATATAGGCCTTATACTCGCTCTTTGCTTCTCGGAAAATCACATTAGATGTATGAAACAAGAATCAGATGTGTGGTTATTGTGACAGAAGTAGGGTCTACTTTTCCAGGTGCACGGACGTAACCAGCAAACGAAGCTGAAATTCCAAAAATAGACTAAGCCTCTCGGCCTCATTATAGCCTCGTGTCACTCACAACAACCGGCCATGACGGTTGAATCTGAAACGATTCTTTTATATTGAATATGAATCATTATGCGTATACCTGTATGTGTCCCATGTGTCTCTCTCTACGGTGCGTCCACGACTTAATCGCCAGGCACAAATTCGCAATAAACTTGAAAAAATGCCTTAGGCTAATACACCTTGTCCTTAACACTGATCCAGCACAGAACGTATTTTCAATTTTAATTTTATTCTATCCATCTGTCCGATGGATGGATATTTCAATCATATTTGTTGGCGAAATAGAGCGGATATGCAGTTGTTCTCTGACAGTGAGTGCTTGCGCACTGGACCTACGCTTATAGAATTCTAGGCCTAAAGCAAGTAGGCCAATTTGTGATGTGATGCTATAGAATGCACCAGGAGTGCAAGTAGGCCTAACTATTACATATTTTACTACATATTGCATAATTTCACAAATTACTAAGTACTGTTAGGCCTACAAGGCTATGTAGGCCAATTTCTTGAAATACTGGACGAGTGAAATGCGAAGGGTTCCGCGAGCGAATACGTGCTTTGGAGGGGTTCCGCCACTAGGAAAAGGTTGAAAACCACTGCTGTAAGCAATCATCAACTGATGAAGTCTTGAACATTATGCAGTAGCAGTTCTATGCATGTATGGAAGCCATGTTAGTTTTGATTGGATCTCTCTGTATCTGCTTCTAAAGCGTATCCACCATAGGCTGCTTCTCTTCCGGATGTTAACCTAATTACGATTTCATTTAGTTTTGGCATTGATAGATGTCTTGTGCCAGTTACGGCGGCCAGAGTTTGGTGCCATGGAAAGTTGCTTGTTAATAGTAATAATGACGGTGATGTCCGTTGTCTAATTGTTTGATTGCTGTTGTCCTGGGCAGTTGTATTGTTGTTGCTGCTGTCCAAGCTGCATTGTCTGTTGTGGTAATTTTCTAATTGATTAGCAACCATGAGACTGCAATTTACAGCTGATGAGATATCACGTAACATTGACCTCTGCATTTTAACCTTGGTATGCTTGAGTTAACAGCCGTCGTCTCTGTTTCTGATCATTTTCTTTTTATTGAGTAGACGCAGATGCCATCGCTTGATTGTTGAAGTGTGATGTATGGCAATTCTGTTTACCTAAGTTCACTTTATTGCCACATTCTACGCTGTGACATGAAATTGTGAACCATGTACGAAAAGCTGTGGGCTAGCTGTTATTCTAATTTTTAGATTCATCCAGATTATGATTTGATTCAGTCTTGGGACCATGTAAGTAAGTAAGTATGCAAACGTGGGAACATTGGATAAGAACAGAATATAGCGTGTAGAATCATTAAAAAAATCGAAATATGCAATTCAGTAATCATAGTGTGCAACTAAAAAGCATGTATGAGGACTTCTCCTTCTTTTTCTCTCCCTTCCTGTCTCTGTTTGTATGCATGTCTGTGTGTGTCTGTCTATCTCTGAGTCCTGCATCCTGTTGTTTTGCATTGTCTTAGTTCACATTGAAACCAGAGATCCGTGTGTGAACTTTACGGTAATTTACCTCCAGGCTTGATGCATGAGCTGACAAGTAGGGGGATAGGTTTCAATTTAGCTTCTGGACTTTTAAATACTGTGAGTTTTTATTAATTGTATGGAAATGCTGCACAGGCATACACTTAATTGCATTTCAGTTGCAGTCAGTTTTATTTACAGGCAGTAACTTCCATCGTAGTTTGCATGGGTAAGATATATGCAAAAAATATTGGTACAGGTCAACTTTGTGCTTAAGGAGATGCCAGTCTAGGATTTCTGGCCTGCCATTATATAACAATAACCATAAATTTTATTGAGCCCAAGCAATAATATATGACATCGAGAAATATGCATAGTAGAAAAAGAACATTTATTTATCAAAGGACTACAACCGTAAGGACCTAGGATCCGCTAGTGTGCCACCTGTAACAATGAAATAAATTTTGGCAGGTATCGCTTATGCTTTGGTTGGCCAAAAATGACCTTGAATGATGTATTGTGACCTTCTGGATGTTGACCTTATCAATGCGATTGCGGTTTTGACGTGCCATACTGCCATAGGTTGATGCCTTCTGCGTTAGATACCAGTATAGTAGAAGTTTCTAATTAATAATTATGATGATACTGGTAATTGTATATTCTGTTTACTTAACTGCAAATAAAGGTTACTTTCCTTAGTTTACGTCATTTGTAGCATGTTAATGGTTTACTTCATTTTTTACGTATTCCTTGGTGACAGTGGTCTTCCCAGGTGCATTTTATTTTTATTTATTGTGGCTTTTAGGTTCTTTATGTTCCGGGACCTGATTTCACTTCCGCAACTTCCATTGTACCAAGTTCATCTACAGAAAAAGCCGTGAAGGAATCCAAGTCAAGTGTATCAATCCCTGCAAAGCCAGCAGAATCTCCTCAGGTGCTAATCTCTTCTAATCTAATCATCTGCACGTTCACTTCAGAGGCGCTCATCTTTCTGGGAATCTGTAACGAGATGTGGTTGCCTCTTTTGGTGGTTTGTGTATATAAAGGCCTTTTACTGGCACAGACGCGGTTTGCTACTTCTGTGTTATTGAGTGTCTACAACTGGATGCAGTTGACCTTTGCACTACAGTGTACAAGCGCTGTCAAGTGACGAGTGGCAGACGATACGGTCGTCGTCATCCTGTTTTATATATGACGGACCGAATGACTTTTGCATGTGCTTACTCTTGATGTGCCGTAATGTATGGAACACCACACAACAGTTAACAAGAACATTTCTAGACAATTATATTTGTCTGGTACTATAACATGTTCGTTGTTGCTTAACCAGATTTCTGCCATTTTTATTGTGTGCATTGATTGACTTTGCTATAAGTATACACGCTTTGAAGCCAAGCAGTTTTATGTCGATAAGTATTGAGTATCACTTCTAATTCTCATCACTTAGAAGTGATCAATGTCTGCTGTCTGCAGACATCACTTCTAAGTGTATGGTTTTCAATTGAATTGGATGACATGCTGTGTTTCCGTTACGAGAGTTGATTAGATTTATTGTAATTTATAACTTGTTTGACCTGTAATTAACGTATCGTACCAGAGAAATTTACAATGCCTTCCTAGTCAGCAGTGTTGTTGACCCGTCCCTATTGTAGAAGGATTGTTCTGATAGGGAATGCTAAGCTCCAAATTACCATGCTGAATCCAGGCAAATCCAAGGTTTTGCATTAACTGTAGTTTGTTGTGCAAAACTGGAATATTGTTCCTTGAGTTAAAATGAGCTCATATTATATATATATATTATATTAAGACTATATATTATATAAATATTATATATTCTATTAAGACTTGAGTTGGTAGTGTGCCTACCTGTTTGTATATCTCGAGTGTTGTTTCTGTGTAGTCTGAGCTTGGCACGTCTCCTCCTGTCAAACCATTTCCAGGCCATGCGGAGAGGCAGGCAGCTGCTCCAGCCGCAAAGTCGTTGGCTCTTCCTAGAGCTCTTAGCGAGGATGAAGTGAAGAAAATTGACGAGGAACTGCACGAACGATTTGTGAAGATGAATGCCAAATACATTGAACCAAGCGATGTAAGGTTTCTTCTGACTCAGCATGGAATAGAATATATTATTTTTTATGAATTTAAAAGTAAATGGCTTTAACTCTATCTTAATAACATTCATTTTAATCTGAAAAAATGTAGACCTGAAAGAGTAAAGATAAATGATTTAAATACAAAGTACTTTCATTAGTCCTATTCTGCTGTTTAGTATAATATGTGAGGCACCCTTGTATCGGCATGGCTGTGTTACGGCGCCATAGAAATCGTCATTGTTATTATTATTATTATTATTGTTATTATTATTATTTAATTTGTTTATGCACGGCAGGAGGAGATACCTGGTATTCTGCTGGTGACTCCCGATGCAGTGATGTTCGATGCAGATGAAACCAATCCTCTTGTACTTCAGAATGGTCGAGAGACATTTCAACTCGTGGCTGCCATTCCGCATGTCATGGTCGTTACGGTCTATCATGGCACTTCAACAATTAGATGCGGCAGGTTTGTAGTAATGATAGGCCTATAATAATAATAGATTGGTAACACCGAACCGGAATTACTACACTGATAATAATAATAATAATAATAATAATAATAATAATGATAAACACTGGTTGTAAGCGTAATATTAGTTATAAATAACAATGATGCTATTTTTATTATTGATAAAAATACTAATTATTACTTCCTCCATTCCCTAAGTCCAAACTCAGTTACCATTGATGTGGATCAATATGTGTTGTCTTATTTGTTTCACTGCTCGTATTATCTGCACTCTTCTGCCTAACCCTACTCCTGATTAAGGGTTTGGACTTGTGCAGGTAAAGTTGGATCCATGGAGTAACTGGTATTTAGAAAATCACTGCCAAAATTTCTAGCAATATAAACATTGTTGCACAGACAAAATGCATGGTCACTCTTCACAGTCTTTAGAAACAGTTAATGTTATTATTATTATCCTGTATAATACTGTTTCATGTCCTGTACTCTGTTTCGTTAGTGTTCATGTTTCATGTGTTGTACTCTTTTTCAAGAGTATTTCATGTTTAACATCCTGTATTATTGTCATGAGTGTTTTCTGTTTCATGTCTTTGATTGTTTACACTTTTTCAGAATTGCTGCTAATAAAACTTCTGCAACGTCTGTGGATGAAAAGACAATAGTTTCTCGCTCAGATTCTAAAGAACAGCAATCACCGAGTGGCGTAATACCTGACCATCTAAACATAATCGACGACCATTTTGAAAAAGAACAAAGGAACAATACAGATGATACTTCTACACATCACTCATCCCCAGTTGACGCCTTGGTTGCGGATGGAAATGTTGATGAGAAAAATGTATCCCAGGTGCGTGGGAAAGTTGCGGAGGATGGGAAAAATAGCGGTGAGTCTGTTGGGATGTGTGATGATGCTAGCCACACGGGAGACGGGGTTCGCAAATCAGCTGATACGGAGGAGAATCTCAGCTCACAATTAGGGACCGAGAAACGAGATGTGCATGCAGGCAGCGAAAGTGCTTCAGCTGAAAATAAGAACGAAGGCACGTCACCTGCATGTAGCCACGCTCTTCCTACAGGAGAGTCAGGTACAGAAAAGGTTGTGATAGATGTTTCTGATACTTGTGAGAAAGAACCGGATTTGGGAGACAAAGGAACTGTGGATAATAAAAATGCGATGGAGTGTGATAGGGATTCAGTCGCAAACCAGAATAAGCCAGCCTTGCAGTCACTAGAAACTAGTACAGAGGATTTACCCAAAGTTCACCAGTCAGCTGAGGAGGAGGAGGAGACACCGAAGTTACAAAGTTCTCCAACAGCTGAAGTGGCGTCAACTCCTGAGAAAGGTTTGTGCACTGTTGCAGAATATTCTGCTTTTAGAAAGAGAACTAAGGTTGTAACCCACTAACACCTTTGAATTTTCTCCTTAAAATTATTAAACTCGTAACACACATGAGAGAACAACAGTTGATGTTTTACGAATGTTGTCATTATGCTATCGTTATTCTCTAGTCTACTGCAATACCTTCATGTTATTTTTTCATATTTTATTTTGCTTATCACCTCACAACTTTAGGTTAATTATGAATTATGTGACAGATTTCCTTTGAGATAATCTGCCAGAGGTCGTACACGTACTTCTGTTGCATTTACTGTTTCTTGTAACATCCGCTAAGATATAATAATTGCTCTTTCTGATATATGTTATCTCGATTAATTTCTGCTTGTGTTGTGTGCAGATGGTGAGTTAGTGTCGCCTGGTCAGGATGCACCTCTCACTGTCTTTCTGCATCTGAAGATTGACCGTGGCGTTGATGCAATGTTTGGGGAAGCAGCCATCTTTAGCCAGTCTCCTGTCAAATCAGAATACTGGTATTCCATTCCAGTTGATAAGTAAGTCAGATAATTACCAATATTTCATTACCCTGTTTTCAGCTGCCATAGGTATTTTGCTGGTAGAGAAAGCTTAAAATTAGTCTCTTTTCATCATTATTCTCAGCCTTCGTTTTTTTACATCCTTCATAATTCCTTCTTGAGAGTTAGTTCATTGACATAAACTTGAACAGTTAACAGCTGCACAGCTTTAAAAGTTTTGAATCAGTTTTGAAGAACAGTTGTCAAACAACTGTTTCGTCTGAATGATTTTGAAATGTTAATCCCAAATACTTTCTTTAATAATTGAGACAATTTATGTGGTGCCGTAACGCAACCATGCCATTACAAGGATGCCTTTCTTTACCTCTATAGATTTTGATGTACTTCTGAATGAACAAATAACTGAAGATCAATGACGAATTGCGTTGTGTAACTTGTATAATGGTTAAAGCTTAGTCATAGAAAGCTTTTGTTTTAGATAGCAGTTATAGTATTTAATAATTTAGTTATAATACAATAGTAAAACATTAATGATCTGCACATGAGTGTGATGCATTGCACTGGAGGTCAGCTGGATTACAATTACGACCGATGGTCCACTGAACTGGTTTCCTGTTCTGGAGAATGATATTCTTCTGTAGGTCCTTACTCTCTATTCTCTGCCTAGCACTCTTTGGATGGTCTCAAGACAATGCATTGGGGCTGATGATAGAGAAGGTTTGTTGTTCTTCCAGGGTCGACCTTTTGTACACATTCTTCGTTCAATGGACGACAGGTGACGACCGGTTGAAGGGATTTGTTGTCGTTCAGACGGAATCAGCCATCGAGTATAAGAAGTACAGCACGGTTGACGGCCAGAAACTCGTCTGTGAAATAGTGAAAGACTGGGAGGTAAAGCACACGCACGTCTCTTGAAATGTAGCATAGATTTTACGATAGCCACTCACGTAATACTTTTCATTGTCACACCATAGACATAAAGGTGTCAGAGGAGTTTCTAAGAGCAAACTTTGCTTCTATTAAAACTTTGAGCTTTAGTGTAAAAGTAAATGTGTGAAAGATGAATATCACAGGAGCAATATATCTACAATTGTTATGAATGTAAAGCAGTGTGAATGGCACTTTTACATACTTTTACATAAATACACTTTTGTGTGTGTTCTTACTGACCTTTCAGTATTTAATCTCTCTGTTTCAAACCTTTCAACCTTGAGGCCAGAGCTCTATCAAGCTGTAATATTATGCATATAAACGTCAAACAGGATTTGCTGTCTCTTAACAAGTGTCGTCAGAGTTGCCGTTTTAATCATGAAAAACATTTATAGTAACGATATTATAATAAGAGTGATTCATTCGTAGTTTCTTAAAACTTTGATGTGCTCCAGAGTGCAGTTTAGCAGTTGGTTGAGACGATTTACTTACTTACTTTCCTGCTACTTTTTATAGCTTGGCAACTTTTCAAAGTTGTGCTTTGAATTGTATGCTCAGACAAGGCAGTTGCAGAACAACTTTGGTTCAGTCTTCCAGTGCATATAGTAATTCATGATTTAACAATAAATTACCATTAATTGATAGTAGAATTCCACACGAGTAGACTCTTAATTAAGCAACTTTTTCTATTGTTGTTTTGACAGCTCATTAATGCCAAGGAACGCAAGAGACTGCAATCAGAAGCCGAAATTCGAAAGCTGCCCCTCCCTGACTTGAATGGTCAGAGTGCCATAATGACCAATTCTCACATTGGTGTGGTAAGACTCGTTGTTTAGCAGATCTCACGCCAGCTGGTAACTTTTGAAACAAACAGAACTCAAGGTGGTAACTTTTTGAAATACTGATGCAATGGTACACTAGTATTTTGCAAATTATTTTTATCATTTTTGTGTGATAAAGAAATTTTTAGCAATCAAACTTTAGCATTCGAACTTGAAAAAAATGTGCAAGTATGATAGAAATATGTTTGTAACTTTTCTGTGTTAAATTTTATTCAAATCCAATGTTGCTGGTAGAAATATAGGCGGAGATAATAATAATAATAATATAATAATAATAATAATATCTTTTCTTTAATGAAACGCCTGCAAGACGCACTGCGCTTTACATTTACAGGTTATGCAGTAATCTTAATTAAACTTAACTACAAACTGAGCTACAAACAGGGTACTATGTCGGGATCAAGGGCAAGGGGAAGACCGAGGATGGGATGGATCGCTAATGTCATCACATGGATGGAACTACCATTCGAGCAGATATTGAAGGAGACGGAGGACAGGAAAAAGTGGCGAAGGCATGTCCATGAAGCGACCAACCCTTTGCGAGGCACGGTGGTGTAGTGGTGGCGTCATTGCCTTGAAGCCGGAAGGTTCGAGGTTCGAATCCACCTCGCCGCGTAAGAACCTTGGGCAAGTTCTTCACTCACAATTGCTCAGCGCTTCGGCGTGAAACTCCGATGCAGTGTCCGCTCTGCATTCGGGAGCGCCTCTGAGTAGAGAGAGCTTGAAGGGGCGCTATAACAAGCGCACATACATACAAACAACCCTCGAATCGAGGAAGGTTATAGACAAGACAAGACAAACTGAGCAGACAGCTTCGCAATTACAATGGCGCTAATAGCAGACTACAAATCAAATCCACCCAACGGGGGCTTGAACCTGCTACCTCTCGCACTCTTGGCCAGCGTGTTAACCATTACTCTAGATGGATTCTCAACAATGATTATTATATCTGTTGTGTCTTTGCTGTGGCAGCTGATCTATCATTTGCCGCCAATCGCTGAGGGCAGTACGTGGAATCTCGTCTACAGTGCGAGCCAACATGGCTTCAGTCTCAGCACTCTATATCGTAAGATGGCACGCATTGATACACCTGTTCTCCTTATCATCAAAGACCTTAGTGATCAGGTATGCTTAGATGCTTCTATCTGCTGGCATTTCTTATTCTTGACGATGTTAGCTTATCACCACCGTTTTTGTGGTCATAGCTTTTCTGTCTTAATCTGGGAGCCAGGTCCGATTTAAGGTCAGCGCTAAGGGTGCTGCAGCTTCTGGCCTGCAGTTTTGGGGGCCTGTACCGTAACAGTAGTCATAATTATGTGTGTGGTAGACCGGTGGGTGGTTGTCAGAGGGGCCATTGGAGGGCTCACATTGTCTGGGCTTATACAAGCCTTAATGCGGTCCTAGCACAGTGTATTATATTGGTGCCATAGAAGTCATTAATTAGATTCAATAGATTAGGTAAGTGACTAGTGAACATTTGGTAAATAACTTGTCAAGGATTTGAAGTGTTTCAGAATTACATTTTACTGCAAATTACATTACATTATTACATTTGTACAAATGCCTCTATAGAAGCTTCAAAGAAGCCATTTATAACCCTAGGTTTTGAAGGTTGCAAACATTCATGCTACACTGAAATCAACTTTGGAAAGTTGTTTGGTTAAAAGCGTCTCATATATCACCCACCTGCTTAAATGGAAGTGTTCATTGCAATAACGAAATGGCTGATTACAGGTTTTTGGTGCAATGATATCATGTACGTTGAAAATGAGCGATCATTTCTATGGCTCTGGCGAAACATACTTGTTTACATTCTATCCAGAATTCAAGGTCAGTTTTTCAATATCTCATTTTCAGAATGGAATTGGTAGTCTAAACTGTCTTTGAATATTCTTAAACCTAAAACATTATTATTTGAAACTGTAAAATAAAAATTTAAAACAATTTATTTGTAAGAAGCGTGTTCTTATTTTATACTTTGTGAAGTTCAGTCAGGGAACTGCGTGTAATTTATCTTGCTTTATGTTAAAACATTTTTAACCTATTTTTTACTTTAGCTATAATACAAAGTGCTATATGATTAACATACGTTGTCAATCTTTATGCGGTTTTGGGTTAGATTTCTTGAGACAACCCTAGCAAGTTTTGGCAAACCGATTATTGATTGCAGAAATCCCAATTTAAAATGATTATAATCGTTTTTAATGATGTCATAGAAAGTTTATTATAATATTATATAAAGTGCGAGTAACTCTATGTATTTATGTACTTTAACATACATACATGCAACGCAGTGTCAATACTAAACTGTTGCTGAACAGAGTGCTTAAAATGTAAAAAATTATCTGCTGGCCCAAAAATTGTTACCACTAAGCAATCAGTTTTGCATGAATTTTTCTGGCTTTTCTTATAAATGTGACTATGAAAATTATATAAAAAATGAATTCAATTATTGTTATATAAACAATAAAACCGATAATAATTTTTTCAAAGCCGATAATTGGATTTCCAATTACCGTTTAGCATTCCTAGTCACCAAGCAGTAGAATTTTGATGCTGACAAACCTGACAAGTAAATGGCAAGTTCTGGGACCCTATGTTCAGGACATTGTGATTCATTCACCACCGGTTCAAGAGCCTATGAAACAGAAATGTCCACCCCAAAAGGTTCCTCATTGGACCTTTACATAATACAGTATTGGTATTGCATTATTATTATTGCATGCGTGGCAGTTGATGAGAGTAGAAGATGTAAGCTATAGCAGCACTGACTTTAATGAATTCAGAAGGGTTCTTCTTTTTGTTTTTGTAGAAATTTTCTTGGACAGGTGTAAACGCATTCTTTGCCAAAGGGGACAAAGAAAGTTTGGTGATTGGTGCTAGCGAGTAAGTGTTTCTAAATGCTTATCTTTATATTGCACTTTCTACTCTGTCCCAATTCCACCAGTATGATGCCAACATGTTACTGTTATTTCTTTTAGAGATTAGCATTTGACGTATAGACGAAGAGCAAGCTGTATTCTGTAGCAACATGTTACATGCTGTGGTTGAGTTGCTAGCCATGTTGTCGATTTCTGCTGTGCAAAGCAGATCTGCTCTGCTGCATTTTAACATTGAGTTTGAATTGTAACAAAGAATCAAACAGAATATGATGATGTGCACAGTGCTTATTTTCACAAATGCTGGGCATTTTGCATCTAAATATATTACAATACAATACAATTTATTATTTATAGCACGCTTTAACAAGACAAGTCTTGCACAAAAGCGCGCGGCCTATGATGTTAACAGTCGCTACGGCTAACAAAGTGATCTGAAAGTGATAACGCAACCAAAAAATAACACGAATCACAAGCGAATGAACTCCGATGAAGACATAAGAGTACAGCCGAAAAGTTTCTCGTACGATGTTAAGTTGAGTTTAGGATCGAAATATTTTAGTCCCTGCTATTGGAGCTGTTTAGGGGCCATCCATATAATTATCACCTTGAATAAATATCTGCAGTTGTCCATGGTGATAAGGTATTGTTTGTTGTGATGTCAGGGGATCAAATGGATTGTGGCTCGATGGTTCCCTCTTTCGTGGTCGCACACAAACATGCCAGACATTCAACAATGAACTGCTGACTATATCGCAAGATTTCACCATCAAGTGTCTGGAGACGTGGTGCTTTGGATCTTAAAGTCTGTCAAATGCTTCACGTTGTCGTCATCATCGTCTACCTTCATGTCTACAGCTGTGTGTGTGTGTGATCAACAGTAAAGAAAACAATTTGCTGTACTTTTCACGTTGGGTATACTGGGTTGGTTTCATGTATAAGACTGCCAGATTTCTCTCCAAAGGTAGCAAGTCAAGTTCTTAGTCGAAATGGAATATTACTTAAGTTGTGATAAGTTTGTCTTTTGCTGTCCCTTCTGGCATATTGATGATGATGAACTGGTGGTAAACAATTTAAATAATTTGCCTCAGATGCTTCGTCAGCTTAAGCTTAATGGGAAAGGATTGAAGTTTAGCTTTTCTACCTTTGCTAGTCTTGTGCAGTTTTGACCATAAATTTCACCTCATGGCCATTTTATTGTGATAGATATGCTGTGAAAGTTATAATTATGTGTGATGTACATTTTTCGCAGTTTACTGGTGGCAGAATTTGAGCCGTACATTAACTTAACCTCACCAGCATACAATGCGTTGGATTTCAATACAATACTGGTTAGGAATGCTTTAGTGCAGTTTGTATTGTTTATGTAGTGTTCATATTCTGCCAAGTCCACTTTATAGGGCCTCACATTTCTCCGTTACACCTGGGATTAATATCAAAGGGATATGAAGCCGACGAGAATTGCCTCATTGAAATAAATATTGTTTGTGGATGTATCTGGGACTTTTTCAGTGAAGGCTTCACCCGGCCATTCCATTGTTTTGTTGACAACTGTCGTAGCAAAAATTAATTAATTTAATGATAAAGAGAACTTGCAAACTAAATAAAATGTTTTCTAAGGAAGATCCTTGTGATTGGAGTTGTATAAATTTAGACGAACTTTTGGACGATTACGCCTGGAGTAATGTCGAGATTATATGGATGACAACTTTAAAAAAACTGTTGAAACGATGTGACTCGATTCAAAATTACCCTGCTGAGCGCCCTGATAGACATCACATATATCGCCCTTGAGTCGTGATGTATCACAATGACGATCTCTGATTGGCTGGCAGGTTGTGGCTTCATATCCCTTCAATAATCCCAGGTTACACAAACTTGTAGAATGTGAAATTCAATTCAATTTATTGCAAAATTTTAGTATAGCAGGCTCTGAGCCAAGGGCGCCCACAGAAAATTTTGCAGGAGGGGCAAAAATTTTTACAATGGTCGCGGTTAAATGTTCCAGTGACAAAAGCATGAAGAATACAGCGCTGGAAATTAGAAACACGGGTATTTTTTCAAAGAGGTTTCTTACTGCAAATTCTTAGTTTCATTTTGTGTATTATTTTTAATATGAATAGTTTCCTAAGTGCGAAAAATTTGTTAAAAATCCAACAGTAGATGCTAAAAGTAGGTCCATGAAGGGCACTATATATATTTATTTCTATAGAGATTTCTAAACGTAAATTTATGGCTTTCACTGTGTATATCATTCGTATCACTAGTGTTTTAATGCGAAGAAATTTGTTAAAAACTCAAAAGTAGTAGTTAGAAAAATAAGTGTCACTTTTCCAGGGGGTGGGGCAAGTGCCCCCCCTTGCCCCTATGTGCGGGCGCCCATGCCCTGAGCCTAAAATCGAGAAGTGGGCTGTCTGAACTTCTGAAATGTCAAGGTGTTGCTTTACGGTCCATATATGTTCTCCTGGTGAAATATATTAAATGTGCAAGTTTTCCATTTATAAAGGAAGTAATAGCAAGGTGTACATCTCGTTTTAAGCAAATGTTGTTGAATTGCTGTTGTAGTTGGTACCAGGCTGTCCAAATTAGTAGGATAGAAACACATTAGCAGCTTTGTCACATTATGTTCATGATTACATACTACGTAGTGCCAGTGTTTATTGTTAGTGGCAGAGTTATGTGTTAGTGGTTTGTCCTTGTTTGTTGCACAGTATTCGCCCATTTGTTGTAACACATTATTATCGTTTGCTCACACCAGTGAATCTAACCACCGTGTAGCACGTCGTTATGTATTTTATATATAAATATGGTTTAACTGTAACATGTATATGAAATGGTGTAATGTGTGCTAGTGTAAGATATATGCATAAAATATATGCAACATTTGTACATTTCTGTAGTACCATGATTGTAATTATCACATAAATACACTGAGTGTAGGTATATACAGTTTATAAAACATGTATCATTTTGCAAGTTTGTTCAGGATGTTTGGCAATGCTGGAGGAAAGAACGCTTGCATTAATTTTACAGATCATACTCTACAGGTTTTGTGGTAACTTTTCCTCCTTTGCCCTTCAATGGATGGATTCAACCACTGCTGCATATCTTTTGCATCCTATTGTTTAATTAGGAAAGTTTTGGAGGGAGAAAACATCTCTGTAGTCATTGTAAAAATTAAACATGACTAAAGCTTGTGGCCAACAGCTACTTTTATTATGATAATTTATTTTGGCTACTGGATTTTAAAAAAATGGTTTGCATGTAGTTCAAAGTGACAACCTGTGATGGCATAAATTTTTCCTGTCACTTTTCAATAAGCATCCAGCACTGAAAATATGTTGGGTGTGATTAAAGGCCTATAAAAAGTGAACCTAAATTTCAATGACTAATTATGTGATGGGTCAAAAGGGCCATGGCATCATTTTCAATGTGGAGCCATAGATGTTTTCAATATAGAGGTCATTCTTATAAGGTAAAGAAAATTGTTCCAGGACTGGTGTAGGCTAAAGGTACAATTCCTGTCGTTTAACTCCTGCTCAATTCCCTTCTGCCAACCACAAATTCAAGGCGGCAGCCAGGATTTTATTTCGGGGGGTGTTTTTCCCAACCTTTTCTTCTGGACGAAATTTTCTGACGACCTTTTTTTAGTCATCGCCTGCTTTTCTTAACTTTGTGGCAGTCCAAGAAACACTATTTTCCCCGCGATTTTACATTACACACTGTAGTTCTTACAACATGTGCTAGTAAAGGCATTATTTCATTTTGGCATTTTTTTATTTTGGGGGGTGTTCAAACACCCAAAACACCCTCCTGGCTACGGCCTTGCACAAATTCCTTCTCATGTTGATATTACAGAACAAGAAATGTAGTTGCTGATGGAGACACATGCTGCGGATCATTTGTTCCTGAGTACCATTGTATACCAAATCAGACCAAGTCTTTTGTGTGTTCTAATGCTTGCTGACCAGACAAAGCATTGTGCTGTTGGAAAAGACTTCTGATGCCATTTAACAAGTGCATTTGTTGTGGACAAAACCTCCATTGGACTGCAGCATAGAAAAACAGGAACAGAGTGCAGCTGCTGTTCATGCCTTGTTATATCATGTGTGCAAACGAAAGATAGTTGCGATACAAGACATAGCCGTTATATTTAAAGCTCACAGAAAGACAGAGAGGAACGTTGTTTGAACCATTGTTAAGACTACAATAAGCTGGGAGTTGATACTGGAGAGAATTCTTCAACCACATGTGCACCGTGCTCTGCACTAAGCTCTGCACAGTTGATTTCTATATTCACCAAATCACTATATATAACAATTTTGTACTTAAACTTGTGGTACTCTGCAAAGCATGGTGACTTTGCTTGGTTGTTATGGCAATAGATGTCCTTTTGTTATAAATGATAGTCAAATGAGTTTTTGTGCTAGGACTGCTTGTGTTGTGTACATATCTATAAACTAGTACATGTATCTTAAATACTATAAAATATAAATGTATAAATATCGAAGGACTGATAGTGACAACGAAGCCAGTTACATTGGGCAATAAAATTAACCTGTTGACTGTACAATAATTTGCTAAGTGTCTTAAGATAACATCCTTACTAGCAAAATTCATATTATTACATTGTCTTGAATTTATTGTTTCAAAGCAAATGGTTTACACAAGTTCTGCAATTTGCACAATGATTTCCAATGATGTTTGTTTGTTCGATTTTAATCAATACAAGTAGAGTCTGCTAAAAGCATCATAGTTATGAATGTCATTTTCTAGTGTCAATTCAGTTGTGCTTTTCATACGCCTGTTGATGTTATTTTGGTAATTAGCCAATCACCTACATCAGTGGTTCCCAACCTTTTTTGACTGTAGGGCCACTTTTTCTAAGTTGGAGAACACGAGGGCCACTTTTTCTTAGTTAAAAGGACATTAGGGCATTTAGGGGGCCACAATGCTAAAATTTAATTAACTAAAAGCATCTAAAAATTGTTATAATTAATTCAAAGTAGAATGTTTGATGTTTATAGACTTCAAAATAAAATAATTTGTAATAGAAAATAATTATATTATGTTCTATCCTGTCCAAATTGTCAATTTTTCATATACTTTTGTTAATTCTTTGAGAGATGAGTGCCATTGTTGAGGCGTGGCGGGCCATTTTGTGGGCCACTTTTGGCCCGCGGGCCACGGGTTGGGAACCGCTGACCTACATTATACGTGAAGAGCCTAGCACATGCACACGTCTCACATTTTCGCATATACGTAACTTGCGTATGCCACTTCAGTAATACGGTATTGTATCAAGTGTGCACGCGGAGCACCACCATCTCATGTCCTGCACCTCTGCCGTTTAAAATGAAACTGAGTTTTGGTGATTGACATTGCATTCGTGTGTCTTAACGGCATCATGGTCTCACTCGTTGTTGGTGTTCCACATTTAAAGCATGTTCTCGATGTCTTGATCTGAAGCAGAGAAATACAATTTGCATAATCACGTCAACGATATTCTTTTATTTGAACTAGTATTTAACTATTCATACAATAAATTTTAAATATATAAAATACGTAGCTTTTTGCGCTGTTGAAGGGTTCCTGCAGTTGAGTTATATATCTTGTAAACAAAGTTTATTATATTGCTCGTCTGAATTCTCCAAGTTTCACCACCTAAAATTTTATAGAGTGCCTCTCGCAGCATAGACTATTTATTCAGAGGCGCTTTCAGCACAGAAAAAGAAAACAGGGAAAAAGAAACGTCTTGAGAAAGCGAGAGGATGCAGGGAAGAGCCCAGACATGAGCATAGCCCGTTAAAGAGGGGAGGCCATTCTATGTGGAGGGACCATCACAGCAAATGCTCGGCTCCGAGTCAAGGCGCACAGAACACGAGGGACAAAGATAAATTTGCTACTAAATTGAACAGCAGTTGAATGGAGGCCTGCCAGAATTACCTTGTGGAAGCTCATGATGGTGTGGTTTGTAGCAAGGATTCCCAAATGGCAACGTTATTCTGGGGTGCAAAGTCTTTAGCTAGTTTGCCCTTCCCATCGACAATGCCCGCTGCTCTCGAATCAGCCGCCACCAGGATTCTTGCACACTCCAGATGACCCATCTCAGCTGCCTGAATAAATAAACCTCAAAATTGTATAAAATAGCTTAGAATTTAATATTATTATAGTAGCATTTTGAAATTTATTTAATTTTAAGTGCTTAGACTTTACAATTAATGTGAGAATTTCAGCCAGTCAAAATTAATTTAAGATCGTTGGTTGCATTTGCAAATAGTGGGCGTCTACTGCAAGAAATTCCCAATTCATATTAATATTTAGTTTTGACAGATTTCTTGACTATGATCTATAGATAAAACTAATCCAACAAAAGCCTTCCCTTTGTCTCACACTTGCTGCATGCATAATTCATGAGATTTGCCAAATTCATATCATACTCGATTGCCAAACTGCCTACATTATAACCACCTTATTTGTTCACTCCAAACTCGACTACTGTAACACACTTTTCTATAACATCAACTCCTCTAAAAAATCTGTTCAAAAATGCAGGATTCTTTGGCCTATAAGCAGTCTCCAAATAAAACACCCAAACATGTTACATAATCCCAGTTCTCCAATCCATTTATTAGATTCAGATCCCTTTATCTATCTATCTATCTATATATCTATGCGATTTATATAGCGCCTCTTCAAGGGCGCTACTCAGAGGCGCTCCCGACCCAGGCCCGGTCGAAAAGAAAGGTCTTGAGCGAACTATAGAAAGTGCCAGACATGTTCCGAGGTTGGGAATGCAGATCAGAGGGAAGGTCGTTCCAGACGGAAGGTCCAGTGACCGAAAATGCCCTATGCTGCCTTGTGGCTGTGCGGGCATGAGGAACCATGAAGTCACCTCTAGAGGCCAAGCGCAAAGATCGGCGACCCGCAGCAGTCGAGGTCAAGGTAAAGAACTCACGAAGATAGGAGGGTGCTGTGCCCAAGATGCAGCGCCAAGCAAAAGAAACCACCCTGAAGTGGATTCGTGACTGAACCGGGAGCCAATGCAAGACATCACGAATGTAATGCGAGATGTGGCCAAATTTAGGAACGCCACCGACCAAACGTGCAGCTGGGTCCTTCAAGACCACGCAAGCGAACCTGGGGAAGGCCAAAGTAAAGAGAGGAACAGTAATCCAACCGATTTGCAATGAAGACATGGACCAAGGTGGAAGCAGAAGCAGTTGACAGAGAGCGAGACACGACTCGCAGCTGGCGCAAATGATAGTATCAGGAGCGAGTCAGGACCTTAAGATGATCGACAAAAGACAGTTTCGAGTTCAGAATGATGCCCAGATTGCGGACAGAAGTGGAAAAAACAAAGGTGGGGAATTCAGAAGCTAGAGACCCCAGATCTAGCTTATCCAACTGTTGACGAGTTCCAAGCCAGATATATTGAGTTTTTGAAGGGTTTAAGCGGAGTCGATTGGATGACATCCAGGCAGTAAGGCAGTCAGTGGCAAGTGACATAGTACGAACAGCGGAGGCAGCTTTATGCATGCACTATAGCACTATAAAGTGTTTCTCTTACCTATATTGCATATATATATATATACACACACATATATATATATATATACATACATAATATACAACTGGTACCTTATGAAGGGCAGTTTTTCCATCAGCATCTTGGAGACAAACGCTGGCTCTCCGCTCCAGAAGAAGTTTGACCACTTCGACTTGACCACTGTACGCAGCTCTTTGTAGCGGAGTTACATTGCCAGATCGTGTGCATGCGTTCGCACACGCTCCGTGATCGAGTAAAAGCCGACAGATGTCAACATGTCCACTGCGAGCAGCATAATGCTGAAAAGGAACAGTTAAAAACTGCTTGTTTATTTTATTGTATTGTATCTGGCTATTTATAAAGCGCTTCTCGCAGCAAGTTTTTAGACGAGAGAAAGACGAGGATACACTACCAGAGAGGATGGCAGAGCGAACTGATGGGGGAAGCCCATTCCTTAGAGAGGGACCAATGCAGGCAAATGATCTGGATTGAGTCATGGCGTTCCTGACTCAGGGGACAAAGAGGTCAAGTCGATCAGAGGACCTAAGAGGACACAGCGAAGTGGCAGGAAGGGGGAGAAGTATCTGATCACACAGATACTTCGGAGCAAGACCTGTTCAGGTTAAAGCCATGAATTTTTTATCACTGCAGTCCACCATTTCCTTTAGATCAGGAATAGTAGTTTAATGTGGAACACTGAACATATCAAACACTCGGTATTACACTTGTATGTATACAAGCTCACAACTTAGTTTTTACATTGATTTTATCAGAGGGTAGTATAACAGGTAAAGGTTCATTAATGCTAAGCTATAAGCACTGCATGCACTTAGGACATATATATATTGCAATGCATTGCAAGCTCTGAAACTTGTGGCTTTTCACGGACCCTTAACTCATTCCAGCCGGAATTGTTTTGATACCTATGCTGTTAATGGGGTCACGGGTGACCCCATCCGGCGGGAAAGAGTTAAGAGCCCCACGTCCAAAATATACAGTGGTATGCAAATGTTTGGAATCAAGTCTTATTGGTATGTACGCAACTATGCATAGGGTCTGCAACATGTACAAGTTGCAATGCAATAGGCAGAGGGTCTAAAAATTAATTTTTTCCATATGTAATATGTATAATTGGGGCACTAATTGGCCAGCTTAAACAACAGTGATTGGTCAAATCTCAAATAAACGTTGATACACAATTTTCTAGGGGAGGTTGATAAGCATGTACATCAGTGGTTCCCAACCTTTTATGACTGTAGGGCCACTTTTTCTGAGTTGGAAGACACGAGGGCCACTTTTTCTTACGGTAGTTAAAGGACATTAGGGCATTTAGGGGGCCACAATGCTAAAATTTAAATTTTAAAATTAATAAATTTTAATATCACTGCTAAAATTTAATTAACTAAAAGCATATAAAAATTGTTATAATTGATTCAAAGTAGAATGCTTGATGTTTATAAACTTAAAATTAAAATAATTTGCAATAGAAAATAATTATATGTTCTATCCTGTCCAAATTGTAAATTTTTTCATATATTTTTGTTAATTCTCTGAGAGATGAGTCATTTTTTAGGCCTGGTGGGCCATTTTTTAAGGCCTCGCGGGCCACTTTTGGCCCGCAGGCCACGGGTTGGGAACTGCTGATGTACATGTATTTGTGCTGTAAGCAATGTGAAATTAAGTCATCCATCCAGGTTATGTTCATTTTGACAACTAAATTACTGAGTTACCTGAGTTAAGCCTAAGGCTGAATAGCAATAACAAACCTCGAAATTGAAGAAACACAAAATATGTTGGTGATTCCAAACCTTGCACATCACTGTAAATGCTTTAACCCTTTACAGATGAAGAGTGACTAAACCCACTGTCAATAAAAGAGTAAAAGAGGTGTGATACCAAAACAGCTTCTTCTGTAAAGTAGTTTTGGACCAAACACCTTTTGGACATGTATCCATTTTAGGTATGAAATTACAGGACATTGCAAAGGCTATTCAAGAACAAAGATACTGAACTTAAAATTCTTAGTCTTCAAGAGTATTACATTTAGGCCAGTACACATAGTGGGTAAAATTTAATACTAAATCATATTAGTGTCAATAGAATTATGAATGATAATAAAATTTACCAGGGCATAATAGCCAGAACTGTCAACAACATTTGCGTCGCCATCTTTAGTTAAGTAATCCTTAATCCTTTGAGTTTCTCCGTTCAGCGCAGCCGACCAAATGCCACGTTCAAAGTCAAGTTCCTGCAGTGTCTGTACTGTTGACTTTGCAGTAACGCTTTTGCAGCAACCGCATGCTGCAAGATGCTGGTGTGTCATGTCTACACATGGTAAAAATAATGGTTGCTGCATGCATTGGTATGAAGAATCAAAACTTATTCAAATATCGCTGCTAATAACAGGAAATCAGCAAACAGACTGACATATATATGACAAAGTACACAATGAATAAAAAGTAAATGGCAGGGATCACAAGCCTGTAGCAAAGCTCCTCTGAAATATGTTGATTCGCTCATTCATTCATTCATTCGTTCATTCATTCTACCTACTCAGGAGTGCTCTAAGTCACAGCAAAAAAAAGACTCAAGAGATTTTTGAAACAAAGTTAGATTGGTCATGTGTAATAAACGCAGCTTAGAAGGGAGGTCATTCCAGATGGATGGTCCTACAACCGAGAAATCTCGGCATTGTCTGGCAGCTAAGTGACTCCGTGAAACTATGAGTTGCCCCTTCATAGCAGAATGAAGAGCCCGATGCGCCTCAACGTCAGACACTGGACGACAGAGATAATGTAGGTAAGATGGAGCGCAACCAAGAATGCAGCGCGGAACCAGAGCAGCAACCTGATACGATATACGATGGGTTACACGCAACCAGTAACGCATCATGCATGTAGACAGAGACAGATGCAAATTTAGGAATTCGTTGAATGAGCAGAGCAGACGAGCGCATAACCCAATCTAAACATCCCAGGACCTCAAGGGGGAAGGCCAACAAGGATCGAACAACAATAGTCAATGTTTCGTTTAGTAACAAAGGCAAGCACAAGAACAACTAGTACATACGTCGTGAGAAAGAGAGCGAACAGCCGAGCACCTATACAAGCACCTAGATCTAAGTGCATAATAGCACCCAGAGAGGATCGACCAGGGTCAACCAAAATCCCCAAACGTTGAAAATACACAAAAGCTCGATTTCCCGAAAACAGTTTTATAATATGGCATAATCGACCTATTAGGTATTTAGTTAGTTTAGTGTCTAAAGATCATTCGGTTTTGTGAAAATCGATGTCGGCTATCCAGGCCGCACCTGATCGATCAAAGCCAACAGGTAGACTCTGAGGAAAACGGGAGAGTGTGGCAACTCTTATGAACACTGGATCCTGAGTTCCTGACAGAATAAAGCATGCTAGAGCAGCTCGATGCAAGTTTACATAGAAAATAATGTCATCTTGAATTACAGTTAGATGCATGAAAAGTTAAAAGCTTACTCGATCTCAGTGATTTTATCGCACACTTTGGGAACTCAATGACCCCTATGAATGAGTTACGTCTTGAATTCCAAAAGCCCGTTTTAGGCAATTTGGGGCCGAGAGACACTTTTAACTCACTTACTAGAGTCACCTCGCTAAGACGCGTCGTGTGCAGGACCAATGTCCAAAAAATTCTGCGAGTGCCAATGGAATCGTGGCAAAGTACGGAAAGAACCACGTACACTCCGCTGACCCCTCACAAAGCCGAGTACTGCCGCTGGGTCAACCCACTAAGACCCGGCTGTTTTAGCCCAAAGATCTGTGCTGCCAATGAGACAGTAGGCTACTTCAGTAACTCTTTCCCGTCTAGTCTTATATTATATAAGCTTTACACATAAAGTTTAATTGTCGGTCTATTTTAATCCATGAATTTAACCTTTTGGTTGCCATCATGTCAACACGTATCACATGAGACTGCATGAAGTCTTCAATAATTGAGACTAAGCCTAAAATTACTCCTCAAGAAACTTAACTAGATCTAAATGAATGTCGGAGATGGCACCGCGCGTAACATTATACATCAATCGTCTTTTATACCATATCAGCATACATTCAGTTCAATAGGTCGTCGGCTGAAACAACAATGCTGCATGCGAAGTTATTGGTCCAGATTTCTCTATTCCTCTTCTTCTTAATTATCGTCTGCTGCGCAAACTTCCGCCATAGAACTATAATAGGATCTGGACTCTACTTTTATTTGTTCCATTTTAGACACGCTGTGGTTTGTAGAGGAGTGAGGATCTCAGATACAGAACTCAGGTTGCTCAGTCAAGTTTCATGCAGCCATGCAGGTCGACATTAATTTTATACAATCATGTACATCGGTCTTTAACTTTGCTATTATTTTTATAGCGTAGATCGAACTGTAGACCTTAATGTGAATTATTCTTCAGCATGAGTAGGCCTATAGCCTGTTTTATACTAGGCCTATAAACCTACGGTGTGCAGAAGTCGATCGGGGCATGATAGGCCTATATTGACTTTAGGCCTACTATATCATAGCGTTCCTAGGCTAGCTATTTTGATAGCCTAAGTTCGAACAATTTTGCCGATTTAAGGTAGGTAATAACAGTTAGGCTACTATCGCACTAGGTCTAGTAGGCTATGAGTAGACAATCATGGTGAGAATTCCGGATGGCTGCGTGCGCTGTGTCGAATTCTGTAGTCTTTCATAAATTATAGGCCTAGAGTCAGCCTCGATCGACCCCGACCCCGCTCGGGGAGCTTCCGACTCTCCCCATCCTAATGGCTAGTGGCTTCTTGCCTTCGACAATCGCGGCTTCGCGTTACCTCCAACTTTTAGGACGTGAGTACGCCTATGCCTGTTGACGAAATCTGCAGGTCAAACTTGAACTTTCTGTTTCTATCTCTAAGTTTATCTAAAATTTCTGTTATTGTTATTTAAGTCAATAAACGGTTGATTATTATTGATTGATCGATTGATTGATTTACACGGCCAGCCGCTGGTGGCGCTGTATAGTTTCTGTTGGTTTTCAAGAACAAAAATCTTTAAAATATGTAATCGTTGCTTCCGCATCTGTACATTGACGTAATGGACAAAAGTTTGGGCGTAGATTCGTGGCTTATAGGAGTCGACGTTGCATATAATTTAATTTCAGTCTTATTTTGAAAATAACATCGGACTGTAATAACTCAACATCTGGAACACTGAGCTTATTGTCTACGAACTGCCCAGCTGCTGTCTTCATGCCAACGATCGTTCAGAGAGGATAACACGCAGAGAAGGTTAATTGAGCGCGGATATTATATACACACACACCCTGTCTACTTCAGTATGGGCTCCGTGATTAAATGGACAGTGAATGAATAGGTTCAAGTACTGACGTAGGACAATAATGGTTTAAAAGGTCTTCTCAACTAGTTGATATATAGGTTGGTAACAGTTGAAGCATGCAATTTGTCTTGGGTGTTGTAGTACCCGGTAGTTCCAATGCAACGTTTCTTCTCGTGGTTTCGACATTTTATAATGCACGCTGTTGGTTAGTGCTGGATTTGTTGACCTACTGAGGACCATTAGTTGATTTGTGTGGGATTTGATACTTATGTGGTATTTGATATGTCAAACTAATGATTTTGAGTGAATGCTAAAGAATTGCACAGTTTGGGATTGACTAAATCTTTAATTGTGCAAATGACTTACCCAATGAAAACAGAAGAAAATTATTTAATTCTAGACATACTTTCTTGCCTAGAACAATAAGGGAAGGGTTATTTGGGTTATTTTCTATAATGGCTCGGTAGCAAGTAAACATTATGGCCGCCGCAGATCTATAGGTGCAGAATTAGAGCGGCCTGACATACGGCGTTCGATAGCCCAATATTTCCGCGACCTACGGCAAACTATAGGCCAATGTTTTCGCGAAAGTAAGTAGTCACAAATACCATGAAAAGGTTATTTTCATAAATATTAATAGGCTTAAATAAGCTAAATAACACAACAAAATCGATTCACTTTTTAAAAACACATTGGCCGCCAGCTACGAGCTATCTTGCGATTCCACAAGATCTCGTGGGTAGCTGTGAGATCACGCGTTTTAAGCTCGTAGCTGGCGGCCACCGTTTATCACTTTTTAAATGGTGCAACCCGCGAGATCTCGCGGGATCTCACGGTTTTAAACCGCGAGATATCTCTATCTGGCGGCCATGTGTTAAGGTGAATCGATTTTGTTGTGTTATTTTAGCTTATTTAAGCCTATTAATATTTATGAAAATAACCTTTTCATGGTATTTGTGCTTACTTACTTTCGCGAAAACATTGGCCTATAGTTCGCCGTAGGTCGCGGAAATATTGGGCTATGGATCGCCGTATGCCAGGCCGCTCTAATTCTGCACGTATCTGCGGCAGCCATAATGTTTACTTGCTACCGAGCCATTATAGAAAATAACCGTTATTTGTTTGAGTATTTGTGTAAACTTTAGACGTCTATCTACCATATCTTACTGTGACATTGACCTCAGCCCTGTGTCCATCACATTTTAGCGCACTTACTCGTGAAATCAACAGTTGTGACCACTACTTGTCATTTATAAGTTACTAGCTGTACCCAGCCACGCATTGCTGTGGCAGAAAAGACCCTCCTCTCCCCCTCCCCTCCCCTCCTACTTCCCCCTCCCCCTTCCCCTTCTTCTCCCCTCCCCCTCCCCTCCTCCCCCTCCCCTCCCCCTCTCCGTTCCCCTCCCCCTCCTCCTCCCCTTCCCCTCCGCTCCGTCTCCCCCCACTCCGCTCCTTTTCTCACTCACATCGTCCTTTACTGACAGCGGATAGACCCCAAGAATGTTGGAAGGCCGTTTTCTCCCTCCCCTTCCCCTCCGCTTCGTCTCCCTCCCACTCCGCTTCTTTCCTCACTCACATCGTCCTTTACTGACAGCGGATAGACTCCAAGAATGTTGTAAGGCCGTTTTCGTAATGGAATTATTTATTGAGTCGCCTATGACGTCACGCGGGACGCGAGCTCATTAATGTTTTGTCACTGTGTTTCGGTGCAAGCGTGCGGTTTGGTTTAAATTGCAAATGGCGGTCGAACGGATTGCAAAGAAAAGTTCACTTTTTGTGGAAACGATTGGGTTTTTTTCGGGAAAAAAAATGTTGTGACCTGGTGCTATTGGAATGGAAGGTTTTGGTAAATTTTGAAAAGAATCGGCGCGTTACTTTCGCCGTGATCGTGACCGCAGTATTTAAAGTGATGAAAAGTGATAATTTTTAACTTTTTGTGGAAACGATGGTTTTTTTGTGGGGGGTAAAAATGTTGTGACCTGCCGCTATTGGAATGGAAGGTTTTGGTAAATTTTCAAAAGAATCGGCGCGTTACTTTCGCCGTGATCGTGACCGCAGTATTTAAAGTGATGAAAAGTGATAATTTTTAACTTTTTGTGGAAACGATGGTTTTTTTGTGGGGGGTAAAAATGTTGTGACCTGCCGCTATTGGAATGGAAGGTTTTGGTAAATTTTCAAAAGAATCGGTGCTTTACTTTCGGCGTTATCGTGACCGCACTATTGCAAAGTTTCATTTTTATTTATATAGATAATGTTAGTTGCACATGTTAGTTGCACATCTCCATATTACTATCTGTGGTGATGGAGAAATCAGTGTAACAGTAATGATTTCCATGATTTTAGGCATTTGTCATATCACATGTCTTTGAACAGCCTATTCAAACTGGACCTTGCAGGATTCCATTTCCTTTAGATAACCATTAAAAAAATTATTCTTGTTCTTTCTACTGGCTAGAGATGTGTTACTGTCATAATGTTGTTTTATTTGTCAGTTACTGAGTAAAATTTACTCTGGATCTCTACTTAACTTATACACGTAGTGTTGCAAAAGCTATTTCGTGCATCACAAAGAGCTCTCTGGTTTGTTTCCTATGTTTTTGACTTTACACAATATTCTGCATTGTCTTTTCAAGTCACCTGCTGCTATTTTGCTTGTTGATGTGTTATAAAGGCAGGTGATGGAGTCTCTGTTGCTCATGCTGTGTACCATTGTACTGCTCTCATGACATCTATATATAGATATTCATTTTTATTTGGAGGATTCGGTGCATATTATAAATTTGTTTTTGACTAAACAATGCGCCAAGAGATTTCTTATTTGCATATGTAGGACCAGGTGAAATTCACAACGTCAAGGACACCGTGAATTTTGTGCCATGGTTGCATGAATTTCCCAAAATGCTGTGAATTGGCATGATTTTTGGCAAATTTTATTACATTAATGCAACACCGTGTTCAGAACTGATATGTTCATGGAATAAATTATTTGCAATAAATTAAAACTAAGCACTGTACAGCCAATCGATGACATTGATGTCATTGACTCTGTATTTCTGGCTGGTTGCTGTTTATTTAATAATATTTAGGGTGCTTGAAGCGGGTCCTGCACACGGCCACACGTCTCATTAGTTGTATCCCATCATTCATTTATTTTCTGATTATATGAGGCACTGACTTCTTATACCACAGCGTTATATTCCAGGTCTGCTTTGGTGTGACGGTGCCTCCTAGGTGCTGCTTTTATATATTTGCGAGAGCTGTCGCTCTGCTCTGCATGTGCAAGGACATTGTGCTCTCTGTCCTCCATACATTGTGAACCACTCATTTTTCAGGCACGGGTTGGTCTTAGCATCATGCTTTCTCTGCTGTGGCCCTATGGTATGGAATTGGCTTCCATTGGCTTTACTTGTTATGCCTAGGGTTTACTCAGAGGCATTTGAGCGCAGCCTTAAAACTGTTCTTTTCAGCTGTGGTTGGGTCGGGGGCACTCCTGAGTAGTAACTTGAAGAGGTGCTATATAAATCTCCATGATGAGATGAAATGATAAATTTATATGACTTGTTCTTAGCAAATGCAAACATGATTTTGCACAGCATGTTTATACTGACATTTTGTATGGCAGCATACGTGGTAACAGCTATATTATTTGCGATATTGTTTTGCCAGACCTTAGTCAATTTTGTAACTGTAGGATTTCATGCCGTGAATCTGTCATACCTTTTCCCAATTTTTGCAAAATCCTGCCATGTTATTTGAGCTTTGTTTGGGTGAATATCTACTATAGGGCCTACCTAGTGACCTACAGGTACTGGTGAGTGTGTTAGTGAACCTTGAACTTCATCCTGGTAAATCTGAGCTCGTTTGTTTGGTCTGATCGCCAAATTGAATGGCAATGGTTTTGCAATAAAATCTTTTTGTCAGTGTCGAGCAGATGCTGCAAACGTACATGGAAAGCCATACATGTGTTTCTTTGATCATCCACAGTGAAAGGACTTAACAGTTAAACAGTTACTGATGATGTTTCAGTCTTCTTTCATGAATCTGAATTAGTGTTGAAAGTTTTTCAGTGAATGTGAGCAAGTTTGGCAAACATTCATTCAGCGACCTTCATAACGCTCGCACCTGGTTGTTCACAGACCAGGAGTTCTGAATTTTTCATCAGTCAAACATGATTTTTGGTGTATTCAGTGTGCAGAATCAGCCAATGTAGTTTTTTCATATGAACTCAGCAGTCATTTAGACTGCTTTTCATAAATGTAGTCTCCTTTTCATAAGCAACTGTATAAAGGTTCGACTGCATACCAGTATATATTCAACGCGTATCTACTTCCTCTTCTGTTTGATCCTTATCGTTGTCTTAAGTGCATTGCTGATACATGAAACAAATCTTTTTGTTCTCAACTTCACATTTTTGATGAAAGTCAAGACTGATGTGTTAACTGTTGCCTACTAATAATATTGCTGACAACCATTTTCATCTTATGTTGTAAACTAGGCTCTCTGTTTTATTTTACTGTATAGAGTAGCATTGTTTTTCTTTGGCTTTGGTTTTGGTTGAATTAGTTTCACATGATGTGTGTTTTAGTTCTTTTTTTAAAGTAAAATTAGCTAGTTCACCAGATTTTAATTTTTATGGTGTTAATAGAACCTGAAATTTCCTCGTTACAATTTCAGTTTAATTTCAGTTTCTTCTGCTTTAATTCTAGTTCTAGTTTCAGTTATTTATTCACTGATGCTTAGCCATCAACGATGTGCATCAAATCGCTGCAATTACGCAAAATTCTTATCCTGATTTGAACCTGTTGTGCTATTGTTACTTAATAGACATTTGCTTTGATTATGAGTTAGTTAGTTAGTTAGTTAGTTATTAAATTTCTTAATGATTTCTGTTTTTTCTTTTTTGCAGCACTTAAGAATGAATCGTTTATTTGGTGCAAAGCAGAGAACTGCTCCAGAACTTGTGAAGAGCCTTCGTGATTCGCTTCTCGTTCTCGCTCGCAATGAGAGCAAGGACGATAAGAAGACACAGAAGGTTAGATCAAAGATGGATGTTTGGTGTTTGATCAATTATGTTTGCATGAGAATTGGTTCCATGCAATTACTGATTAATTAATTAATTGGATCTAATTAAGTAGAGAAATGAGACATTTAAACACAGTGTTTGACTATTTAAGTCTAAGTTTCCTAAAATCAGTTCTAAGCACAAGTTTGACTTGTATGATGTTATATCAACTTGTTTATATAGTGACTGTATAACAACTCGCTTTCCGGGCGGAATGCTCGTCCTACATGAGGCCGATGAGGCTGCTGTTGAGTGGCTCTGCTTGAACTTCAAAAGCTAAATAAATAACTTGGTTCATGATAGATATTTCATATCTTAAGCTCATCTTACTTTTTCACTTAGAGTTCCTCGCCTGTGTGGTTCTGCATTGGTTTAATCTAGAATTAAGAATTAGATTCAAACTGACCCATCTGACCTATTAAATCCTGGCGAAATATTCCTACGTACAGGTCTTCAAGTGCACTAATTTCTCCTTAAATCCCTCCATGCAGCCAGCAGTCTTCAAGTATGAGTCTTTTTAATCGAACGATAGTTATGTGCAACTGTCATTGGCTCCCAATGTTATTCCCTTCTGTAGTTCCAAGGCATGGACTGACTACCAATATTACTCCAATGGCCAAGGAAGTTAACTGTCAACAGCAATAGTTTCTGCTGTTACGTTCTTTCCTGTCGCTGTGGATTAATCTTGTGACTTGATGTTTTTCACATTCATTATTCTATAAATTTATTTTTAAAATCCTCTGCTTAAATTATTGATTGTGAAATTTTTGTCATCTCTTTGGTTTCGAAAGCAGCCACTGATGTATGATGTTGTGATGTATGATGTTGTGAATTTTTTTATGTATGATGTTGTGCATGTGGGCACGTTGACATATCGATGCATGGTGTATGCATTGCACTAGTTGTTAACATGTCATGATGAGCTTGGCTTTTGACCTTAGAAGGATGGTGTGAATGATTGTTGGCTACATAATCACCCCATGGTGTGACATTTGTTGAACTGTACTAAAGTGATGTATGGCTCAGTTGTTCAAATTCATCTGTTGTTCCTGGATTATCATTAGCTGATCTTGGATGCCATAATTATCTTCATCTCATCTCAATTCACTACACCTCACATTGCCCTACCTTACTTTAACTCACCAATTCTCGATTTACCTGGTTTGATGGCTTTAATCAGATGATAAACAAAGCCTGTTGCTCTCTCAACTGTACAATTCAGTCCTATTTATAGACATGCCTCTACCGGAGCTCATTCATTCTTTTAGTAAAAGGTTCCTGAACATAACTACATGCCATGATTAATTGATTATTCTTATCCTCAACTCAACAGAATATTGACCTAAGTTGTCCAAGTTAGCAGATGGGGTTAACAGATATGTAAATGTTTCATTACCAATATTGTTTGGCAGTTTCCATGTTTATATGGTTAGTGTATGAATTGGTGTTTGAGGCTTTAACTTTACTTATTTTTGTATTAATTTATGTCCGGTTTGTAGACATCTGACATGTCATTAAAGTGTCTAATAATTTGTTGTCTGTGTCATTGGAAGGAAAGGCTGTTAGAATTGGATATCATATCATACCAGCAACCTATGGTGGCCACTAGGATTTGTTGGCATCAAAAAGTGTCTAAGAGATTCCATTACTCACTCATCTCGTTCGCTGGTTTTCATTTTTTCCATCACAGAATGTTAACATTTGAGACAATGCGTGATGATATTGTCCTCATACAATGTATGTATATATCACACCATGGTCAACAATCTCTTATGCATAACGAGCCGTGGGTGATGCAGCGTTCCTGATACCAATTCTTTCTTGCAATTAGTTTGTTCTCACGGTAATCGTTTTAAACTAATAGTCAGTACAATTGCATAAATCAGATTTCTTATAATTTTAAATAATGATTTTTTAATGAATTCGATTATCAGTTTGTAAACAACACCGATTTTTGTTGTCAGAACTGAAAAGCGGATTCCCTGAGTTTTTTAACATCATTAGATCGAACGGACCCAGTTAATTACCAACCAATAACAAATACTGTTAGCTAGCTAGTTTAATCAACAAATTTACGCACTTATTACCGGTTGCCATCACGTTTTTTGTGGTGACTGTTCTGTGTGATATAAAGTGTTTATTGTTGTAAGATTCTCTTCACTTCACACATCTTGGCAATTGTGTCTGTTTGAATGAATTGAAATATATTCTGACTGCTGTGCTGTAGTCGATCGAAGAAGTGTCTTCACATCTGACCGCAATAAAGACGATGCTGTATGGAACGGGGGAGCAGGAGCCACAATCAGATGTCACAACAATGCTGGCCCAGGATATCTACACAAACAACCTGCTGCTGTTGCTTATTGAAAACTTGGCCAAGATCGATTTTGAGGCAAGCTTTCAATACACTGATGTCTTTCGTTACTTTTTCATTGTCAGTTCAAATGATTTGAAGTTTGATGTTAGGTTATATCAACTAACAGTTTAGAGTAGAGATTGCACCAGAACAGGTGCAGTTTTGATCAGATAATAGATATCTATTTTTGTAACATGCACCTAATCACCGTAACTCCACCACTGCACTACCAGTCCATGCCAGTGGTGCCTAGTTGTGCCAGTCCCGAACCTGGAGAAAGGAGGTGGAGGAGGAAGGCGTAAACGGTTGTGGCAGCCATAGAGTGTCATTTAACACTGGAAACTACAACCAGTCGGCATCACACTTACTTTACTTTTGCCTTAACATCAGTTAGTTTTTACTCTAAGTACATTTCAAGTGGTTGGCATGTGAAGCTTTGGAAAATGCTTTTCATTGCTTTCCATGATGAAATCAGTTCAGTGACGTCTTGGTCAAAGTTTGTCTGGTTGAAGTTGCTTGACCATTGTACAGTAGTACACTTACTTTTCTAGTTTCTATAACTTGTCTGCTTTAGAACAGAATGCTATTCTTGATATGGTTTTTAATTTAAATGACTATCAGTGGATGTTGTTGTTGTGCTAAATATGTTTACCGCTCAACTAGAATTGTCTGCAGTTATCTGGATAAAGAACAATTGCTGACTGTTGAATGTTGTGCACTTACACTTAAACCTTACGCATTTTGTTGTGTACTGGTGTTGTTTATGGTCTTTATGATTTGGATGTGATCTTTATTATCAATTGATCTTTTTTAAGGTAATCCAAAAAGTGTTAATATTAGTAAATTGTTTAGTTGTCATAAATTGTTCATTTGACAGTCAGTTTTATGTATATGCTGCTTAGTAGCAATTTAATTTCAGTGACCCGTGCATTTGTGTAGCAGTTTCCGTGACTTTGTAAAAGAAAGTTTGAGACAGAATTTTATATTTTACTTGAAAGCTTAAATTTGATGATGAATATTGTTGGTGATGTTTATGGCTGAAAATGTTAGTAGTGATAAGGGTGTTTGTGATGATGTTGATAGTATGAATGTGAACATGATGAAAACAACTAAACATGATGTTGGTGATACAGGGACGTAAAGATGTGGCACAAATCTTCAATAATCTCTTGAGGCGTCAGTTAGGCACGAGATCTCCGACTGTCGACCATATCTGTCAACATCCGGAAATTATGACGGCACTTCTTGCTGGGTAACTCACTGTTCTCTTCTGTTACATTGACAGAAACATGTAGTAGTAGCCGTTTATTGACAAAGCATCAACCACATACAAAATAACGGCAATCGGTACAAACTCAATGGCTTTCAAGTGATAGGTGCATAAGTCTAAGGATCAATTCAAAACGGTCGTATAAACCCGCTGAGGCTGGATTCACCCCTCCTTTCTCGATAACATTTAGCTGTTGTCATTTCATTGAGCTTTTATTCAACGCTTGTGTGTGTTTAATGGTTGTCATCCAGTTTAACATATTGACCTGATCTTTTCAGATTGCCAGTTTACACTTTGAAATCAAAATAAACATTATCTGGCAGTAGCAATTTCATTCTTTACTGCTTGTGTAATGAAATCATTTTGTGAAATCATTTCAGTTTTAGAACAGTATTTTTCTTGATAAGACATAATTAAAATTAAAAAGTTATTGTTACTCTATCAGTCATTGCTAGTGCTCCATGTTTTTAAATCTGCATTCTGTATATAGATGTCGCTGCAAGTATTAGGCTGGCAGTGTATACAGTTGCTTCAAAGCGAGACTTTGAGTTCATGACCGAGTCATAATTTCACCACTAAGTCAGTTCAAGTTTATAATGAAAATGGGGATTTTTAGTTTATGTCGTCCTATCCATTAAGATTCATCGCCCAGTTGTAGATGCTCACTTGCAGAGATTTTGCAATGTTCAGTACTGTATTGTATGAGCTACCAATGTTTATGTTAATGTCTGCCTTGTTATGTGTACATGTAATTTGATACATATAATTGAATGGACTGTTTTTGATTGTTGTCAGATATGATGTTCAAGAAATCGCTTTGAACTGTGGAATCATGTTACGAGAGTGTTTTCGTCACGAGCAGTTGGCTCGCATGGTGCTCCACTCCGACGGATTCTACAAGTTCTTCGATTACGTTGAACTGTCGACCTTTGATATCGCATCAGACGCCTTTCTCACATTCAAAGTAACTTGTCTTTGATATCGCATCAGACGCCTTTCTCACATTCATAGTAACTTGTCTTTGATATCGCATCAGACGCCTTTCTCACATTCAAAGTAATTTGTCTTTGATATCGCATCAGACGCCTTTCTCACATTCAAAGTAATTTGTCTTTGATATCGCATCAGACGCCTTTCTCACATTCAAAGTAATTTGTCTTTGATATCGCATCAGACGCCTTTCTCACATTCAAAGTAACTTGTCTTTGATATCGCATCAGACGCCTTTCTCACATTCAAAGTAACTTGTCTTTGATATCGCATCAGACGCCTAATTTTTCTTTGTTATCTGCATATCACGGCTTTTAAATTCTATTTTAGGTTGGTCTTGGCGTCATATATCTTGCTGTACATGTTGTGCGTGATGAGACTTTGTCTGAATTCATTCATTAGTTCATTCAGCTTCGAGAGACTAAGTTCACGGTCAAGGGTGTCACGAGGTTATGAACCGTGAGGGAAAACTAATCTTAGGAAAATTTTGAGCAAGCTGTAGCAAATCAATTCCTTCACCAAGAATAACATATTTCTGGTTGTGTCTGATTGATAAAAAGGATTTGACTACACAGAAGTCAATGTGGCCAATAATCAAGCAGAGGACAGAACTAGATTTCTCACAAATTTTGGTTGGTTTGGTGTTTATAATAATGTTACAAAACCATTGGAGAACTCATTCACAGACTCTTATTCTGCTTGTGCAATGTTTCTGCTTGCTAACATAAGTATAAACATATGTTTCTGGTAGTTAAATAGAATGATACATATCCTATTTTCAGAGGAGAGATTGATTTCCCTATTCAGTCTACAGAGGCTTTCATAGAGCCAGTCGATGACTTGAAATAAGTTCATACTGAAATGGAGTCAGTATACCTGCAGGCAAATTTGACAGTCTTAACAAAACTAATGAAGCTTGCCAGATTAAATTACACGATCAGAGCATTGTATTGTCAGGCTGCACATTCAAGAGGTTGTTTGAAGACTGTGCTTAATTATACAATGTATTGAATGCATGACAAACGCTGACATGATTCATGTTTTCAGTGAGTTCAGAATTGGAGCATGATATCTTCATCAAGTGTGTTTGCCTATCTCTATGAAATGCTTTGCTGGTGGAGTTTAACTGTGCAGCATACATCATTGATTATTACAATGTTATAATTTTTTTGGGATTGGGTATGAGTTTACAAGAACGATAAAAACCTTGTAGATCACCACTGATGTTTTTCCGTTTCTATATTTCATGTGTTTTGAATTGCAAGTAATGTTCTTTTCATTTTAGGACCTCCTGACGAAGCATAAAATTCTGTCGGCTGACTTTCTCGATGCAAACTACGACAAAGTCTTCACACACTACCAGCGTCTTCTTAACTCGGACAATTATGTCACTAGGAGACAGGCTCTTAAAGTAGGCAGATATGAACCTACAATTATGTTTCTTACTCTTGAAGTTATTTGTCTGCTTCATTTTTTTAGTTAATTTTGTTTATAGTTTAAGGTAGATAAAAATTTCTTTGTGTGATTTTCATATAAACCTGTTTTCTTTGAGCCTACATAAGTTACTTATTACATTTAGTAGTTGGTGTTTGAGTAGTGCCATAACCAGACATGTGTATTTGCTAGTTGACAGGGAAATTATCTCATAATGATGGATGGCTATGCAACAGCTGGCATAGATAATAGAGGTTGACATTGTCTTCCTTGAAGAAGTTTCTGAAGTCTTAAACTGAACAGTTCAAGACTTTAGAATTTCTTTTGAATTTTTCAAGCAATGCATACATTGGACAACAGGGAATGCACACTCTCCAAACTCTGTCACATTGACGACTAACCAATCTGCATAATGAATTTGCAAAACATATTCAAGTGCTGTTATTACTTTTGAACATGAATGGAACTTTCTACTGGACTTGAGAATTTTCTGGTTTGCTGCCTATGTAGAAACGTCTCTGAGCTTTGTGAGCATTGATAGGCTTCTACTGAACTATAAATTCTTTGGGGACTCTTAAGATCATGTAGTGACGAACTCCCTTGAGAGATTTTTTAATGGTGCTATATAAATGTTACAGTGCATAGATTGTAAAATTGAAACATGATTCAAAATAGATTAAGCTACTTTGAAATGTAAAAACACTTGTTTTTATTGTTTTTATTTATTTCACTGTTATGTTAAGCAAGTGTTACTGGGCCAGATTGTTTTAGGTAGTGTTGTACAAAATACTTCTTATCACGTGCTATGTGTGGCTGAAGAAAATATGAGCATGAGTTAATAAGATTTTGTTGTTTGTAGTTGTTAGGTGAGCTGTTGTTGGATAGGCACAATTTCACGACGATGACACGCTACATCAGCAACCCAGAGAATCTGAAGTTGATGATGAACATGCTGAAGGAGAAGAGTCGCAACATTCAGTTTGAAGCGTTTCATGTCTTCAAGGTCGGTCGTCAACTTTACGTCTGTTTTATAAGCACATCATGATGTGGTTTGTGGGGCACGGTGGTGTAGTGGGTATGTTCGTTATGTAACATCATGGCTTAGGAATGTTTAAGCAGATGGCTCTTGTTTCAACAGCTGCTTCCATTTTGAGTTCTGTCAGTCAGAATCGAGCTCTCAGGTTGCTAATGTTGTTGTTGTCAGAGTTAAATTTTGATAGATGACTACTTTTCATAGTACCTTATAGATTTACTTAACCCTTTAATGCTGGAGGGTATAGGATTTCCCATACATTTTACTACACTCTCGGCATTAAAGGGTTAAGGTAAAAAAGTCTTGCTAATTTTTTCGCTGGCTAAAGCTCTGGTTTTCAGTCAACTTCATTAAGTTGTGTACTGTAACTTCCACTGCCAGCTAGAGCTGTTTTCTACTTAACAGTTAATCATACGATTCATTGTTTTACAGGTGTTTGTGGCCAATCCTAACAAGCCGCGTCCTATCCAGGAAATCCTCTACCGCAACCGTGAGAAGTTGGTCGAATTTCTGTCAAAGTTTCACAACGATCGTTCTGACGACGATCAGTTCAACGATGAGAAAGCCTATCTGATGAAACAGATCAAGGATATGAAACCACTAGATGCACATTGAAATATATACATATCATATGTATATATATACTTATCTTCCAAGACTTTGCTCGCTTTACCGAAAAAACTGATAATAGTAAATCTTTTGAACTTACAATGAGCTTTGATTACTTCATGGGGAATCATATGGTTTATAGAATTTTCTAGAACGGTCCTGTCATGCTTTGTTTGATCAGGCAGTTGAGGGTTTAAGTGCTGAAGGGTGGGGAGGGGCAGTCAGGTCTGTGATTAACGCATTCGCCTGCTGCAGTTTGTAGATGGGAATCTGATCATGCATGCACATGTGTGCATAAACTGAAAATGGTATGTAATGGCAAGATTTGATTTTCTGAAATGCAGAATTTTATTCGACCTTGACCTCAGTGTATCTTATGTTTGCCATTCATCATTGCTCTCTGTTTTGCAAGTATGGGTAGAAATTTCTTTGTTTCAAATTTCACCCTGTGGCCAGATTTGCGGTTGGAATTTAATATCAGTGGATGAAATAATTTATGAAGATATCTAACATTGTCAGAATTTTTATAAAATTGAAATGGTAGAGTATGTTTGCCGTAGTTGGCACTTGTGATGTTTATGTGTGGCATTCTATAATTAGGTTATACAGTATACAGTTGATGTTGAATGTGGATTATAATTATAGGTTGCATGAATGTCTTTTGGTTGCTTCTGCACAAGTGCATTCAGGGGTTCTGTTGTTGCTGTGAGATTGCTGTAGAGTAATGAATTAGGTTTAAGTGGGTGTAATACTGATGTTCAGAACAATGAATTTGAAACTATCTTAGTTGATCCTTATGATCACAGGTGAACTGCAGACGTAAAGGATTATGATTAACTGGTTATTATGTTAGCCAGCTAATGCACATGGTGACATGATTGTAATCGAATTAAAAGTAGCATTTGAGAATAAATCTATTATTATCAGGTTGTCAGTTTTTTATGGCTATGAATCATACTGATAAGTTGCTCTTAAATACCCACCACACGCCCTCTAACCTCATGTGGACTCTGCTTTTGTTATTGGTACTTTGACCTTCTCAGCTTTTTATTTCCACCCAGAAAAAAGACGACATTGAAAACATTATGTTTATTCATGCATTTATGTACATGTATATGTTTATACAATATACACGTGCATCCTGTTTGTACGTGCATTTATTAATAGTGATGCATGTGTGGTTGAATGCACACGCACACACACAGTGTGCAGAATAATGCAGAGTATTTATGCATTCATTCATCTCACATACAGTGCTCTGCCTCCTCATGGGATTTTTTTATCTGAGGAGGAGAGCTTCTCTTTCTGTCTTCTGTTCTTTTTCTTCAAGCTCTTGAATACCGCACTATTTCCCACTAGTTCTGCACTTTATCGGTTTTAATTACAATATACATGAATATACTTGCATATACAAATACACTTTTATATTTTTTATGCAAGCACTGTCATGGATGCAGACATGTATGAAGATATCTGCATGAATGTAGGCAAAATAATACATATATGTGTGTAAAGTATACACAAATACATACTTATTAATCATAATACTATTTATCTACCATTCTGAACCAAAAATATCTCTGCAGATTTCCGTACATGTCCTCGTGTGATGTCGTCTTGAAATGATCACTAACACTGAGGTTAATGTTGTAATCAGGACAATAATAGGTTGTGTCATCACTGTTTATTGATTTTTGATAGGCCTGAGTAATGCTCGGGTTAGCATTGGGAATAATGGTGAAATGGCTTTTGCCCCACGTGATGCTTAGGGTTAACTGATGTCATGTAGAATTCAGGGCCAAATAGCACTTGGGCTAACACCAACGAGATTGAATTCTTGCCAACTCTGCTTTTGGGATTGGTAGTCAGTAACCAAAGCTTGTGTTTCAAAGAGGTCACATTTGTGAGGGTGAATTAATTTTGGGGTCTATGTTGCTGACAATATTCTATCAGTATTCAGATTATAGGGATACATTTTGTTGGGATTTTCTGGTCTATTCATAATCAAAATGGGATATGATGTGAACTGTGTGTGCTTTATTCCACTGATTATAAATATGCTTAATCCTGCTTATTCCTGCTTAGTCACTTGGAGGTAATTTTGTTTATTTGCACTCTGCTGTAGCATGTTGTAGCATAATTTTTTTGGCATTACATACAACGATATAAACATGCGAAAAGTGTCTCATAGAAATGGTAATTATTGATGTAAACTTATTTGAATGCTTCTGCATCTGTTTTGCGATGCAGAAGCACACTTGCCGTATCTTCAAGAAAATAATGGGCCAGCATTTCGTGTAACTGGGTACATTACGTGTCATGTAGAATGAGTATTTTGCTAAAGCCTATTTGGTTTTACATAGAATTTCATGTTATTTAAATTTGTAATGGTTAATGTTGGATTGTGTGTGATGCAGCTGTTGTAACGTGGTTTACGTTGAAGCAAAAATACTTGCCTGTTTTTTTTAGAATAGTCAAAAGACGAACTGAGGCTATTCACGCATCTCAGTTCGGATATCAAAGATCAGTGATTGATATCTTCAGCTTATAGCTTCTAAGGACTTTCAATGAGAATGATTAGTCGATAGTGATAAAGTTTCATGATAATAACTGTGGTTGAGAAATTAGTGACCATCTTCATTAAGAAGCACGTTGCCTGATGCAAGCCTTCAGAGATTAATTGCAACAGCTGTAAGCTAAACAGTTTGGATATATAAGTATATATATATATGTATATATATATACATATATATACATATATATCGTATTGTATATGTACTCAAATGTGCATATATATATATATGTTTGTATATACAGTGAGTAAAGAGTTTGTCTGATATTTGTGTATAATCGTCATCTGTGTAATATTCTGTGTCAAGTTGAGGTGTTAATAAATAATCTGTTGTGTGCACTTCATTGTCATCCAGCTGATTGCATTTGTTTCAGTGCAGCAGCAGTGAGTGTATGTGTGCATGTGCGCGTACATGCATGTATGGCATGTACAATATATATATTATTCATATATTATATATGTATGTATATGATTATATATGTATATGATGTATGTCATTTTGCATATATTTTGCATATAGGGATGACATGTCTTTCAGGATTTTCTAATTTCTAGTGTTGGATGAATTTTTTGTCCGTGATGCACGTACTTCTACCAGGCAGCGACACAATTTCTATATTACTGACCATGTGGTCTGGAATGGGTAACCTCCTCCTCCATACCTGTGCCTGCTGCCAAGGGTCCACTCTGATGCATTTTATAGCAATCTTAAAATTGTTCTCTTTAGTTAGGGTTGGGCTGGGAGCGCTCCCGAGTACCATAGTAATCTAGAAGGGGTGCTATGTAAATCCTAGTAATGAATGTGTGCATGTTTCACTTTCTGTATATATTTCTATATTTGATATTTATGAAATAGGTAAAAGTATGTAATGGTGGATTTGTTAAATGTATTAGGTATGTTGACAAATAGCATTTTAACATATCACTGTCATTTGATTTGTTCATGCATTACAGATAGATTGGACATAATTTCCGTATTAAAACACTTTCAGAGTTGGAAAGGTATAATTATCTGTGAAGGTTTAAGCAGCCAGGTATCACATGTCGTTTTTGCTGCTGTTCAAGTAGTGAAAATGTTTGTATGTTGCGCAAGGTTTGCACGCTATTCCTTCTTCTGGTCATTTTGTGTATCCTGTCTTTTTCTGCTGAACAAAATGACCGTCTTTTGCTGTGCGTCTGAGCTTTTCCTGTGATTCCTCTTTGCTGTAGAATTGTCTCTTTCTTGATGCTCGTTCTTTTCTTTTAAATGCTGTGTAAAATTTGTTGTCTTGGCTCAGTAGCCATTTTGTAAAGAAATAACTTGTATTTTGTCTATTTATGTTGCACATGTTTTGCCATGCGCTGAATTTGTCAGCTGCGATGCCAGTGGTCTAAAGCAACTGATCTGCTGAAGTCAGCATGTTTGTTTTGATCTTAGCTGGTCATATCTTTTCTAAGGTGTCTGCTGTGAATGTATGCTTGATGTGGTTGACAATTTCATCTTTGTAATCCACAGTTATCTAATCATTTATGTAGCACCTTCATCCTAATGCATCTAATCATTTATGTAGCACCTTCATCCTAATGCATCTAATCATTTATGTAGCACCTTCATCCTAATGCATCTAATCATTTATGTAGCACCTTTAATCCTTCATCCTAATGCTCAGGGCATCAAGCGATGGCTGCTTCTTCAATGTAAGCCAGGGGTGTCAAACCTTTTTTAGTGGCGGGCCAGTTTGAACATCTTTTAACAAGTGGCGGGCCAGTGTGAACATTTTCAATCAAGTGGCGGGCCATGGTGTCGAAGCTCCTGAGCAAAATGGGTAGTGATCTGAGAGGGAGCTCCGGGCTTGGTCAGCCAATTCGCAGAAAAGTACAAATATTGCGAAAGGATATTGATTCAATGTCCACTTTTCGCTTTTTTATTAAATTTTGACAACATTTTAAATAATTTTTTAATCTTTAGGGAAGGCTCCGCGGGCCAGAAAAAAATCGTCGGCGGGCCAGAAATGGCCCGCGGGCCAGCTCTTTGACACCCCTGATGTAAGCCATACGTAGTCAAAGTTAGATTTCAGTAGTGAAGCCAGTTTGAAATTTTTTAAGTTAGGGATACATGAGGTTAAGACACAGAGAGTAGACGCAGAGGCTGTAAGGTTTGGTGAGAATCTGAGCTAATGCAGCTGTCAGAAATTATTCATTGGGAATGATAACACTGGCATTTCTCTAATATTCAGAAAATTTCTGCTTCCTTTACTGTGTTAACCCTTTCCCGCCGAATCGGGTCGCGGGTGACCCGATTAACCCAATAGGTATTGGAACAATTCCGGCGGGAATGGGTTAAGGCTGGTTATAAATTGAAACAAAAGTCTATGTATCTGTGTATTACTAATACTAGTGATGATAATAATTAGACCAATTATTATCATCACTAGTATTAGTAATACACCGAGACATATTTGGAATAGTATGAACATAGAACACCCTTTGAAGTGTGCTGTAGTTTGGTTTGTTTCCAGTTCTTTTATAATTGCCTGTTGATGTTAATGTTGCACCATACGCTTATTGGATTTTCGTTAAAGAGGTTCAAGATTTGCTCACATTTTTTAACGTTCCTGGGTGGAAGTATTAATAGATTGTTCCTTCATAAGCTCTGCATATTAAGAGTGATGCTATTTTTCTGACATTTGTGCACAGAAATTCAAGGTTTTTGTATGAGATACGTTTCTCTTTTCGGACATGTGCTGTGTCGTGATAATTTAAGGTAGTAATGAACAAATTAAGCATTAAAGTTGTAACATTTATTTTCTTTATTTCAGTTCTTGACCACTTTGCTTATGATCATTCATTGTATAACAGGAGCTTCTCCTCAATGTAAAAGATTTTCAAGACTTTCTGGGTTCATTGGAGGATTGTACAGCTGTCTTCATAATCCTTTTGTGATTTTCCCCACTGTTGTGATTGAATTCAGTTTTCTAAACTGTATAATTCTGTATTAATTTTTTAATGCTTAATTGGAATTGTTTGGTGCCTTTTCTCAGTGTGATATTTCTTTGAAATTGAAGGTTGTCTAAATGCAACAAATTGTATAAGTAATGGATTTGAAGGAAACATTTTACTAGGTTTATTAATGAAATCTTGCAGGACGATTATTATTATGGAAAAACATTGATGCGATCCAACTATTATAATAGATAAAAAATGGTTTAATAGTTTTCATTGATTACCTTATTTAAGTTGCTTCGAAGGATGCTTTTTTCTTTTCTAAGTCATTGTAGAATTTAAAATTTTAAGTCAAAAACCGATTGAAATAAACAAATTTTGAACTTAGTTGCTTCTCATTTCTGTGTAATGGCTACAAAATTAATGTGGGCTTCACTGCAGTCTGCTGAATCTTGTTCTATACAGCATCTGATTGTTTAGAGTAACAATGAAGGAGGTACGGGTTCAAGCCTTCCTGCGCTTCATTCACAAGTCCTTCACTTTGTTGTCTGCTACTTCTGTGTCTTTGTTTGATGCTTGGTCACTAAACAATGATGCTTAATAATAGTAATAATAATAATATTAATAATAATAGATTTGATGAACTGTTCATATCTTTGGTTTTGGGATACAGTGTGTGTGCTTGTAATCAGAGATCATTCACCTGTTAGTACTGCACTTCTCTCTCAGTAACAGTGTTATCAGCTTCAGTCAAAATCTTACATAATTGTCTGACTCCGATATTGTTTGTTAACAGACGTTCTGCCGAGTCCTTATTCTCCTTTGATCTTGCCTTCATATCTATTTCCCCATGACATGTTAAGTCACAGGAACTATTGAATCACAGTAGTCTTATAGTGTCTCCTTGTTTGTTTAAGCACGCTGTCTTTCTAGTTTACACTCTTACACTCTGTGCTTCTTATTAAACAAGTCTTTCGTCCGTATTCATGAAAGTCTTTTTCCTTCAATTCACAAAGACAACTGTCCTGTCGCTTATGTATCACTGTATCAAAAACCTATACATAAGTCTTCGTTGTCACAATATTCTTGGAGCTACACACAGTATCATACCTTTTCATAATGAATCATTTGCAGCATATGTTGGCCTCTTAAGTTAAATTATTTTTAAAATCTTGTCTCGTTAGGGATTCTGCATTCCTAAGTTATGTTTTCTCCATTTTCTAATTTGTCCATTGACCTGTTTCTAATTTAGTCAAATACCTTTTAAGACATGCTATGCTCTAAAGTTTAGTTCATGAGCTGTTAATAAGCCGAGTGTGCCAATTGAATTTCATAATAACACTGTTATTTGCTTTTTATGGTAAATTGCTATGCTAGAGAAAGAATTTGCTTTCTTTACTTCAAAGTCGGTCTGAAACTTTGATCATGAGAGCCATTCGAATTGTGGGTTAATTAACTGGCTCATTCTATTAGTTGCGCCAGAATTATTGGCCTGGCTTTAGTGCTAAATTGAACAATTCTGTAGATTTCCACCCTAATTATAAACATTATGCAGAATCAATACAGGTGCTGTTGTAGTTTCAACTGATTTTGGCAAGGACAGACCGAAATGACATTAGAAAAACTTTGCAGTGAAAAGAAATCGCATCTTATTCATTATGCTGTTTTTATAGCTGTTGAAGTTTGTGCTGGTGGCAACTACTTACTGATGGTCTAATTCTTTATACTCGGTGTAACTAAACATATTATGCTTTGGGTTCATTTAGTTTTTATACTTTCAGTCGACTTGGTTAGTGATTTGAATCGAAGCATTTCATTGCTTTATTTTGATAAAATATTAAGTTTAATAATTATATTTAATTTATTGATGCTAATTCATTTTTTATATGAATGCTTTGATAAAATTTAAAACAAAATGAATAAGTAAAGAGTTTGAGATGAAAAGTAACAACAGCTTATGATGTGAATTCATTTTGTTGGATGCCTGCAAAAAATGTATTAGCAATTTTCTTTCTTTTGATTTAATTATTTTATAATTATCGTGGTTTAAGTATGTCTTTTGTATTTTTAGTATATCAATGGTTAAAATAATTACGACTTTATCTGTTAAGCTGTACATAAGTTTATAAAACATTAGTTTCAACTTTTGCTAACAGCTGTGTTGTTTCTGCTTTTCCCAGTAAATGTTTAAAACCAGTACCGGTGATTGTGAGATTTCTTGCTTGGTTTACTTTTACATTTTCATTAGTGTGAAGTTAGAGGGGAGTTTATTGTACAGACATTGTCTTGCAGGATTCAAATGACCAACAGGCATGGGCGGAGACTTAGGGAGCAAAAGGGGTCCCCCAACATTGTGGTGAAGGAACGGGGCAGCTTACATCCTCCAAATATTTCAGATATATTTCATAAATATCATTGTAAATTTCTACAGCATTATCCTCTGTTTATCCATCATGAGCAATTTTGTTAAGATGACAGCTTCGAATGCTACGAATACAGTGCGCAATTTAAAAAAGTTAAACAATGGGAGGTTGTATTTATTGAAGTGAGCACTGAAATCAAAAATAAATTTGACAACTTAAATGCTGCAGTTATAGTGTGCATATCTAAAAAATTGTAAAAATTGGAAGGCGACACTCTTAAGTCTTAAACCATGCTATCAGCATTGAAAAAATGAGCAATTTTATTAAGATGACAGCTTAAAATGCTACCATTACAGTTTGGAATTAAAAGAATTTAGCAATGGGAGAGGGCACTTTTTAAGTCTTAAACCATGACTATCCGCACTGAAATGATGAAAAATTTAGTTAAAATGACAGCCCAAAATGCTGCCAATGCAGTGTGGAAATTTTTAAAAATGTGACAATAGGAAGGGGCATATCCCTTCCCCAGGTCCCTCCCCTGCGCAGTGCTTTGCGCCTTGGTAATCGTCTTTCGGCCGCTTGTTAACCCCCAACCCAGGAACAAGCCTCCACTTTTGCCAACAGGACAGAAAGATGCTGCTAAATATCTTCTTCACTTCCACCTCTTAGCAGAGGAAAAGACTGGTCACTGGTTCACATGTGCCGGGATTAAGAAAACAAATTCGCTAAGACCTCATGGCTGTTTATTTTGAGGGATTGCTGCTCTTCGAAGCCATAGATAAGAAGCCTTGATGAAGCATTGAGACTCTTGTGTCTCCAGGATTAGAAATGCAGTGCATCAGTTGAAATTGGCCTGTAAAAGTAATACTCTAATATAATATAAATTATATCACTTGTATCCACCAACAGAGTAGACTCTAAGGGTTACCTCGAGGGATTTGTAACAGGCTTCTATGAAGTCTGCATGTTCTTCGCCTTTCTCTGTCTTTATTTTGCAAGTGGTGTAGGGCGATTCTATTCAATTTTCATGGGTTTTGTAGTAAACAGGAACACCATCCGATCTGTTCCTTATCAAGGCATTTCGTTTTCATTCTCACGACACCAATTTCGGTTCATTAATTTATATTATTGGCTGACTGCTATGCTCATTGACAGGGTGGTCTAAAAAGTGACCCCCTTAGTGTTTCAACTATCTTGGCAAGAAATAAGAATTTTAAAATCAAGTTTCTGGTGGAGAGGTAATTCATATTTGAGTACAAGAGCCGAGTTTCACCAAAAAATGTGAAATAGAACAAACGTTATAATTATTACTTTTAGTGAGTATATCCACAGGTTTTGACAATCCAAAACATGACTCAGCAAAAAGTAACATCAATGAAACCAAGACAATCGGCATTGAGTCAATCTCTTTTCATCAATGGCATATTTAATTCGTAACACTCAATTTCATTCTTAATTTTACCAGAGTGAGCGTTGATTATAGCTTTAACTGCAAGACCTTGCTCATGAAGTGTCTGAATACACATTTTGTTTGTCATTGACACCTTAATGGCCATTCTATTTTTCTTTAAATCTCAATTCTATTATTTCAATTAAAAAAATTATTAATCTAAGGAATTATTTATTTACCAACTTGATAGTCATTTTGCTAAATGTTGGCACAGTGACGTGCAGCTATGATAAAGACTCTATTATCTTTGGTTACGCTGATGCATGTTTCTTTTCTAAATAATTATAATAATAATTATTATCTAGCAATATCACGTTTATGTGATAACAATTATTTGAGATAGGACTTAAATAAATAATTGGCCTGGAAAATACTCTAATATAATTATGAATTATGTATCTTTGTTGTGCTATTTTTTATCATCAAAAACAGTGTGGACTTATCAAAAGTAATATAACTTTTGTTCTCTGTGAAATATTTTGGTGAGATTGGCTATTCTGCGGAAATGTGAATTACCTTTAAGCCTGTAAAACCTTATTAAGCATTCTTTTTTCCAACAACAAATATCGGCAAATAGGGTTACTTTATTTTTTGCCCACCCTTTACCTATTTATATATCTCAATGTTTACATATTTTTAATCTATGTTTATAAGACGGAATGAATGGTATTTAAAAATGGCGAATGGTCGCAATGAGAACAATTCGTCCAGCATATCAACAAATAATTCAGACAGTCGTCTGCCGACAGATTCAGAAGATTCATGGGAGACGTGCGGATGGCTTATGAAACGTACGCGCATATCGCACAAGTGGAAAAAGCAATGGTTTTGTTTGAAAAATTCTGACCTCTATTACGGCGGCGCTGAACAGGTTGGTATACAGGACATTAGGCTACACTTCTGAGATTGTTATTGAATAAAATACGTGTAAATGCGAACGATGCAGCGACGCTGAAGGCATCTAGTCAGAGGCAGCTTGTTAAATAATAGAGCAACCGAGAGTAGACCTGCCAGATCGGTTTCAGTGTCCAGCATAATATAGCGCTATCATAGGCGCCGAGTTGACCCGAAGAGTGGGGGTGCCCAAATGAATGGAAATATATGCGCGCGTGAGCGCGAAAAATTTTTTGGACCCTGTTTTATAGAAAACTTGTTAAAATCACCAATGTTCACATAGGCGGAGACTTGGTCCTGGTTATAAGGGACGAACTTGCGGCCAAAGTATGATCGCCGAGGAGCACAACGCCGAGGAGGGAAGGTGTTTGGGATCGGGATGTGCTCTTCCCCATTTTTGATTTTTTTAATTGTCACACTGCGATGGTAGAATCTTAGGCTATCATTTTGACGTCATGACATGCTTGTCAAAATTTCCGATTATCTCATTGCATAAAGACATGATTTATAACTTCAATAAAATAATGTTCTTCCCAATTTAAATTATTTTGATCATTCTGTATGTTTGATGTAGCCTATTTCTCTTGGAATCCACGGTCCACCCAGAAGAAAAGCACAATCTTTGTTTTCATGGGTGTCTTGGAGCACTCTCCCTCAATTAGGTCAGCATAGGCCCCTACTCAAATTTTGCACAAGGAATCAGACAATTGGCCACTGTTTAGTGAGCCAATATTAACACTGTACGTGGAATAGTTTTTCAAATAGTATTTCAAGTGGTTTTTAAAGACAAAACAATATCCCGCTTTTATGATGCTGGGAGGTGACTCTCGAGCACTGAAGAACACTATTGAGCATGTATACAATATATATAGGACTAAAGAAACATTGTCATTCAAATCATCGCCTTCGTCCGTAATAAAAAATATGACAGAAGCGGATCGAATAAGCAGGATATCGGGGTTTCCTCGCATTCGCTGATCGGCTTAGGACCAATGGAGTTCAGACTACCAGATGCGATAAAACTGGAGAAATTGTAAGGTAAACTAACTGAGATTTTAAAAAAGTATACTAAAGATGGAATGATTTTTATAGCTGAGCAATCCCAACAGAGAAAAAATATCTTAAAAGCACATCTTGCCGGCTGATTTCAGGTGGTGCCCATGCATAGGAGGGCCTCGCATGGCCAATTTCTGGTGGTGCTGAGCACTCACGGGCCTCGCAGAGTCGGCGCCCATGAGCGCTATGTTTTTAGCATATTTGTTGTTCTCGCATTCCAGTATATACTGTGGTTCCGCTCTTGAGTTGAATGGCACTTCAAATTATATCATAGCTGGCATAATAATCTGTTGGAGCAGCCCAGGTAGTAAGAAATTAGCACGGAAGTCATAAATTCGTTCGTAGCATGTTGACGTGAACGGCATAGACAATTTTTGACTGTGAGCTCAACACTGTTGTGGGCCACTGCAGGAATGAAAGTATCGATGCATCGAATGCAATGTTCGTATATGGAGTGAACACTATACAGATATGAGTGAGCTACTTTAAATGCAGGATTTACAGTGCAAACCCGTTGACACACTGATGTTGGGGGACAACCCATTCGACACAGCACTTCTACCAGGTTGTTTGTAAAATGGAATAATGCAGAAGTGACCTATTGTTTAACTGACTCTACCTGTCCATCCATCCGACCATCAGTTCTATCTTAATTACGATCAGCGAGACTAGTTTTGTCCAACTATTCCTGACCATCAGTTCAATTCATCTGACTGGCCATCATCTGTTCATTCATCTGTTCATTGAACCATCCCTCCGACCAACCATCTTTTTGTTCATCCGTCTGTCCATACATCTGGTTATAAAATGGATGAGGCAAGATTTAAGGTACAATTATACTAGAGACAGTTTTTAATAGCTTATAAATGGGTTCTTCTTTGTCAAATACCTGTTGGTCCCTCTGTTTCATTTTTCATTGTTCTTAGGACTGTCCAAGTGGACGAAAGTTAGACTGGGAGTGCTCCTGAGAAGGGGTACTCTATCAAATTGCTGTAAAAAAGATGTAAAGTTCAGCAGTTCATCGCAATACTCTGTCTCTTATGGCAATCTTCAGAGCACACATTTTCATCATGTTTTGACCCAATTCATCACTGCATCTTTCTATGATCCAAAAGATTTTCAATCGACAAATTATATTTTGATGGTTGTCTTGAATTTCCTGCCCAACAATGTTGGAAATTGTTCCTGATGTTATTTTAAAATATTGTTAATTCAATATAATGTTTCAAGATAAATTAAAAGCGTTCCTCTGTTAAAATGGTATGTCAGTTTTGGAATGTTCATTGTTCAAATATCAAAATTTCTTTTTAAGAATGCACATGCCATCAGTTAAATAAAGTAAACAACTGAACTGAGTTGTGTTGATGCTTCAGAATGCCTCAAAGAAAATTCCTCTCGAGTCGGCTGAAATCGCTGAGAGCAATATCGATAACAAAGACAATGCATTCCGAATTCGAGTCAAAGACGGCAAAAGAACGTATTACATGTATGCTAACGACACTGTCACACAGTCTAACTGGATGCAAGCGATCTGCTTTGCCAAAGCGGCTGGCTACGGCGGCGAGAGCTCATCACAAGCATGCTCGATACAGTAGTACACTAATTGCAGAGATGATTATCTGGATAGCTGCGTGTTAATGCTTCTGAAATGACCGAACTAATTATTTATTAATTTATATTATATTGTGAATTTGTGATCTAGTTTTGCTGTGATGACCAATCAGAAGTCTAGTCTAAAATTGATCCAATAAGCAACAGGGTAAACAGATGCCTTTAACTTTTAGCCAAACATATTGTGACTTTATGAATACATTTGAATACCTATTGTGATGATACGGAACTAACTTCTTTCTGATAAGTGAAAATCTCAGGTAGTCTTAAATCTGATGTTTTAAATCAATCTAAATTCATAATGGGTACTGATAGCCTTATTTTAAGTTGATTTCCACACAAGATCAACAGCATTTTTTTCATCATAAGCCACCTCATGTCAACATTGAACGTCTGTAAAATCAATTGAAATCTTTCACCAGACTTGAGAATGCATTCAATAGTTAAATTAGATAATTTAGATTGTTCATCTAGAAGTTGGCTGAGTGCTGAATTTCTGTAAAACTATAACCTTCATATTTCTGACTAATCTATACCTGATATCTTACTCCGATAAAAAAAAATGTGTGAGGCAAAATGGATTTCATAAATTATTTCAACCAAAGATATATTTAGAAGACGGGTCTCCTCTTTTAGCAACAGATCTCATAGTTCAGGTGATAGATCTCACGTCAGGGGTTCTGAATCAAATCTGATAGATTCAGCTGAATTTAAACTGGATGTATTGATTTTTTGCCATAGTATTGGATTATAAATGGCCTTAAACAGCAGTTGAAATTCAATCCTTCCAACAAGACTAAATGCAGAGATCTGGACCTTCTTAGAATTTTCCAGTCAATCAGCTGGCTTTCAGTAAAAAATGTGAGCCCCATATCTTACACTACTGATTGCTAGTTTAACAAGAGTTTTTGATGATTTAGAATTTTAGAGGCATATGACTGAATTAATGTAAAGCTGTGATGTAAGTCTACTTTGTAGAATAAAGAATTTTGCAATGTAGGGCTGCATCCAATAATGTTTGCAAGGGCTTTAACATGTACATATAATATTTGCCAACACATTTCTAAGTTAATGTTTATACAGAAGTGGTGAGAGAGATTAGCTTTGTGCTTTATTCTATTACAATTGCTTTTGGGTTTTTATGTTGTTTTGTTGTTTTTTGTTTCATGACCAAGGTATTGTCGTCGTCGTATTGTGATATCTAGAGTGATGATCTTTTAACTGTTAATTACCATTAGATTGGTTTTGGTGGAATTCTTAATGTTTTGAAAATATGTATGGCTGAGGATAAGAGTGAATTTTGACAGCTTGAGAATTTTATGCTGTTGATACTGACATGAGACAAGATATGGGGTCAGAGCCCATTAACAGATTGTTTTGTGTATGTGTAGCAATGGTTGAAATAGTGAACTATAGTAACAAAAACACAGTCTTTGAGCAACATGCTTGTAATGATATTAGTTATGGTAAAATATTAGTATTATAACCATGGTATTATTAATGCTTCTTCTATTATCAATCTTCTATTTTTCCTTCTGGCTGTTGATTTTTGGACAATTTAATAGGTTCAGCTTTTTACCCCTTTCCATGACTTCTCACTATATATTTTAATAGCCAGATACCATAATTATAATCTCCAGGTTTCTTCAGCCTTCCAAAAACCTAAGTCTTGTGAACCTGCTTATTCACACGCAAATCAGTGATTACTAAACTGTATGTGAACTTTTACCTCATATCATGATATAACATTTTCATGTGCTGCAAGTTGTTATTATCAATGTGGTAAGGACTGGTGGCACTATTAGGAACTGAGCATGGGCGGAGTTTATCAGGGGCTAGGGGGAGCTAAGCCCCCCCCCCAAGAAGGCCCAGATTTAGCTTTTTTACCATGAAAATGATATCTTTTTCCGGGCTTAGCCCCCCTAAGAAGGCATTAGCCCCTCCAAAAACGGAAACCAAACTCCGCCCATGGAACTGAGGAATTAGATGGAACCTGGGACTTTTGCTCTGAATTATTTAGAAGATATTGAGTAGCCTACTTCCTTGCAGTGTCTCATTCTTGTTTCATTTTCTAACTGTTATTGGTACTAATACATTGAATCAAAATCCATTTCTGTAAATAGGCTTTGGTGTAATACGGAAACAATAAATTAAATTATTGCCTTTAAAACTGTTAATTGCAACATGATATTGTGCAGTAGTTGTTCCATTGTGTCAGGTGTAGAAAGATTTGCACAGGGTACAATAATTGTGCTGCTAATAATATTATATGTACACCTTCCTTTAGTCATATCTCCAACAGCCATCTCTCTGCTTCTGTGATTTTGTGAGTTTTATATGTTCTAGCATCTGTTTTTCAAGCCGCGCTGACAGTTTTATGTTACCTTTATTGCAACTAATTCCGAGTTGTTTAAGTTTTTGAATGTGGATTTATAAATTCTGCATTTTAAGTTTTATCTCTATAGTTTTCAGTATTGTAATGGAACATTTCTGTTGCATCAAAGTGCAAACTGATCAGAGACACTCTGTGCTACCCACTACCCAGCCTACCCTATGTGATGTAAAATGTCTCTTTAAGAACGGAATTACAAGTGCAGTTAATGAAACAGTGTACAGTAACTGAGAAGTCACCAGTGGTGGGCCCTTGCACACTTGTAGAGCCAACCAAAAATTCACATCAGCAGTTTGTGGATGATGGTGTCATGCGTAGTGTTTCAGGACCAAGTTGTGTTGATAGGTTGTAGTCTTCTTGAGTTCCTATTTATTTAATTTGACTGTGATTTATTTTATTTTCGATGATTTGGTTTTGTTAAACCTTGTTTGCTGTATAGAGGGAATTTTTTATACCATTTCCAATACTTTGTTAGGTGTAGTTTAGCAACTGTACAAATTAACAGACAATTCATGGGTTTTGATCTTAATATAGTTTTGTTTCAATTTCTTCGCGTAAGGAGTGTATTTTTTGCAATGAGTTGAAATTAAAAGAATTCTGCAATTGGCAAGTTTTGTGAGATTAACAAGAGATTACATTACATTCATCAGTAATACATCATATTTTTTGTGTTTTACTGTACATGTGATTGTTGTGTATCTGTACATGCAATGCCATGTCTGGAAATGTGTCTGTTTGCTATAGTTTTTGTTTGCCATTCACACTAGTCTTATAGACTCTCCCATGGTATCCTAGCAGCAGATAACATTTGAATTGTTCTTTGACACATTGCTGGCAATAATTAACAATTAACAGAATTTGGCAGATTTAATAATGTTTGTTGACTGTGTTGCTACTTATTACATAAATGAAATTTAATTCCACAATATAATTAGACATTGCAAATGATTTATATGATATAGTTTCAGCACTTGCTCCATATATTTGACCTGCAGATTTACAAGCCTTGCTCCATATAATTATTATATGTCCGGTAGATTTATAGACCTAGACTTTCTTCGTGGATGGCGCTGTGTACAGTCAGCACTGAGTCTCTCCTACCACGTGCGGATCTAGAAATAAACACACAATGCACAGGCAGACATGTTTATTTAGCTGAAACATGTAAAAACACTAAATCAAATATTTTAAACTGACTTTAACAATGAGCAGTAAACTAGCGTGCTATCCTGTAAGGCCCTACTTTTACTACAATATGACTACAATAGGGCCTACAACATGGGTTTAAAATGCCCATTACAAAGTTAGTGACTAGTCAAAGGACTATATACTTCTAAGATAAGATAAGAATTATATTCTTTAATATACCAATTTCTATCCGCATTTTGGTGTACAGACATGGTATAAAAAACAAACGTACATAATTTCTATATCCAATCAATGTCAAAATGTTTTCAAATTTTCGGGAAGCCAAGACTAGGTCTATGAAGATTGTGATTTAATTGATGGCCATTTCTTACCTGTAGCGAATGTTGTCTTGATTGGAGGAATTGTGTGGGGCAGGTTTTGACACACCTGTGCCTCCTTGACCTGCAGTGGACAGCGGTTGCGATGGTGTTCTGTACATGTGATAGATAGAAAAGAAATCAGCTTAACGAGTAATTATAATCTATTAATTATAGGCTAGCCAGTCTGTTGTTTTGCTTTCAAAATGAGACTTTCAATTGCACTAAGGAATTATCCAGAAACGGCTTAGAACGTGACTTAGATAGAATCAAGCACAGGCATATAATTATTATTGATTTTATTACATTAATTCAGTGTGAGAATTGTGGAAAAATAACTGGTGGGGTTGGCCTATGATAAACATGTAATTGGGGTATGAAAAACAGACTTTACTATGGGGTTCTAAGAAAGACTGGGGTTGAAACCCCCAGCCCCCTTGCAATTCTCACCCTGCATTAATTTGATCCAACAAATCCCTAGCCACACTTTTCCACTTCAATACAATAGTTTTGACGCTCATAAAATTAATGTTATCTTTGCAAGGACTATTTCAAAGTCTAACTGGCACATGTAGGGCTATAAATAATTGTAGTCTAGTTTGGTAAATTGGTATAGGCCTAGTCTTGGCCTAAAGTCAAAGTCAATTTATTTTCACCTCTCGACGATGTTTGGACGTAGCCTACTTACTTACGTAGGTCTTTTTGTTATAACCCGCTTTTCAGCGGCGACAGAATCATAAGACCACGGTTCAACATTATGAGGCAAAAATGACAGCCATATAGCAGTTAGGCCTACAACGAACACACTTTTTCCAACGTTGCTACAGACCCACAATTAAGGACCCATAAGAACCTACAGGCCTACACCTTTAGTGCAGAAAACTAGTGAAAACAATTACCATATTTGAAGTTTACAAGTAGGCCTAATTCTTCGCAAAGATTCACGAGAGTAACCTGCGATCAGCGGTCGAAACATTGCGCTATATGAAGTCCATATCGATAATCATTATGACATCGTAAAACTATTACGTACGGTTTGAAGCAGAGTGCCTGTTGCCATTTGCAGAGGGCGACTGCTGCAGCGGTTACTATGGCAACAGCGATGGCTGAGAGGCAGACGATGGTTGCGATGCCTTCGATGGAGTCTAGCCACCAGCTGACGTAAGATGGCGTCACCTTGACGACCGTCCAATTGTCGTTGAAAGGTGGACCACGGAGGATCTCGGATGGATCGCCTGGCAAAATGCACAAAGATGAGCAGGTGAGACAATGAAAGAAGGCCGTCTTAGAACAAAGCAGCCGTTGAAGTCACCAAAAGAACAAGTAACTGATGTTCTACACATCATAATTATGAGTAGCCTATGGCCTATAATATAGTAGTGAATAGTCCTGTATATCATGCACAGGATCTGGTCATCCTTTCGGCATAGGCCTTGCCGCCTATGCGCAACTTCGTATTGTGTCAGTTGTGTAGGTGGCCTACGACCACTGCAGCTGTTTGTAAAGATTTGGTAACAATCAGAAGTTCAGAACCACTTTTTGTCCTCGTTCTGATACATTTTAGGGTAATGGCTGCGATATATTTAAGGATGTTTGCAGTCATGCAAAGATCTTCGCTAAGACTAGTGTGCTGCGTCTAAGCTTCCTACATAAATTGGAAAGGAGATTGTACTTTCCCGCCTTTTCCAGTCCGAATTTATTTGATCCCATTCCCAAAGCACGGAGAGTTGCCATCCCCTTTCACCCATGATCTCAACACAAAGAATCAATGACCGTAGGTAGGCTATAAGCTGACAGGCAAATTATCTGACTATATGAAATGTTTGATGTGTTGCATTTCTGTACATATTTTACATGATGATGAATGCATGCAGGTCAAACCTTTATTGTGCCCTACTCAAATTATAATGCTCGAGATCTAGGCCTAAGCTAGAAAGATATGCACATATAGATAATAGACCTACTAGGCCTATACGTAGAATCACAGAAACTCTCATTAGGCAATAATATTTATAATCGGCCTACCATAGATGTTTTTGGACAATTTCTTCAGCAGTTGCCCTCGAGGAACGAAGACTTTATGATCGGCGATATTCTCAGGGAAATAAGTTGAATTATCGGCCAAGGCGTAAACGGTCAACACAATGCTAAATAGCAACGAAAGTTTTAAACCGTATCAAAAGTATAGGCCTAAAATAATAGTAGACTTATTGTGCGAAACATTGTTGGAAAGCTTTGTAGGCGAATAATATTGTAGCTTAATTGCAGCGTACGCTAACTGTACGAATGCAAAAGGCAGACTAATAAAGGAGGTAGATAAGATAAAAAAGAGATAAAATGTGGAAAGATAAAATGGTAAGATCTGTAGTTTAATCTAGCCATTTGGGTTAGCAGTAACTGCAATCGTTGCAACAGTCGTAATATAAAATTAGCATAGGCTTTTACAAAGAGAGACAGAGAAAGACAACGAGAGCGTAGGCCTTTGCCGAGGCCTATGGTAGGTTCTAAACTTGCCTGAAGTAAGGCAAAAGCACAAGCGGCTTGAAAAGCACCTGCTTAGTAAAATACCCCACGTGGTTAAAATACTGTGTATACGTCGAAATCACTGTGTAGGCCTAGACCTAGCCTACTCTCAGCCTACTCTGCATGTTTCTTCTCCAGATGGTTAAGAAGATGAATGGCTTACTCTTTTTGGACATTTGGATCGTAATTGGTGATGGCGACGATCTTCATAAACCATGGATGGGTGACATTTCTGAGGGCAACCAAGAAGTCGTCTTCGTCGAATGGTAATGTCTTCGGTCGAACTGTTATATCGATCCAGTGTTTATGAGGCCGATATGTATCGATGCGAATGTACATTATCCTAACACACATCAAACACAAAACTAATTTCAATCTAATCAACACATCAATATTATTCTGTCAGCTTTGCTCTGTTATCAGATCAACGTTTCGACTTAGGCTATGTATAGGCTAGTTGTATACTGAAGACTACTGACAAGAAAGGCATCATTATTGATCGTCGGATAATAAATCTATTCACTTCATCGCCATAATTATCTAAATGCTAACCAGTGCTTAAAGTGTGGAAAAAGAAGTGCCTGCATGAACGCTCCTTACCTTTCCAAAAGAAGTGCCTGAACGCTCCTTACCTTTCCAAAAGAAGTGCATGGACGCCCCTTACATTTTCAAAAGAAGTGCATGGACGCCCCCTTACCTTTCCAGGTTCTGCTGGTCAATAATAAGTGACAGGACGGCATTCAGATTTCAAAATAAGTGCATTAACGCCGAACATGAGCGTCCAGCCACACTTTAAGCCCTGATGATAGCAGATGGTGAGTTACAAGGTCATACAATGCAAAGACGGGGAAATTATAATAAAATTATCCTAAGACGTCTTGCAGCAATGCATCGAGGTTTCTACGTACCGGTACCGTAAGCTTATTGCACACAGGCTAAATAACTTATAATTTAATGACCAATTTTAACTGCTGCTGCTGCTACTGCTAACCTTGATTTGAGTGTCGGAGAGCCATTATCCTCGGCGTAAACATATAGAACGTATTTTGTGTAGGCATCGACATTCTTTGCCACAGTTAAAAGACCATTGCTTCGGTTAATCGAGAAATGATCATCAGAAACCAACTGACCAAAGCTGATTACATCTGAAAACAGGAAATTTTAAATCAAGTCTTTCAATTCGGAATCGTAATCTCCAAATTCTAAAGCGCCACTCGAAAGCCAAGTGCGCGGCACCAGCTTGTTCACGAGCGCTGCGTTGAGTCAAAGGATTGTCCGTAGGAGTAGTCCATATGGTGGTACGGGTCGAGTTACCATATAGGATGAGAGGAGGCGGAACAGCTACTAAGGTGGGTGTCGTCTGGGCCGGGGATTGGAGGGTGGAGTATCAGATGAGACAGGGTAAGAGTTCTTGAAAAGCAGTGTCTTTAGTTTCAACTGAAAAGCACGAGGTGTGATGGCTAGATATAGAAGCCTTTGCGTTCGTCGTCTGACAGGACGAAGCAGATTTTCAGATCTTATAAACAACAGAAAGATGAAAAAATGTTTCTTACACTGCTGCGGGTCGACATCTTCAGCGGACAGCAGAAGATCGGAGACATTCTGACCAATCAGTGCGTCGTATTTGAGGTCAAAGTTGTAGAAGCAGGGAGACGTAGGGTAGGGTTCATCGTGAGGTCGGTTAGAACAGTTGATCAATGGACGAACATCGTTGACATCTATGATGTTGACTGTGATGACAGTTGATCCAGTGTTAGACGGATATCCTCTGTCGGTTGCCAACACAGTCAGTGATAATGGCGATGGCATTGTTAGGTTCTCGTAATCCAGGGGTTGTTTTGTGCTTAAAAGACCACTCTGCGGATCCACCTACACATTGATATGGTCATTTTGTTAGATGTATATTGAACTGTAAATTCACTATTAAGAGGTCTACGCGTTCAACACCAGCTTTGAAAGTAATTTCTAAGTTTTACATTTCAATCTACATGTATATATTGAGCATTGTGATCTTTGTGCACCTCTGCAAATTCGTATGACCTATAATAATGTTTGATGCACTCTGTCTTGTCGCATGCTCTTGGCGCGTCAACCGCAACCATTTCAATGCGCAGTCGATGCTGCTCCGCAGCCGACCATTATGACCATAGCCATAGAGTTGAGATTGAAATCTGGTTAACGTCGTTTTTTACAATATACAATACAATACAATTTATTATTTATAACACGCTTTAACAAAACAAGTCTTGCACAAAAGCGTCGTCAACTAGGCCTATACAGGCCTGAGACAGTTACATGTTTTAAAAGTTTGAACTGATTTCTAAGCAAACCAGGAAGCAATGTAGGCCTACGTTAGATTACCTGGAAATATAGAGACAACGGATCTGAAGCAGGAATGCTGTAGAACAACTCTCCGTTTATTCCATGGTCTCCGTCTGTGGCTGCGACACTCAATACCGACGTTCCTCCAATAACGTTTTCTATTTTATAATACACGTATGAACATAGGTTAATATTATTATTAGAGACATTAATACTTGCTGTAGGCCTAATAATAATTAAAAAGTACTTCAGCTTATGCACCTTAATCTTTTTCAAGTGTCTTTCCTTACCTTCGTATCTTGACCACTATTATAGCCTTGCTTGATAATAATGAACGCTCACCTTGTACTGATCCATTATACGAAGGTTGAGTGAATACGGGACTGTGGTCGTTGACGTTAGTGACTGAGATGTGAATCGTTGCGAATGTCACCAGATTACTTTTGTCTTGAGCTTTTATGAGTAGATCGATGTTCTCATAGAATGGACTCGAATCTGCGTCTATCGATTGAATATTGAACACTGTTTTGCAGCTAAGTATATTGAAGAACTGCGATCCAGGTCCAGATATGATGGAGCAGGTGAGTGTTTCAACATATGGAGGACAAGAGAGATCGGGATCCGTTACAGTGACCGACATTACTGACACAGGAGACGTGCATGGAGTCCCACCAGTCTATAGACGAAGACAGAGAAGATTAAACTATTCGGTCAACAGAAATACGATTCAGACACCAAACATCACCACAAACTACAACCAGCTACAATATCAACATCAGCTCTTTCCGCTCTTCTGATTAAACAGGCTGAGCTTTGTGTCTCTCTGCAGGTCGCGCACCTTCACATTATGCAGTGCCGTGTGTCTTTTCTGTCGCTGGTCATGCAACCTGAATTGGGCTCTTTGTAGAACAGAGGTGTCAAACCTTTTTTAGTGGCGGGCCAGTGTGAACATCTTCTAACAAGTGGCGGGCCAGAGTGTCGAAGCTCATGTAGCAATGTGTCTTTTGTTTCTATACCAATCCATTTATAAAACGCAGTCATACTCTAACAGGGTAGGACTAGTATATAGGTTTACATAATACATACAATAAAGTATAAACCATGAAGATTTGAAGGATAGCCTATTTGGCACTGACTGTAAAATATAAAAAATTGAACTTTTATCCTCTAATTTTGTAATCGTTAGGGGAGGCTCCGCGGGCCAGAAAATAATCGTCGGCGGGCCAGAAATGGCCCGCGGGCCAGCTCTTTGACACCTCTGTTGTAGAACAACGTATAGGCCTAATGCATATAGAGCCCTTAAGTCCACATTCTATTCTACTCTTGCGACTGTTCTCTTTTCAGCCTTTATTGTAGCAATAGGTCTATAGGGTATGTTGTGTTGCAGAGCTTTGGGCTGCTCTGTTATAAAGCGCTTTAGTTACAGTTCTATGTAGCCTATCCTTAGCTATAGGCCTAGGCCTATATGATAATATATTTCCCTCGTAGATTCAAGACAACAGCGATGTTTTAAAATGTTAATAAAAGATCACTTACTGGTCGGCATTTCTCTTTCACTGATCCACTGTAGACGGCTGGAGTGAAATTAGGAGCAACGTTGATCTTCAGAATATTGACAGTCAGGAACGCGGAGCTACTCATGACGGAATTCGTTGCTGTTACGTTGACTTTGTATTGAATAGTCTTACAGTAGTTGAGCTTTGCATAACTACAAAGGCTGATGACGCCGGCTGAAAATAATGTTTCGGTGATAACAAGATTTCATTTAGCCTACTTCCACGCAATGAAGATAGACGTATACTCTGGTTGATTGGGCTGAAGAGCAGACTGATGATAAGAAGTCTACACATGGTACAGCGGTTGGATGGAATCATGACTCGCATCCAGGAAAATAAGCACTTGTTGTCTGACAAGCCTATCAATGCTACTATTTTTGTCTATTATTAACTTAATAGAGGAAATTGGAAAGTCCAAATCATGGAGAGAAGGTCTACAGTGATCAGGCTACAGACTGGGTTATTTTTGAATGGGCGCTATATATAGATTCTCATTGATAGTGTTGCGCGCGTGCCCTCAGCCAAAAGACCACCCCCCGGGGCCCCTGTCAGTGTCAATTCTACCTCCTTAGCACCCTTATTCTCAGAGGGGTCCCCTGGCCAAGGAGCAAGGCGGGGAGGGGCTACATCATTAAGTTCCAGGACCCTAGTTCTGTTCCCTAGGAAACCAGGCACCACCGAGGCCCACTCAGGTAAGGATTCGTAACCCTCTTCTCTATAACCAGGTACCAAGGATGGCTCTAATCGGCGACATATGTCCACGGCTCTCTGTGGGAGAGCGACAGCCCCTATTTCAGACTGCTCTGGGTTCGAATCCCCTCCACTTACTGTTCGGGTTTCCCTACCTATGGATAACTCGGTTGCCCTCTGTTTGTGCAAGTTCAGGTCCCTCTCATATTCTTGTAAGTTCTGTTCTAATTCCTCTTGTTTTGCTATCAAACTTTGTATTCGGTTTTCTTGGCGCTCCATAAATTCTCGAACATGGTCAGGAAGTAGCGGTGGGGTTCCAGGCACTTCAGCTACACTCTCATTATCCTCCACCTCACTTCCCATCACTTCTTCTTCCTCCTCCTCAGATTTAAGGGAAGACATTTCTAACTATGAGAGGGTTTTTACAATATTTCCAGTTAAGTTCAACTAAGGGGTCATTGCATAATTACGTAACGCTGAAAATGACCGTTTTCGACCCACCCACCCACCCACCCTGTAACGCTTCGTAACGCTTCCCTTGACCCACCCACCCATTCTGCCCAGCGTTACGTAACGGTTGTTACGAAAAATCAGTTAAGATTTAGGCCTACCATACCTATATGCGAATTCGTATTTATAATTCATATTTTCATTGCGAATTTAATAGAATATGTGAATTATAATTTGATGGTAGACTAGGCTTAAAATATACAGAATGTTTTATTTAAATAAATGACAGTCGTGCCTGAACTGCAATTTCTTAAATTTTACCTCAAGAATACAATTTTACACAGTGCTGAAAAGTTTCACGGACTAAATTGCTCGTTTATAATTAACCAAAATTAAGATGAACTAATTATCTGGTTCGTCTGGATAATTCGATAATTGTTAATCGAAATATTGATGTGTTCTGTTGAGCATGAATTTAAAATGTTTGAGATTCGTGTCCACTATAAGCACAAAGTGGTTCGAATCTTCGATGTCAGGAATCAAATGGGAAATAGGCCTACGTACTTTGTTCCTTCAAAAAAATTATCGCAGGTGCAAACAATTCGAACATCGGTTTCCGGTTTGCACAAACGGAAGCAAGTATAATTATGTTGACCTGGCATAGCCTATGTAACTTGTCTGCTGCCGTATCTTCTTCAGATATATACATGTAGATCATATCATTTCTCGAAAGTGTCATTCGATGGTAATTTAATATTCATTAATAATTTTTTCAAGGCGTTACGTAACGTTCAGCTCCCCCCACCCACCCACCCCCGTAACGTTTCGTAACGTTATCAATGACCCCACCCACCCACCCTCGAGCGTTACGTAATTATGCAATGACCCCTAATGCAATCAGTTTGTAATTATTTCCGTGATAAATAATTACTCATTTACGACACGCTTCTCTTCTTAATCTGGTTTAATTATTCACAAAATTACTCGACGGTTTCTTTTATCCGTCGTGACAGTACAGTATGATTCACACTAGTACAACCCTTAGTAGATAACTCCACTGAAGGAAAACTAATTAGTTATTCAATAAGTTATTTAATTAGTTATTTAATTAGTTATTTAATTAGTTAACAGTGCGTTCAATTTGCATTTCTCTTAATTATCGGCATTAATCATCGCTTTGCATTTACATTAATTATCAGTGCGTCCAATTAACTATCAACTTATTCACAGCAAAGAGCAAACAATACTTCTCGGTTTTAACTACAACAACCACACTCAAAAGGGTATACTTCCCTGATTCTCCAGATATAGTTATTGCAATTCCTGCCAGTGAAATTCCGTACGGACATCTACCAGCGCGTCAGTCGCGACCGCGGATGAAATCGAAGTTCGGACAATTTGGATAAATATACAAATTTCTCTTCTTGCAGACACTACGGTCTTAACGGAAGGAAAACCCACTGTTCGGCCGCCAAAACAATTTCTTTCAACAGCTTATTTCACGGCAATCAGCCTACCAAACTTCGGAAATTCTTCCACAATTTCTGCCACTCGAGTGCGTAGATGTTACCCGACCAAAATCTTGCCTCGCACTGACGAGTTCAGTGCTCTCGGCCAATCACAGGCCAGATCACGTGACTCGTTCGAGTCCCGTGACCGAGGCGGTCCAATCAAAGCTGTTGCGTTGCCGCCGATCTAAAAATAGAGTGTCGCAATGCGGCACTCTCCGCTAAAAAGGGATTACTGCGCCGGAGGTCGGTTCCAAATAGTGGCTAAACTCCGAAGGCCGGTCGCAAATCTAGCAAGGCCGTAAATTTAGCTAGGCCGTAAATTTAGCTAGGCCGCAAAGTCGTTTAGGCCGCAAATTTATAATTAACGATCGCAATTTCCACGATCGTTACACTAGCAGAATCCACAGAAAACCAGCCGGTGGATATATAAAGGCCTAGATTTGATGAACTGCGGAGAATCAAGGGAAGGATTTGCATAAGAATAGAGAGGAAGCTGTGAACAGACTTCAACCGAATGCAGAATGACAACTGAACAAGTGAACATAGCCTACCGGTACCGCAACAAGAAAGACCGTAAATTAGAGAAATAGCAAAGTCGAAAGAAAACGATCATCACTGCAAAATAAATCAATTATAATAAATAAATGAACATAATTATTGTGTGAAATAGAAGACATGTCTTATTCTAAGACGTATACAAACTCAGTTCATCGATGCAGAACGGCGTCAGTACATCCGTCAGCTGAAACAATAGATTGGGATCCGTCGTCATAGCAACAAGAACCTTAACAGAAAAACAATGACTTGGCTAAGAAAAAGTCAGAAAGACACAAGAAAGACATTTAAGTCTGAAAGAATTCAGGAACTATGTGTCATCTTACATGTACTAGCTTGCATAAAGGCTGGAGCTCGATTTAATTCATATGCCTTAATATTATTATCAAGTTGTCATCAGAGAAGTCAGTTGCATCATTTACAGTATAACGTCGTATGGTTCAACACCGAATTTTTGGCTTGATTAGATGCCCAGCAATCGTGTTTCTTCAAAGTTTTACATTAATTTTTATTCGAGTTGAATTTCTACGCATAGGCCTACGTCAACTGGTACAATGTGGTTGGCGCTCTAACGCTTGAAAGACCGGAATGTTGCCTTCACATTGATTCTGATTCGTAGCGACTGTTGGCAGATGCCTTGAGCATGATTGTGGTGGCGCTATAGAATTTATATTTAAATAATGCACTTGATGGCAGAGCAGACCATAGAAATGAAAGAGACTGAGCGTATGCGGTATACAATAGGCCTATTATGACGTCATAATGTTTAGAGAAACTTTGTGATAAATAAAGTTGACGTCACTGACGTTACCAAGGTAACGAGCGTTTTCATAAGACTGATTTTTGAATGAGTCGGCAGTTTGGCAGTTGCAAATTGATTTTCATACTCTTAATAAAACAATACTTTAAAATGTTGAATATGGATATTGGGATTACACACACTCTCTAACACGCCGGTTGTAGACTAACCATTTGAGGAACTCTGGTGAGTCTATTTCACTGTGTAATTACATGTACAATATTGTAAGTAGGCCTACGAATTATGCACTTTACGCGTATGAGTTCGATGGTGGTGACTTGTGCTTCTCGAGCGGCGTTTTGCCTAAGGATGACTCTGTCGTGTGACGTTACCATCAATAAACTTGAGCTACATGTATATGAGATGGGACTTTCGGACTTTTTCCGAATTCTGATTTAGATTTGTGCTCAGAGTGGCCAACACACCACGAGGTGCTCTTTTATTTGTCTCATGCACACACCGACAGCAGTCAAAACAATGGAAATAATTATTTATTTTGGGCCCTGACAGACTTTTGGCCATGATTGTACATATTCTGCAGCTGAAGATAGAGGCTACACCCGGCCGTTTTTGAGACTTTTAGAAGGCTAGAGTAGATAGACATAGGCCTAGGCGTATAAGTGCACGACGTCAATCATTTAGGATTTATTTTTTCGGGCAGAAGTACAGTTTTGCCCCTCACCACTGCTGAAATGTCTCCTACGCCTATGAGTGCCAATATAAACCTGGAACTAATATCGATACTATTCCCAGTATAAGCCAAACTAAAAAATATTAAATCGTGAACAACAGGCGCCAGATTAAAGCAGTTTTAATCAGAGGCGCCTGTAATTGTAATTGTAATTGTAATTGTAATTGTAATCGAACATTTATATAGCGCCACTTCAAGAGAACTCCTCAGAGGCGCTCCCGACCTGACACCAAACCATAATCAAAGAGAATGGTTTTCAAACGCTTGCGGAAAAGGGGCAAAGAAAGACAAAGAAGTTCATTACGGAGACTAATAGGTAACTTATTCCAGAAAGACGGACCGACCATAGCAAAACTTCTATGCAGCACTGTGGAAGATCGAGCCCTAGGAACAACCAGGTCACCATGCGTTGCAGAGCGAAGGAATCTACGGCCTGGAATGGATAGCACAGGCACACAAAGTTCCATAAGATAGATCGGAGCTTGGCCTGCTAGGCAATTACGCATGAGCATTAGAATCTTAAACTCAATACGTTTTTGCATAGGCAACCAGTGCAGTTCCTCCCGTATAAAACTTGATATATGCCCAAACTTTGGAATGCCACCAATCAGACGAGCTGCAGCATTAAGGACAGATTGTAACTTATTAATGCGTGAAAGAGTTAAGCCCGCATAAATGGCACTGCCATAGTCAACTCTCGTGCATATAAATGCATGCATCAGAGTAGTGACAGCTTTAGTTGTAAGAGAGCGACGCACCGAGCGAATCTGACGAAGATGGTAGAAACAAGTACGACATACATTTCTCACGTGATCAGAAAGGGTCAATTCCTGGTCCAAGGTCACACCCAAATCACGCACAGTGGTAGAAAAAGTCATTCCAGGAAAGCAATGTTGCAGATTTTGCATATCAACTTTAGAAACTTGCATGCGACTACCAACCCAAATAAACTGTGTTTTTCCAGGATTAAGCCTGAGGCGGTTGGACGACATTCAGGCGCTAATCGTTTCCGAAGTCATGAGAATTTTCTCTACTAGTGAGATAGCCTCTAAAGCTGGCCCCTGGACGTATGCCTGAGTATCATCAGCATATTGATGTGCCGCAACCCCCACAGAAGACAGGATCTTATTTAAGTCAGAAGTATACAAAATGTAGAGCAAAGGCCCTAAAATAGAACCTTGTGGAAGGCCAAAGGAGACCCTGGACCAGTCAGATCGGGTAGAGCCAAAAACCACAGACTGGCTGCGCCCATACATAGACTGCACGTGTAGCCTACACGTCATACATAGGCCTAAATACCCTAAATACTATAAGCTTAGTCTTACAAACATAAAGCATTTTTGCACATGAAAGTCACAGGCATAATGACATTCATTCTCTTTGATGAAATTGCTGGCGCATAGATCGTCCTACATGTTTACCTGAAAGATGACGGTGTCTCCTGCGATGTTTTCGTCCACCTGCAGGGGGATTGCTCGTGGCAGGTTGAGAAACACAGGAGGCTGCTTGACATTTGTGATAGTTATAGTGAGCGATTGGCTATCTTTGTTGATGCCATCTATCGCAAGGATGGCAATTTTATAAGTGATGCTGGTCGGATAAGGTGGATAAGGTGGACTGAGAGGATGCTTAAGATACCAACTGACAAGAGAAACGGAAGCCGTGACGGTTCCTGTTAAAAGAATTAAAACAGTTTCGCATCTTCACACGACCTTATTAGTACATCATTATAATTATCATTATTATTACTATTATTTATTAATTTATTAATTAATAGTAGGCAGCCACCGTTCTATTCAAGTTTGAGTTAGATTAATTATTATTGCCTTTCTCTGCTTCAAGTGTTTCTATTGAATTTCCCTTGAGTGACGATATAATATGATGAGTAGCCTGTGTTGTATAGCGGCCTATTGGCAATTCAAAATCTCAATTACTTATTGCAGATCTACAACTTAGCTCTGTCTACTGCAGTTTATTCGCTGAAATTGACTAGTACACTGAAAGGTCCTTTGCAAATGCTCTGATCACAGGCCTATAGATCAGCGAGTCCCAACCCATGGCCCGTGGGCCAAATGTGGCCCGCCAGGCCTCAAAAAATGGCCCTCGTCTCTCAAAGAATTAGCAAAAATATATGGTAAAATGACAATTTTAACAGGATAGAACACATAATTATTTTCTATCAGGGCCGTGTTTAACATAGGTCCATTCGGTGCGGTGCACCGAATGCCCCTGAGCAGAGAGCTTTGTTGCCACTGGCCATGCAAATGTCTTTTGCGAGTCTCAGTGTTACTTAAATCTTCTGTAAAATCAGTAAAAAATCAGTAAGTGTAAGAAACCAATTAATTTCACTAAGTTCACTGACATTGCGTGTTTGGTTACTGACCCGTCACAGCCGACAAACCACGTAGACTAGCCTATCGAACAGCAGTTTTTTGTAAAAATATATAGTGACTATAATTTTTTAAGATCAGGTTTGTTTCAGAACATAAAGTGTTAACGGGTTATGTGAAGTCTATTATGCCTACTCTTAATCTCAAAACAGTAGGGCCAGTTACTTTGGGCCTTCTATAGTAGCCTGTATTAAGTAGGCCTATTTGAGTATGACCAGGAATAAATCCTAAGCATAGGCGTAGGAGACGGGGGTCCAGAGGGCAAATACCCCCAAATTTTGAGCGTCTGATTTTTCGGGCAAGCAAAGCCGGAAAAATAAAAAGTTTTAAAAAAATTCGGGCAAACGTACCGGATTACTAAACAAAAAGGTCGTCAGAATTTTCGGGCAAAAAGTAACGTGAAATTTCAGAAGATTTTGGTCGGATGACAACAAAAAAAGTCAAAATTTTCGGGCAAACGTAACGAGACTTTTTCTTAAGATTTCGGCCGGTTGAAAATATTTGGGGTGGGGGGGGGGGGTGGGGGGAAAGTCTCATTTTTGCCCCTCCCCACTGTTGGAATGTCCCCTATGAGGCTACGCCTATGATCATAAGTGGAATATGAAGAAAAACTTCTTGACTCAGCGAACAGGTCATACAGAGAGTAAAAGTCTATAGCTACCATAAAAGCCATATAATAGAATTATATAAATTTCTTTATGATAGGCCTTATTATAGGCTATACTTATTTACACATGGCCGTAGATTTTGGCAAACCAACGGCCGCTCGAACGACACTATGCCCCTGCGGTAGCATTTTGCACCGACACTTGAAGAACCTTAAACACGGCCCTGTTTTCTATTACATTATTTTATTTTGAAATCTATAAATAACATCAAATATACTATTTTGAATCAATAATAAAAAATTTATATACTTTTAGTTAATTAAAGTTTAGCCTTGTGGCCCCCTAATGTCTTTTAACTAAGAAAAAGTGACCCGCGTGTCCTCCAACTTAGAAAAAGTGGCTCGAACGTCAAAAAAGGTTGGGAACCACTGCTATAGATGTACATGTAGGAATATTTAATAGATAAGGTATTTTTGCCCTAGTGATGATTATGTGAGTTAACCATACCTGTGTCTGGATTTATGGAAAATGGTGGGATGTCTTGGGTGGTGCTGATACTTGTCCAACTTTGAATGAAGAACTTGAGAGGAAAAGCAGGATTGACATCAGGATCGGATGTTGTCACTGAAAACATCTGCAGATGCAAAGCAAGAGACTTCGAGTAAGAAACAAATATCGCAAATATCACACATCAGAAAACTTCTTCCAGTTGTTGAGTTTACATTCATGACCAGCTCTGAAAAGTTTTGGCCTTTTGATGCAGCACTTTATGTGGCACTGCGAGTCTTTTCAAAACCCATGCAAATGAGATGTATCTAAAACATGCTCTCAGTCCAGTTTGCTCGTACCACACAATGCGGAACAGTGGTATACAGTTGACCTGGAATGACCTAAGACCTTTGACGCTCTTCTCCCTTTCTAGAACTCTTTCTCAGGCATTCCTCCTCTCTCTTCTTAAGACAGCTCTCTTTGGCGGCGCTGGGGTTGGGAGCGCCTCTGAGTAGTTCCATTGAAGAGGCGATATATGAATGAATGAATGAATGCATGAAAAAATGAATGAATGAATGAATGAATGAATGAAGGAATGAATGAATCTATACCTGGTCGCCTGCTGAGGTTGATGCAGCTGGTACGTTGATGGTTGCAGGTAGATTCGTGATAGTAAAAGGTTCGTTGACGTCAATTAAGTTAACAGTGAGGACTTTCGTTGTACTTAATCCAAGTCCTCTGACTGTTATTGACAGCTCATAAATGTTCACTGTCTCATAGTCTAAGGCTGCTGTTGTCATCACATTCGCTTGACCATCTAAAGAGATTATTAGCATTGCAAATAGAAGATTCACATTTGCAAACGCTAAACCTTCTCCTTCATTTTGAAATAATGTCAGATATAGAAAAATCTCAGATAAAAATGTGAACATAATTATTAACATACATGTAGAGACTTTGTGTATACATAATTATATAGATGATGCACGAACTTATGCCAAGTATCACCATAGAAGAAGTCCGGTTAGGAAAAGGGGCATTAGGCATTTCTGGTCAAATAATTGTTACCGTTTTAATAATAGTTCAATGTAATAGGTAAAACATAATAGGCTGAAAGTGCAAAACGATCAACTGTGGTCCTAAATAAAGACCTAGATTCCTAGAAATAGTAATCAATGGTTTCAGTTAGTCACAGTAAGCGATCAATTTAATAATAAACCATGTAAGTAATGGAAGCCTGTGCGCTGTCGGTGCCTGGAGTTGTACATTCATGCACGGGCCATTGCACGGCAGGCTGGTTTGAAGCAAAACATGAATGCAATGTCTTACTTAACAATGTGACGTTGGTCAGAGAGAACGGCGAAGAGGTTGGAGATAACGAGAAGCTGAGTGGAACAGCGTCAGTGTATTGGATATTGTTGATATGTGATGACAAGACTGTGAAGATGACAACTGTACTCGGTGCAATGTCTTCTCTAATGTTAACTGATGACGGTAGGTTGTTCAGAGTCGGATGGTCACCTGAAAAAGGGCACATAATTATGACATTGAGAAGTTCTTAGATAAGATAAGATAACTGTACGAAAAGCGTAAGTTCTGATGAAAAAGATCCAATCTAATGAATCAGCTCAATTTATGTTTCAGTTATGATTCAATATAGAAACTGCTAAGTATTTTCAAAATGGCATAATTATATATCACGTACCTTGAATAACTGTCACCTTTAATGAGAAATCTCGAAATTCTGACGTGGTCTGAAAAGTTGGGGTGCTTCCTATGACAGGAGAGGCAGCAGTGTTAACAAGATAGAGACTGTTGGCGTCGGTTACATTGTCGTAACTTATTTGCAGAGCATTTGAATTCTGATACCTGGAAATTAAAAGCGCACAGTTAATGCTCGGTTTATTATACAATATTATACATGTATAGGCCTAATTATTACAGAAAGTTCATGATTCCGTTAACTCACAACATGCCAGGAAGTTAAAGTGGGTTGATATTAAACGGCGATCCTACTTTGAAAAGAACTGTTTACTTTTACCGGCCCAGAGTGAAACGAACCGAAGCGACCAGGAAAGTTCTTACTTTATTCTGATGAATAGCATTGCTTCTCACCATCCTATAGTGTAGCCAGGTAGGACTGGAATTCGATTAACGGGTGCAATTCCAAAAGTCACTGTACACGAAAAACAATGTTAAATGGTAAATTATAGGATGGATAGAATATTAGTCGCATTCGCCTCATAATATGAGATAATTATTATCTCGACATGGCTCCTCAGAAGAGCTGTAGGGATACTTTTATTATCTGAATTCCGATACGTGGAATGTCACATAGGCTAATAACAAAGTAAACAGTAAAGTATGGAATGAGAAAAGTTAGGCAGTGGTAAAATTAGTCAGGGGTGGGATCGCGATTATCGTCCATTGGCAGGACGAAAACAAAAGGCACTCTATATAGGGCCTACCGATACTAAAGGTTTGGTAGCTCCAAACGGGTATCTAAAAACCATATCGACTAAATAGATAGACTATAGCCTACTTTTGGAAGAAAATTAAAATTGAAATAAACTGAAAATGGAAACGAAAGAGAGAAAACTCAAACTGTTATAATTATCTGGTCTAAGTTACGTTGAGAGTTGAGATTTATTGCGAATGGACACAATCTTAGCATTAAGTTACCGATATTTGAAGTTGGTGAAATACAGTCTGCCGATGAGAATGCGTTTGTTCCGACGAGTTCATAAACTAAGCTAACAGGTGATGAAGGTTTCCAGACTTGAAACACAATCGTCGCAGTACCAGAACTGCAGACGTCATTTGAATAGAACACCCATTCCTGTTGAAAATGAAATACATGCGTACGTATGATCTATCATTAGCATTTTTGATTATAAATACACTATAAGCCTACTGATAGTGTAAATCTTCTTCGAATGAGATTTTATTATACAAAATAACTTATTAGGATAATTCAGCTCAAGTCTCATATTGGGTAATAAATAATAATTAGTTTCAGTGATCAATAATAAGCAATGATTTTCATTTTTGACCCTTTGAAGCATGCTTGTTTAAAATAAACCTTTGTCATTCGTTCGAAATTGTATTTTTCCTAAGCTGCCATGATTTTTATGCAGTATTTGTGTCACTCTTTTGTTTCGTTATGTCATTATGTCATTGTTCTATATACTAGTCTTATATCAATTGTTTTATATCAGTTGTTTGAATCGCTCTCGATTGCTACCAGGTACCTATGATAAGCGGATTGTTGCTCAATAAACGTGGATTGAAGTCGAACAATATTCTGACTCACACGTATCACTCCGTTGCAGTTGATGACTCCATTTCCAGTCAAGAGAAAGTTTACATCTTGCTCTGCGTCTAAGGATCGATCTAACGTTTCCACTCCAGCCTCAATTCCAATCGCAGGACATGCTGCAACATAGAAGGAAAATACTAAATATTTTCATCTGAGGACGTAATATCTATGCAGGGACGTAACTAGGATTTTTCGTTTGGGGGGGCTTAAGCCTGAAGTATATGACCAGTGCTTAAAGTGTAAAAAGGAAGTGCCAGGACGCTGTATTGTAATTGGTCGTGAGTGGCGGCGCCGAAGGCGCAAAGTTGCGAGTGCCGAAGGCACGAAGCCCGTTCCGACTAGGGGATCTGGGGGAGCGTCGTAAGCTCCCCCAGCGGGGTCTGGGGCGAAGCCCCAGCGACCAGCGCATTTTTTGGCTGTGTCGACCTCAAATGGAGCCATTTTTAGGCTTTTGTTTGCCAGCTCTTTGTGAACGAAAAAGTCGCAAAAACTTTAAGAATAAGTCTTTTTTCAGTGTCGCAAGGATCAAGCTACCAGGATAACAATAAAAAATAAAACTGCTAATGTAAAAGAGAAAGGTTTTGTCTTTACTGTAAGCTCCCCAGCGGGGTCTGGGGCGGAGCCCCAGCGACCAGCGCATTTTTGGCTGTGTCGACCTCAAATGGAGCCATTTTTAGGCTCTTGTTTGCCAGCTATTTGTGAACGAAAAAGTCGCAAAAACTTTAAGAATAAGTCGTTTTTCAGTGTCGCAAGGATCAAGCTACCAGGATAACAATAAAAAATAAAACTGCTACTGTAAAAGAGAAAGGTTTTGTCTTTACTGTAAGCTCCCCAGCGGGGTCTGGGGCGGAGCCCCAGCGACCAGCGCATTTTTGGCTGTGTCGACCTCAAATGGAGCCATTTTAGGCTCTTGTTTGCCAGCTATTTGTGAACGGAAAAGTCGCGAAAGCTTTAAGAGTAAGTCGTTTTTCAGTGTCGCAAGGATCAAGCTACCAGGATAACAATAAAAATAAAACTGCTACTGTAAAAGAGAAAGGTTTTGTCTTTACCGTAAGCTCCCCAGCGGCACGATTGGAACCCCTACACTTGCCAGATGCATACGGGGGATTCCCTACCCAGTTTGCGCTAAACAAAGTGGAAGAGGCCATTTCCGTAGGGGAGGAGGTTGTCGAGTACAATTTATGCCCATCCCTTTGGAAACGGTAGCCTACTGTACAGCACGTGCGACACGCAGGCTCTCACGATTTTAGACGAATTGCAATGTAAAACGTTTAAAATGTCTTACAAATGACACCACGTTTGGAGGAACATTTTGCACAGGTAATTATGTCTCACTTTAGCGCTCTTTATCGTTCAATTTAAGCATGGTTATAACATAGAAGACCTACATGTAGGTGTCGTTCGCGTATAGGGTATAAGGTTTCGCGTCGTGATGGTCGGTTAGGGTTAGTGTTAGGGTTAGTGTCGTCATTAGATTCTTAAGATTTTTGCGTTGGTTGTTTAGCAGTTGTTGGTCAAGCTAATAGCTTGACCAACAACTGCTAACATCAACTACCTTCTCCCCCTACGGTCTTCGCCTCTTCCACACTGTCGTCTGGCAAGTGTAGGAATTCCAATCGTGCTCCCCAGCGGGGTCTGGGGTGGAGCCCCAGCGACCAGCGCATTTTTGGCTGTGTCGATCTCAAATGGAGCCATTTTTAGGCAGTCATGGCCGGTCGTCCGTTACGGTCCGTAACTGCATGTACGCCGTCCATGCGGTAGTCTATTTAAACTAGCCGTAAGCATACAACGGCTTGATTTCATTTGGGGGGGGGGGCTTCAGCTTCGTTTGGGGGGGCTTAAGCCCCCCCAAGCCCAACGCTAGTTACGTCACTGTATCTATGATGTCCAGCTCTTATGCAAAGTTGACTAGCAGACGAGGCGCATCTACAATCTACATCTAAATGCACTTAAATGCATTTTAAGCTTAACATCTAAATATTTAAGTCAAATTTGATTATTATGCATCATCTCGGTTGATTGATGATCCGTGCGAAATATTGATGCTTCATCATTAGGCTATCGATAGCCGAACGATTACGCACGTGTATGGGAAAAGAAAGGATTTCGCTATATACCAGCAACCGAAAACCATGCCGCAGTAGTGCCACGTTTCCAGCGTTGTGCTGCCCGTCGCTGCTCTTCGCACTAATGTTTCTCGGCTCTGTAGACACTGAAAATACTGTTAAACTACCATCATCGGGAATCGGTACGAGAAACTTTCGGCTGAACTCTCCGTGTAGCCAACGTGTAGGAGTTTGACGATGGGGTGACTTGTGCTTCTCGAGCGGTGTTTTGCCTAAGGATGACTTCTGTCGTGACGTTACCATCAATAGGCTTGAGCTATATGAGTGGGCGCCGCTGATGGCTGCCATATTTGTCTTGTATTTGTTTTTTTATGTCGTGTTTTTTGTGCTTGTAAACCAGAGTGCGTTTTGCAGCTGGTACATTAAAGAATATACTTACTTACTTACTTACTTACTTACTTAATATATAGCCTAGAGGATAGATACAAAATTGAATATCTTCATTATTGACTCAAATAGAAGTCATCGCTATTATACTTACTTTGTGTATGAGACGAGACAAATAAGAAGGCGAATGGAATAGCAAGAAGCAGCAACACCATGATTGATCTCATCTCTCTTATACCAGCAGTCACTGCTGTTTCTGCCCGCTCTATAGGCCTAAAGACTTCTTTTTCGAGTGGTTCTTCACACCGGAGCGCCTCTGATTAGGTTGTATCGTGAGAGAAGCTTTATAAGTCTGCAAATAGTACCGAATAGAATGTCTGCCAAATGAAATCCTCTTATAACACCATCTCACTGTGACTGTGCTCATCTCCTGCAGGGCATACTGCAGGGCACAGTATACACAGAAATCTAGTCTGCAGCGTATCTATTGGCGACCAATGCTGAGGGGAAACAGATCTGTTCAGGTTTTAACCTGCATGCTCTAGTCTCTAGTCTAGTGTCTATTGACATAGCTTGCAGTAGTCTACTGTTATTTTCTTTACCTATTTTCCGACTCTGCATTAATAATTTAGAAGTAGTGCTAGCTAACACCTGCAAGGTGGACCGTCGCCTTAGTCATGAATGCATCCAAAATTCTAATGAATAGCAACACCTGTATGATGTTTATGACCATCCAGAAGTATGCAACTATGCATTCAGTTCGATTTAATTCATCTTCAGAATTAACAGCACGCTTCGTTAACGACGCTATAATGTAATAAAAAGCTGCTCAAGTCCAAATAATTACCGGTAATTATTAGCATGCCTTCAGAACATACAGCAAAGCTATTGCGGTATATTCTGTCACCACACAACAGGCACTCTTCGATCGGGACGGACTTGTGTTGTGCACCTTCGTGAACAGCGTAGCATTAACGCATGTCCTGGCTCTAACCTTAAATCCATTACTTGACTGAACAATATTGGCATTTGAAGAAGCATACTCCACGGCATGGGCGGAGTTTGGTTTCCGTTCTTGGAGGGGCTAATGCCTTCTTAGGGGGGCTAAACCCGAAAAAGGATATCATTTTCATGGTAAAAGAGCTAAATCTGGGCCTTCTTGGGGTGGCTTAGCTCCCCTAGCCCCTGATAAACTCCGCCCATGCTCCACGGCAGCCATGACACGAGACATCCATTAGTGCTGTATTGCAAAGAAATTTGACAAGAACACTAAATTAATAGTTGAAAATAGGTATCAATTTTCAAACGGACGTGTGCCCCTCTTGGCGTCTATGCCATGGTATAGCCCACGTGCTCGTAAAGGAGCCTGCTTGCATTTTGGCATAAAAATTGTAGGGCCTACTTCACTTACATACGACTTTACTGCGATATTATGCCAAAACATGTAGGCCTATTTTGCACGGGACATACCTGTTGCAGTGTTGCCCAGCAATTTATTTTATAGTCATCAGCTTCATTATGTGTGCACACCACTTTACGCAATACATTTGACAATCGATTAGATCTAAGTATCATAAAACCCTTTCTAGTAAAGACTCAGCGATAGAAGAACGTCAAGACGATCATATGCTATACATCTACATGTACACGTATGCTATGAATCTGGTATACAGTGAACTGAATAATTATGCGGCTTAGTTCCTGCAATAAATATGGAACTCTGGCATGTTATACAAACAACAAACAAAATTATGATGCTATACATGCAGCATAAACATAAGTGTGTTTATTGATTAAAGTAACGTAATTAACGGAGTTGCAAGACTCCTCTCCCAGTGCAACCTATTCAGAGACGCTTCCAGCGCGAAGAGCCCTGCGAGAAAAGAAAAGTCTTAAGACTACATGTAGCCTATGTAGGCCTACGGACAGAGGCAGCAATAACGACTATTGAAAATATCATGGAGTGAGCCATAGATGAAAGATCAACTAGTTCACTGTTCAAAGTTGCAATTCATGATGTCTTGTTAAAACTATATGAACTTCGTGTTACTGCGAGTCTAGGCTATAATATGAGGAATCTACTCAGCGCTCTGAAGAGTTTCTATAGGCCTATAAGCGGCGCTACACAAATTAGCGATTACGATTACGATTTGAGGGTTTGACAACTCGAAAGTGAACGTCAGATACTCCGGCGTTTGCAGAAAGCAACAGACAGCGTGCACGACGAAAGTTGCACTACTGAACCGTGGGGTATCCGGTCAAAACCGCGCGCACAACAACGCGCCGTTCATAACCGTGCGCGTTCATTAGGCTACGTCGACGTATGACGCATAGAGGGATTCATAGTGAAACTCCTTATTGGGAAGTGATAGCTTAGCATTGACAAAAAATGAATCGTTCCCTTTATATTTAGAAGTCTCATTAATTTTTACTTTTTAGTTGAATTATAGGCTTATACTATCTTTATAACTGTCATTTTGCTAATAAATTTCTTTAAATGCATCGGCGAATGAAGCCAGATTTGTAAAACGTCAAGAAATGGTCAACAACGAAGAGTGAAAAATGTTCTGCCACTAGACTCGGAGATCTAAATTATTGTGTGTGAGATAGGCCTAGCCTACATGTACCACGCAGATAATAGAGCAAAGGACGACCCGCGGACGATATCACTAGCAAACTATGGAATATGGATGTGTGTGTGTGTGTGTGTGTGTGTGTGTGTGTGCCCTATCCGTAGCTATGGGCGCGCTGTAAAATCCACATAGTTATTAAATGGAGTCGATTGGGCAAGAGCAGAAGGGTGCATGCATGCAGTTAGAGAACTAGGCTAATGACCATGGAGTTGAGTCTAGTGCATACAAATTTGTCAGACATTCTCTATTTGTTATTGATGTTTCATCCAAGACCGCTCATTATTATTAAGAGAAAATATTATTGTGTATTTCTTGATCGATTCGTAGTTTAGGCTAAGTGTTCCAACCTCCTATAAGACTTGGAGTCAAATAATTTGCCAAGATAGTAGGCCTAGGCCTATATCAAGAGCACAATATCGTAGACCCTTAACTAACGATTGATCAGAACGCATCACGCACCCTCAACCTCACGTAATTTTCAGACGTTTTCGACTGGATCATCTTGCTCCTCATTCACTCTCTGCATGGGTTCGAATGGGAAAAGTGGAGGACATATACTTAACCTACTACCTTGCTTTGTTGTGAGAATTGTAGCACATCTTTTCACATGCAACAAATTCTGGTTAAATGATCACAGAGTAACGGCGTTTTGACATAGATGAAGCAAACTTGTATAAGATTAAGTTTATAATATCTTTAATGATAAATTCGTTCATATCATGCTACATATAAACTTAAAAAAATATATACACACTGTTTATACAGCTCATGTAAATGATTGTCAGCTCAGCTTTTAGAAGACTAGGCTAATTATGTGCTGCATTGTTAAATATCCTTACAGTTTGCCACAATACTATAACCGAAGGATCATTAGAAACAGAGTAGTAGCATTTGACAATGTTAATACTGTTCGGTATTGTGATTCTAAAGTGAAGCTGAAACGCCAATCTGTAGACATTTTTCGTAATCTTAACCGTAATAATCTAACCTTCTAAAGCGCCACTCGAAAGCCAATTGAGAGAGGGGCACCAACCAGGCAGAAAACACAACCAGGAAAAGTCAGCAGTTTTCTTCAACGCTCCTATTGGATTAATATCGAGCTCAGTAGTCTGCAAATGCCAATTGCTGCTCAACTATAAATTAGATTCTAACACATAATTAAACAATTTAATGTAGGTTAAGAGTCAACACGTGCAAATATTATTATAGCATTAAAAAAATGTAACTTGTAGAATTGATGGAGTAGGCTACCGGTATATGTAATTCAGCTTGCTTTAAAAGTTGTCAAAGCTATCTTTAGCAATTATTTGTAATATGCAATGTCTGCAGTTTAACAGTCATAATTATGCAGTTTTAACATGATCAGTTACAAGTCTTTGTCCACGACTATGCTGTGGACGGTCGATATTGATTCTCTTCTGCCATGTGCAGACCTACAACAAAACGAACAGCAACATCCACAAAATCAGACTGTTTTATAAATGTTTCTTACATTAAAATAATGCAAGATTGAATCGTCAGCTAAATTCAGGTGTCGTAGACCTTTGTGCTTTCAATGACGAACGTAGAAATGAAGCATTCAAAGCGTTTAACTGGCTGGAATAAAATAATTCTTGAAAAAATGCAAGTCCAGTAGAAGTAGCTTGATACGAATGATAGGCTAAATATTATAAACTAACAATTAATGCTCTATAGCCTTTGACGTCAACGTGGAATGAAGAATAAAGTTATCCTAGAGAACAATTATAGTTGAAAGACGAGAACACAACACATAGTTTCACTTAGCTTAACCTCCTCAAGAGAAGCATGTGCAGACAACTTTACCATATTAATTGACTAACTATGAAGAGAGAGGCCTATACATGTAGGCCTACCTGTATCGGACGCTGTCTTCGTCCATGGATCTGACTGGTTTTGGCTCTTCATCAACCCAAGCGTGGGTCGGCTTCGGTGGAGTTTTTCTAATTGAAATGCAACACAATGCACAGCTCACCATTTTATGCTTCTGCTCTTAACTGTGTCGTATGCCGTATACATGTGCATGTATAATGTATATACAGACATGACATTTAGCAAGACCTTTCGTCTGCTCGACATTTATTTTCTGTAGGGTCTATGCTTCTGAATGCACTCATAAAGATCTTTTGAATATGATAATGCCCTGAGCGTTTGTAAGTTACTCGTTTATAAATCCAGTACAAGCAGATTTTACATAGCCTACATAGATCTACATGCACACAAACAAGAGTCGTAGGCTCCTAATCTTCCTCACGAGCTCCATATTATGGGAAGCTTTATGAGGTAAAAGAGTTGTATACCGGTAATTATTTAATTTATCTGATCAGCATGATATAGTGATCAAATTTTGCCCATGCATGGTTTTGAAGTGTGCCAGAAAGACCTACAGTTTATATTCAATGCCCTATGTAGCCTAGGCCCTATGCCACGTAGGACTGATCTATCTTAACATTAGTAGACAGGAATAATGAGACTCACTGCTTGAAGCAGAGTAGACCGAGCCATTTGCAGATACCGACTCCAGCCAATGCCAAGAGAAGGAGACCAAGAACCGACAGACAGACAATTGTTGCAATTCCTTCGACTGTATCCAACCACCAATTCATGTACGTCGGCATCACCTTGATCACTGGAAACTCGTCGAACGTTGGATCTTTTAGAATATCCGCGGGATCGCCTGTTGTCAGTGCAATCGAAAAAGGAGTTACACACCATGTGGTACTTGAATCAATAATAAACACCACCCAGTGGCACCCACCCTCATATGTAGCATATACACACACCTGCACACAAACACACACACACACACACACGCGCGCGCACATACAGTCACACATACACACTCATATATACATTATATAATATATAAATATAAATATGTAATTAAATAACCTATATTCTTAGGGATAGGCAGGTGATGCCTGACACGGGCATGTTCTTGGAGTGGTCTTCCCGCATGTATTTTTTGCGCCATTATTGCAGACGTCAATTAGCCTATTATAATTTTATTATGCCAGCACGAGTTGCAGGTGTCACGAAATAGAGTATCCCCCGTATTAAAAGTATCCCCAAAATGAGGAAATGTCGAAAAAAACACTTCCGCTTGCTTTTAATTTTGCAAATTAATTTTCATCTGCTTTGTTTTGAACAATGACACTAACAGGTATGTTTATTCCTACTAGATAATTTGTTTTTGCTTTGTTTTTATAGCACTTAAAACGTTTAAAACACTTAAAAACACTCGGAGACACTATATAAATTCGAGTTGCCTTTCTCTTGGCATTGCTTAGGTCACTTAAAACAATTAGAGTCACTTTAAATTTTGATTAGAGTATAATTGTTTTAATTATACACATTTTTCAAAAAATGGGATAGAATGGTTTATCCCCCCGGATAGTCTAGACCGGTTAATTCCATCCGGGGGGGCTAGATTAATTCATCCCCCGGATAGCTTTTTGGGGGATAATCCTTTTCGTGTCACAGGCTCTTGAGACATTCTTGTTCTAACGCGGTAACGATTCACGCCACGAGTACATTGCTTAAGCTTAGTCTATGAGATCACGCTTCTAAAGAGTGATAAATAAAAGGCGACATTTATAGGCCTATTTATCGAATTCCCGAGGTGCCACATGAAAGTTTGTCTACATCGTTCCTCACTCAAACATTTGAGCCTTGACGATAAAAATATAAAAATGAATAGGTCTAGGACCTACGAACTGTAGATGATGCTGTAAGCTTCTATGCAAAATACAATAATCCCGAATTGAAGCAATCTCAGTTTGCTCTCACAATAATTATTGCAGAGACATGAACAACTCACCATAAATGTTTTTCCTTAATCTATTGAGCATGTCATCTCGATCTACAAATATTTTCGGATAAATTATATTATCCGGTGAGTATGTAGAGTTGTCGGCCAAAGCGTAGACGGTCACTATCAACCTGAACAAACCATACAAAACATTAAACTGGTTTTATATAATTATGAGCTTGGCTTTCTTTGATCCAATAATCGTCATAATGTTTTTAGCCCAATTATAAATACGACTTATAACAAATGTTTCTTAGCTGTTGACTAAAAGTTGACAGGTCTATTTTCCTTACTTTAAATAAAAATCGTAACCACAGAGTAATGAATATGTCGAAGCTATAGGGCTATGACCAGTGGAGCTTTTCTTAAATAGCTAAAACCTTTCCCCGTAAACACCGATTTGATAATCAGGATATTTCCATGATATTACTAAACCAATGGGCCTATAGGCCACAAAAATTAATAAAAGACAGAGATAGTACATTTACTATAACTTTATAAAAACCATGAAACTAAATTCATCTTTTAAGTGTTGAAATATGTGGATTAGGTCCTATATTCAGATAAGCTATACGAGGTATACGCCATATCAATTTCATGCATAGTTAATGTGAGACGACAAAACATTTGAGATTGTATCCTAGGTAAATAATAGCGAATGGCGGCAACTCACTCTTTCTGTACGTTGGGATCGAATGTTGTGCGCGATGCTATCTTCATAAACCACGGGACGGTAACCTTTCTGAGAGCTTCCAAGAATGCTGATTGGTCGAAGCTCGATGTCGTCGGTCGAACTGTCAGATCAATGAACTGTCGATCCGGTCGGTAAGTATCGATGCGAACGTTCATTATCCTATTGTCACATTGTCAAGATGTCACATTGTCAAGATGTCACACATTATAGGCTTGGCTTACATTGTGGGGCGCGGTGGTGTAGGGGTATGCTCAGTGTCTTGGAGCTGGCTGGTAGCAAGTTAGGATCCACCACAAGCCACTTGCTAGGGACCTTAAGCAAGTCCTTCACTCGCAATTGCTCATGATGCGCTTCGGCGTGAGACTCCGAATCAGTGTCCGCGCTGTAGTAGGGAACGCCGCTGACTATAGCAACTTAAGTGGTGCTATAACAAGTGCTCATAAAACATAGGCTACGTGTAGGCCTATACATAAGTTGACTCTGACCAGTAGCAGAGAATTATTATCATTCACATGGAACAATGAATGACCATTGAACAATAATCTAAATAGGCCTAAACAAAATATATAGTAGCCTATATAATTTATATGCGAAATAATCTGTTTTCAACTCATGGGGTGGATTGACACTGAATCACATTGCATGCAGTTCAACTTGTATTTTCAATTTTTCCTCCGACTAACCGATTTATGTCAAATTATGTGGCAATGCAGTTCAACCGAGAATTTTAAAAGGCATTCTTGGAGCTTTAATCTTTTGACAAGGACCTATTCTGTGCTTTCGTGCTGGACTTCCAAATTTCTTTTAACAAATTTACTAAAATATTCAAATAGTCTAAATAGATCACCCCTAAGTTATCTGAATTCCCATTCAAAGCAAAGGATTTGGATTTGCTGGACATGTACATGTAGATAGAATTCTTAGTTCATTGATAGGTAGAATTATATCGCATGTAACTTATCACTTCTAAATGCTGGAAGTCACAATCGGTGGAAATTTCTTTAAAATATTAAATCGTTTTCTATTCTACAGCCAACTACTTACCTCGACCAGAGACTCGTCGTTCCATTATCTTTGGCGTAGACGTACAACAGGTATTTGGTATATTCCGTCACTGGCTGTTTAACCGAAATCATTCCATTCTTGTTGTCCATATTGAAATATGCGTCAGGTACCAAGAGATTGAATGTTATGGAATCTAAACAATTAGACTGATCGATAGATTGAAATGTCAAATGACAGGTTTATAAAGTTCTAAACATCGAATCATCGATTTATCACAAAAAATTAAGAAATTGTAATGAAAGTAATAAGTTTTAAACGTGATCAGAAATCTCACCTAGGATACTTGAATTCACTGAGCGAGTTTTTGGGCGCTCTAACTAATGTCAGTTGGAGATCAGCTGATTAATTTGTTGAATGACATTGACCTACATTTTGAAAAACCTTTGTTAATATTGTCTATTATACAAATTGATCAGATTTCAGCTCAACGCAGTTTTTGTGGAGCCTTTGTATCGTACTCTTGACAAAGCTGTAGAAATCTTAACAAGATCGGATTGCGCACAACAGCAATAAAAACTTTCAAACAGAAACACGATCTACTCTACAGTTAGACTCCTACAGAGAGATGCCCAGAAAGTTAGGCCTAGACTTATAGGCGTAGGAGACGGGGGTCCAGAGGGGGCAAATGCCCCCCCCCCCCCAAATTTCGGGCAAGTCTGATTTTTCGGGCAAGCAGACCCGGAAAACTAAAAAAAGTTTTAGAAAATTTTACCTTTTTTAAATTTTTCTGGGTCTTTTTGCCCAAAAAATCAGACTTGCCCGAACAAAAAAGGTCAATTTGACCTTTCGAGCAAAAAGTAACGAGAAATTTCAGAAGATTTTGCCCGAATGACTAAAAAAAGGTCGTCAGAATTTTCGGGCAAACGTAACGGGAATTTTTCTTAAGATTTCGGCCGGATGACAAAAAAATTTCGGGCAAAAGTCTCATTTTTGCCCCCCCCCCCCAACGTTGAAATGTCCCCTATGCCTATATAGACCTATGCCTCTTTCAGATACAGGCCTTGATTTTATAGGTAGAGTATTAGGCATAAAGGCACTCGTTTTCTATTAATATCCAGACACCAAATTGCATATTTATTTCCTAATAATAATTATATGCGAAATGGATTAGAATTAATGCAGACTTGGCCGAGGATCGTCGTCCGTAGCAGAGAACGTCAAGTTGGAGACATTCTGACCAATCAGTGCGTCGTATTTGAGGTCAAAGTTGTAGAAGCAGGGTGACGTAGGGTATGGTTCATCCTGAGGTTGGTTAGTACATTCTATGGTCGGACGTACATCGTTCACATCTATGATGTTGACTATGATGGCAGCTGATCCACTTCTACTAGACGGAGTACCTTTGTCTATTGCCCACACAGTGAAACTGTATGATGACTGGTTCTCTCTGTCCAGAGGTTGTTTCGTCTCTACTAGACCAGTCGATGGATCAACCTGTGCGTACAACCAACAATTCATTGGTGCTATATATATATATATATATATAATATATATATATATATATGGACATCTTCTCATAATGTTCTTGATTGACATCAGGTAGGCCTACAATGTCTTACATTAATTAGTCTAAAAGATGCCTGAAGTAAAGTTTTGGCGCTTGGTCTTATGCACCAGTAAGACCGTAGGCCTATAACTTACACAAATATGAATGCACCTTTCAAAAAATCCTATTATGTAGGCTAGTCACAAATTGTTTGAGCATAATTATAGGTCCACATATAGAATTTTCTGTGATATTATGACTAAAATTCAAATTGGTAGTTTTTTCTAAAATTTTATCAGGCAAAAATGTTTATTCGTTAGCCAATTTGACTCAAAAGAGTGGACTGTGAATGTAAGCGAAGAAGAAATATTGATCCTGATTAATTATGATTTACCTCAAAGAATGGAAACGCAGCATCCGTGGAAAGAATACTGTATTCGAATTCTCCATTTATACCGGAATCTCCGTCTTTTGCTGTGACTGTTAGAACTGATGTTCCTCCTGGGGCATTTTCTGATCACATGAAAACAAAACTCAATGGCATGCATTCAACGGCTGATTTTGTTAATTTTTAAAGAAACTTTAATTGCTATAATTGCTAAAAATGCTCACTGCATATATAATTAATTTATAATTTGTCTTTATTTAGGCTATAATACTATAATTATTCATGGCGATCTTTTATAATAATATATTTAACTGTGCAGTGTTTTAAAAGTTAAGATTGTTGCCCTTTCTAGGATTAGGCCATATTATATCTAGCCTACAATGTACATAGTCAAGGTCAAACAGTTTCGTTAACATTTTGAGTGTTCCAGACTTGAAAATATAGACCAGGGTGGTGGTAGTAGGCCTACTGTGGCGAATCTATAGACTTGGCATTAAGGTTTAATCATACTGGATAAGTAGGTGAGACGCACACAGATTTAATTCCAGGCTAGCTCAGCTCAGCAGACCGTCTTTCTTTCAGTTCCATACGTGAGTACTGAGTACCTACTTATGTTCGAAAATAAAATATTAAATACTTTTTGATGGTTGCTTGTGTTTGCACCTCAGCAGAATAGTCTTATTTATGCAATGACAAGCCCATCGAAGGGGCACAGTGGCACAGTAGTGGAAGAACCATAGTTTTACAGAGAAGAAAGAGATGTATCGAAATGTGATCATTCGAGAGGCTTTAGACTCACCTATAACGGACCCAGAATAAGGTCCAGAAGTGTTAAAAGTAGGATTAAAATCGTTTGTGTTGATGACTCTAATGACAACTTTCGCGTATCCAGTTAAACCTCCCGAGTCTCTGGCTCCAATCAGTAGTATGATATTCTCATACTGAGGATTATTGTCCAAGTCTATTGGTGTAGTGTTGATTACATCTGTGCAGCCAGTCATGCTGAAATACGTGGATCCGCTTCCTGGAGTGATGCTGCATGTGACCGAATCAACTGCTGGACTGCAGGACAGGTCTCGGTCGTTTACGGCGACGGCCGTCACCATTTGATTACAGTTGGGAGGAATCTAAGGAGACAGAAAATGTTATACACATAAGATATTCAAGTTTTTTCTATTGCAGAAAAGCTCGGCGAAGGTACTGGTATTGGCTCGCAACAAAACTGACTGTCTATGTGCAATGCAGAAACTTTGCTCAAGATGTTTGTACATAAAAAACCATGTCAATTAGGTTCATTAACTCGTTGTCGGCAACGGCCTAACGGCGGAGAGAGAGAAATTTATCATATAATTTTTATCATATAGGCCTACCAAGTACTTTATCAGCTCTCGCAAAATGATGTCTTATGCGTTTTCCAAACAGAAATGAAGTCTAACTAAGAGCTTAATTGCTTTTTTATACCGCAGAATACTAACCGGCGTACACTTCTCGGTGATCGTACCGGAGTATGTGGTTTGACTGAAGGATGGAAGAGAGTTGATCCATTGAAGGTTTACTGTCAGACTGCTAACGTTACTCAAAGCAGAATTCGTTGCATTGACCTGAACCGTATACGTAGAACTGAGACAGTAGTCTAGTTTAGCGTAGCTGCAAAGACTGATTTCACCATCTGCAGAGAACAAAAGAAAAACTTTCTATCGTTTACTTAAACAATATGCAATCGACTTTGCAATTTGCAATCGAACCATTCAAATAGCGCCGCTAAAAATTCAACAGCGTTCTAATTGTTCCATGATAATACATATAATATACATGTATATACTATATAGTGACTATTATATATACAATATGCATAATTGCATATATATATTGCATAGTCGAAATTTATTGCATGAATCGTTGAAAGCTGCGAGACCTCTCTCCTCTCTCAAGTCTGCAATGTTGCAACTTGCAAGTTTAGCAGGCAATGCATGAACCTTAGAAATTAAACTTCCAAAATATTATCAAACGCATGCAGCTAATAAAATAACTAACGTATACCAAAAGAAGAAACTTACAGAAACCCCTTGCATCGTTCGTCACATATTTGAAGTATTAGGCCTATAAATATATCTTACTTCATCCTCACGTTTCGACACTTTTTACCTGAATCTGACCACACGATGAAAGCCATGTCTATTACATGTAGCCTACAACATTAGAAGGATTCACAAGAAATTTAAGCCACGTCATTCCCCGGGGACACGTAAAGAATTCATTCATCTCCTTTCCTTGGCCATTGAGTCCGCAAGGGAAATGGAAGAGTCCCAATACCCTGCATCGTGGGACTTGTAAGTTAGGACTTTCCATCCTACATATGCATTAAATTATGCTTAGCCTAGGCCTACTGCATGGTGACTGATGCGCGGGTGCTAAAGCAAACTTCCTCAGGGTCGTTACATCATGCGAGGATCTTGTGTAATTTAGGTCCTGTCATAAAATTCCGACTCTGATTTTAAAAAGAAACACTTACTTAACTCGTCAATGCAGAATGGAGTTAAAAGGTCGATGATTTCATATCTTATTACTGGATCCAGACTCATATCCACCAACACCTTAAACCATAATAACACGTAAGAATGAAATTCATATTCATATTCTGTCTATTCAGAATTTATAATTTATTGTAGAATTTAGTTTGTAGCTTACACCCTTAAAATAAGATTATTTTCTCCAGTTACCTGAAAAACAACAGTATTGCCAGGAAGGTTTTCGTCGATTGTGATGCTGTCTGGGAGATTGAGAAACACTGGCGGCTGCTTAACGTTCGTTATTGTAATTATCAGATCACCCTGTTTTCTGGTGACACCATCTGTTGCTGTAATGGTGAGTGTGTAATCGATGGTTGTTGGATATGGTGTGTTTGTTGGATAATCCAGATGCCAGGTGCTGAGGTCAGTGGATGACGTCACCGATCCTATGATTAACACGTCAAAATAATTAATATTTTCACATAGAACAGCTTTAACCAAATTAATGCTTGTTCAAACAAATCAAACACTTCATGCGTCTAGCAATTGTGAGGCAGGCCTACAGAAAGACGCCAGCCTATATTATAATTGTGGGGCGTGGTGGTGTAGTGGTGGCGTTGTTGCCTTGGATCCGGAAGGTTCGAGGTTCGAATCCACCTCGCCGCGTAAGGACCTTGGGCAAGTCCTTCGCTCACAATTGCTCAGCGCTTCGGCGTGAAACTCCTATGCAGTGTCCGCTCTGCATTCGGGAGCGTCTCTGAGTAGGGAGAGCTTGAAGGGGCGCTATAACAAGTGCACACACACAAACAAGTAAGTGTCTATGTATAATTGTATACGCAGTTACATACTTACATAGACACTTAGACTTACGTAGGCTGCATAGTGTATTATGTATACAAACAATGCATAGCCTACTATGATTAGTATTTACATTGCGTCATGTGTGATATTTTTCTAAAATAATTAAATTTTTGCCATTGTTGGCTCTTTACTAGAAGAGAACTAACTCAAAAGTAGCCTAAGATCTGACATTAGCTCGTGAAATAAAGCCCTGCGTCCTGCCAGCCTTAAGTGTTGATTAAACGAAATTGATTGATTACCAGAATCTGGGTTTACAACGAACGGCGGCACATCATTTGTAGTCTCAGGGCTTGCCCAACTTTGAAGGTAAAACTTCACCGGAACTGTTGGATTGGTGTCCGGATCAGAAATTAGGACTTTAAATACCTACAATTATTGAGAGCACCAACAAGAAAAATAGCTTTTTAGATATATCTATCATAAACCTCTCAGAATATCTCCGATCTCTTATTCGGATACCTTAACAACCAAAATATTGATTATGTGGTCGATTCTGTGACAAAACAAGTGAACTATGTTCTGTTTAAAGAGTCCACTGAGCGTAACTTTATTTACCGATATTATGTTGACTCTAGAATCTGTAGACGGATTCAATTCGAATAACTACGCTCTCCGAGTAATAGGTCAGTAGGCCTACTACTAAACGAACGTACTTTCAGTCAGAGTGGTTGCGACAATTAGGTATAGTCTAAAATATTCGACACGCATGTGGTCTTTAAAGGTGCTGTAGTGATCGTCAAGAATATGCATAGGCCTACATGACGTATGTCGGTTTGAAGAATAGCGAATGGCCGATCCAGAATTTTTGAATGGTGTGCAGTCAGTGCAGAGTGTAATATTCGTTATAGGCAAGGTGACGATACAAAGTTTTTATTGTGGCCGTTCAAATGTCAGCACCTGTTAAAAACACTGAAAGGCTCCAATATTTAAAGATCCAGTGGACTAAGGGACGAAAGAGTTTGAGAGGCAAACGGGTATGAATGTCTCGAATCTCGTGTCTTCTGTCATCAGAGTGCTGATGGTCGTGAGACTCCGACTAAACTACTAAAGTGTAAGGTGTAAGCTATCGACTCTTATTTGCCTCTCATCGATTTCAACGCAACAAGTAACAATTTGCTTAGCAGCTATTTTTTTTACAATATCCTGATAATAGATAAATAGAAAGGCATCGAAAGGTGTAAGGACGCTAAATAAATATTCCTATTAGATGATATTCCCAGATGAATGGAAATCCTTCAATTTCTTCTACGTGGTGAACGCATAAAGTGGTTGGCTGTATTATAAGGAGAATGCATTTGTGAAATTCTAAAAGGGCAAAACCTACAGTATATCTTCCCACATGAGTAGGCCTATACAGCACCACATATGCGCACATATAATTATATTTTACGCAAGTGTCTTATTATTATAGACTAAACATATGTATTATACAATATAAAAAATATACATAGGCTACCTCAGTGGCTGCTGCTGTAGAAGGTGCATTGACGCTGGTACTGTTGGGTAAGTTTATTATGTTATGCGGTTCATTGACGTCGACGATATTAACAGTCAGGACTTTCGAAGTACTGAGTCCAAGTCCTGTGACTGTGACTTCCAACTGATACACACTTTGAGTTTCATAGTCAATTGGACCAATTGCTGTGACGTCGGCAAGTCCATCTAAATAGCACAGACAGATCGCACACGAGCACTTTGTTACTTTAATCCATTCAGTTCATTTATTTGACTCTCGCATCATTTAATGCAGCATTAAAAGAGCAAAGCTATACCGTATATAAATCTGTCATTACCTTTACGATTATCAACTGAGAGGACCGGGTTATATCCCGGCCATGGCTGAGAGATATTTCAAGTGTTTTGGCCTTTGATAGGACTATACTGATGCTGCTGCTGCTGCTTCCGCCGCCACCGCCGCCACCACCACCACCACCACCACCACGTACCACCACCACCATCATCACCACCACCACCACCACCACCACCACCACCAAAGGCCTGTATAGGCCTATTGATGTGATGAGTCATGATCATTGTAGCATTAAGTTTTGAGAGGTTCATTCAAACTTACTTGTGGCAGCTGTTACGTTCTGAATTGCAAATGGAACACCAATGGGAGACAAGGTTAACGTCAACGGAACAGCATCTCTGTAGTTGTTTACGTTACCGTTGCAGATGTGAGATGTGATGACTGTGAAGATGATGAAAGGAGGAGGAGATAATAATAGCACGTCCTCAGCCAAGTTGACTGTCGCAGGTAGATTGTCAATTGTCGGTTCTTCACCTGGAAAGAATAGTAGATGCGTGCACGATCGTCGATCATTCAGAGGCAATGATGCATAACTTATACACCGTGATTCAAAAAAAAGTAAGCCAAATTGTTTTTCATATATATCTAATGCCTGATAACATATCACGCTAAAATTTTCCAAATATTTAGAGAATTGGACCAAGAATATGATTCCAAAATTTCATGGAATAAAGTTGAACGGATAAAAAGATATGAATCTTTAAACTTCATATGCCGAAATTGCCGTTTACAAGCAATTTTTTGTCAGATTCAATAAAAAAGTAAGCTAAACTGTTTTTATTATATCTCCAATGCCTGATAATTAATCATACTAAAAGTTTCCAGATATTTAGAGAATTGAACCTAGAATAGGATTCCAAAATATCATGTAATAATGAACGGATAGAAAGATATGAATATTTAAACTTCATCTCCAGAAATTTCAGTTTTCAGCAAATCTGTTATGGTGTTCGCTGCAGTTTTGATGCCTGATAGTTCCCAATTTTGGTCTTCACTCTTCAGTGATCCTGGAGTTAAATTTTACGGAATATAAAGTGTGGAGCGTGCATAATGAAATACCGAGTCTACCAGACAACAATCCATGATATAAATGATCTGAAGCAACGCTTGTTGGAAGTGTGGGATGGCCTGGACCAGAGGATAATCGACGATGCTGTTGCCTAATGGCGCCAGCGCCTCAAGGATTGCGTGCAAGCTGGAGGATGACATTTTGAGAAACTTATTTAATTAAATAATCAAATCATACTGATGGGGTCATATTGCTAGTTCAATTATCTACATATCTGGAAAATTTTAGAAAGATTGATCATCAGGCATTAGAGATATGAGAAAAAGTTTGACTTACATTTTACTGAATCTGACAGAAAATTGCTTGTAAACGGCAATTTCGGCATATGAAGTTTAAAGATTCATAACTTTTTATCCGTTCAACTTTATCTCATAAAATTTTGGAATCATATTCTTGGTCCAATTGTCTAAATATTTGGAAAATTTTAGCGTGATATGTTATCAGGCATTAGAGATATATGAAAAACAATTTGGCTTACTTTTTTTGAATCACGGTGTATTTATGTAGCGCGATACATGATTTTGTGCAGTCCCATAATAGTAGTTCACCTTCAGAGCATTGAAAACAACCAAGACATAGGCTAAGACGCAGTAAAATTAGTAGACTTGGTATGCGGAGCACATGCACGCTACGTAATAATTATATGAAGATCATACCTTGCATGACTGTAACTTTGAGAGAGAAATCTTGCGTTAATGATGGGTTCGTAAATGGCGCAGTATCTCCTGGACTGATTGGAGCCGTCGGTAGAGTGGTGTAACTTCCGGCGGAGGTCGAACTTGGATCACCGGAAACCCTTGGAAGAGGACTTGGTTGGTCCCTACATGTCACAAATATACAACATTTTCTTGTGCACCGAAGAATGGCATGTAGCATAATTCTCTTTTTTGCAGCTCGAAAAATTGAATTTGAAATGACACGAATGACTGACTACAAGAATGCAAAGACCATGTGTCACAGCTATTCACTTTAAATTCACTGGTAAATTCTAATTCATGATGCTGAGTTTTTAAATGAGATTTATTATCTCCTTGAGGTTATTTTAAGAGGCAATGTAAATGTCAGTATAGGCCTACATATAGTTAACTTTAAGTAATTAACAGCAATCATTTAACTAATTAATTAGTCCTTTAATTAGTAATTAAATTAATGAACACTGAGATACAATCTAACACGTAGGCCTAGGCCTATATTAAATGCCAGATGTAGGCTACATGTAATGACAGGGAAACATTCTAGGAGAGGATGACAAGGGGTATAATGTCCTAGACCCATGTATATATATATATATATATATATATATATATATATATGCCTGAAGTAACTTACCATCCGATGATGTATCCAGGCTGAACTGGAATCCTTTCAACCGAAGCCACTCCAAAAGTCACTAAGTACAGTCAACAACTCTGAGGCTAAAATTCTAGTCATGCAATACAAACGAATTCATATAGGGCTGTTTATAATCAAGATACACGTATTAGGCTATATGCAATGCGAAGACGTAAGGATATTTCCACGCTCCAGCGTTGAATAAATACAATACAACTTGCATCCATATTAGTAAAACATAGACTTAGGCTATTTGATGATGTGCTACAATAGAATGACTAATCCTATAGTAGCCTTTTAGGGAATAGAAGATTTTAAAAGGTTTAGGCTCAAAAGTGTTAGGCTAATTGTGGAGGATTTTATATAGGATTAGTTCTGGTATATAGAAAGTTCTGTTCAACTAAACGGGTTACGTCAATAATTTTGTAAATATGTAGGCCCCCTATATGGTATTTTAACAATCACAGTGTGACAAGTCAGGTATAGGTGGTATTATTTTTCCCCTTGGATAGGCCTACAGCTAATAACGGATCAAATCTTAGAAATTGCTTGTTGAACACCTTACTTCTGTCACAAGTTCTGTGTACCCTACGCACCATAATTAATAATTATAGGCCTACACCCTACAGTAGGCTAAACGTAGGCTAAACGTGTTATAGTCTCGTTCATACCTGTAAGCGTAGATACAAAAATAATGCATGCATGCATGAATATTATTATTAAATAAGTAAACAGATAATCAATGTTTCATGTTTATGTGAACAATGAACACGAAGTTGACTCATTAGATCAACTAAGTTCAATTGATGGCCATAACTGTGCTTTGCATAGGCTACCGTAGGCCTACTGGTTTGTTCCGGTAAAGGCAAATAAAATGGGTAGATTATAAGCATGCACGTAGGTAAGGCTTTGTATACATTTGATTCCGGTTTGCGCTTCGGCGTGTCAACACCGACCTGTGTTACGCTGACGGTTTACATCGGATTTTGCGGATTAGCGGGAAATTTCTTCTTTTATTTTATCTCTTACAAGTTTAATTGGAGAGCCTCTGAGGAGTTCTCTTGAAGTGGCACTATATAAATGTTCGATTACAATTACAATTACAATTACAAAATTACAATTACATAAACGTTGACTTGTTTGAATGACCGTGGCATGGGCGGAGACTTAGGGGGAGGGGGGGACGGTCCCCCTCAATGAATGTGCTGGGGGACGGCCCATGTATTTGCCCCCTTAATTGTTGAGTGTTACGACTAAAAAAAGTCATCAACTTTAAAAAAAATGTCATCAAGTTTTTTAAGGGGAATTTTTTTTCCTGGAATTTCGGCCGGATGACTAAAAAAAGGTCAGAAAGTTTGGCCCAAAAGTGGAAAATTTCGTCGGCGACTCAGTCATTCGTCGGCCCAATCTCGCGTCCTTCCTTCGGCGCCACTCGTTCGTCCCCCCTCCCAAAGTCTCCGCCCAGGTCTCCGCCCATGGACCGTGGTCATAGTTAGTTCCGAGTCCAAACTGTATAAACAATGCATGTGGCTTATGTTTGTGCGTGAAATTATTTCTATTGCATTGCCTATTTATTGAGCAAAGGCTGTGATGATTTTAGTGTAAAAAAATCCACATCACACTCACAGAAAATATTAAGGTGCAATTTAAGTTGTTAAGTGAGAAGAATAAATATTCTCTTTTTAAAGCATTCTCTTACCATCATCTGTTTGTACTGGGCAATCGGCCGAAGTAAACGTGTTGACACCAACAAGCTCATACTCGTCGGTCGTACCAGTCGGTCTCCAGACTTCAAAGTTAATGTCTCCAGAATTGCATAGGTCATTTGTGTGGAACATCCATTCCTAAAATATACATGTACACTGTACAGGGTGGTCCAGCATAAATGAACCAACTTTGAATGCATGTAGGCCTAACTCCGCCAATTTTTTGAATTTATTTTCACTTTATGCGTCAAATTAAAGGTATTTCATACTAATATTAGCACTGAAAAAATTGAACTGGTGCTAGTTTAGGTTTAAATCGTATGCACGGAACAGTACTAGCTCCCATATTTTGATGTAATTTGTGACGCAATCTGGCGCCCTTTCCACGAGATATTCACATATCGCTTTTTGCTAACACGCGCATAGACACGGTTATTTTGGGTGTTTGTACGAGTCTCTACTATGAATATCCTCTCTTCGCTAGACCATGCCCTTTCAATTTTACCAACAGCCGTGCGCGCTTCCACGCGCTGCTTCAGACGCAAAGAAACGGCCAGCCGTTTCTTTGCGTCAGTTTTGGATTGGTGCTGGACACCACATCGACGAATAACTTTAGATGATCTTTAGAATACATTTATACGGTGCTTCTAGGACTATCTGTTTCGTGCTGAAAGACCCGGGGAGATTTTCTTATATGGACTATCCGGGTCATTGTCTTAATTGACTGTAAATTTACTCGGATACATTGCAAGAGCGATGTTAGCGGATGTGCGCCCCTTGGTTTATGAGGAGAATTGCTGTAGAAAGTCCTACTGTATCAATTTTCCGTAGCAGATATTGCAAGGTATTGTTTATTCCACCCTTTGTTAGATAATTCATTAATCATTTTAAACGAAATAAATCTCTTATCAATTCGTAAAATTAAGATCAAAGCCAGATCATCGTCTGCCAACGGCGCCAGGTTGCGTCGCAAATGACAGCAAAATATGGTAGTTAGCGCTTTTCAGAGCATGCAATTAAAACCTAAACCAGTTCAATTTTTCAGAGGCAATAGTCTAGTCTATTATCTTTAATTTGACACAAAAATTATAAATAAATACCAAAAATTGGCGGAGTTATATGCATGCAAAGTTAGTTCATTTATGCTGGACCACCCTGTATATATTATATATGGAAACCAATGGACTATCTGTGCGCTAAACCGAATAGACCTATAGCCTGCATGTAATAATATTATAGGCATACAGTCCAATGCCTTGCTTTGCAGTATACATAGGCTATATTTGCGTGCACAGTTTTATTCTGCAAACTCAATGGATAAATCGGTTTGTACCTGCTTCAACCAGCTGTAAGGAATTCAGGAAAGCTTTGTCGATGGCGAGATTAGTGAAATGTTAATCAACGAGAGACAGCTACATGTAGGTCTATTGGTAGAGACACATCGAAAGTCTCCGATTGGTGAGGCTGTGGAAGCACTCTCATGACTCCGTACTGTCCGTAGGAGTATAGAAGCATTCTAATGACATTAAGTCTTATTGTATTCATTCATTCAGATCATTTGTATAGCGCCCTTCAAGGAACTACTCAGAGGCGCTTCCAGCCCAACCACGATCACATAAAAAATATTTGAGAGATCTTAGAGGCCTACTTATCCTTATGATTCCGTAGTAAGTATATTGATCTGAAAAATCTACTCACGCGTATGACTCCGTAGCAATTGATTGTTCCCTTTCCTTTCAACAAGTATCGAGTATTCGACGCAGCATCTTCACTTCGATTGGTCGTTTCAATCCCAGCCAGAATTCCATTCGAAGAACAAACTGAATACGAATATAATTAAGTGCTTATACATGTAGCCTATGGCAAGTGCGACTGCATAAAAGTATACTTAAGGGCTCATCGTGTTCTGATATCCTGCAATAAATTGAGCTGAAACCGTAAAATCAGTTGACAAAGTTGGAAACAGTCCTGTAATTCGAAAGTAGGTTACGTGGTGCCGTGTAGTCATACTAAGCACTGGAAAAAGTTTGTCTCACTAAAATTTTATTTCTTTTCAATCAAACAATAATGAATAATAGGCCTATATTGCATTAAGAACCGATATAGGCCTACTCAAAACTCCAATTTCGATGCATTGCTGACACCCATAAATATTAATTAATTTATTTAGGCCTATTATTAATTTAATTTATTTAAATTTATTATTAAGATCACGCATGCTTGGAACGCTAGAATTCTTACAGCGCGTAGAAACCTTTTATCCGAATAGGTTAGGCTAGTTAGCTCAATAAATACCTGGGGCTTAAAGAACCAGTAACTTCCAAGTTATCACAAAGTAAATTTTCTGACCAGTGACCACGAGCAACCACAGCTGAATATCAACATTTGAGTTAGCCTACCTTGTGCATTTGTTGGTATGATCCAAGAAGAGACAGGAATCAGGACAAACAGGGCTTTGAACAGAAAAAGCAGCATTCTGATCAAATGTGCAGTCTATGCAAAGACCGCTCTTTGTCGACGAAGCACTCAATGAAAATTATATCCAATGTAATCCGTGTGAAATCTGAATACGTTTTTATTCAGAAGAAGAAAATCGTCAAATAAGACTAATCAACAATGAATTAAAACGATTATTATAATTATCTAACACTTTTCAATGCGTGAATCTAGTATAACGTTACGGAACGTTGGTTTCATCGATACGCTATTTCGTAGCGTTATTTACGAGTGTGATCGATAGGCCTATATCAATTTATATATATATATATATATATATATATATAAACTGTATACATGTATCTGTTCGCGAATGGCGAGGTATATGTATATAGGCTACAAACATAGGCCTACTACTAACACAGGACAAGTAGCATTGTTCAGAAAGATCTAGACGGTGTACACGTGGCGCATGCAGATAGTCTTAAGAACCCTTGACGAAGCGAATATCGTGTTAGCAACGCAAGAGTGTGTTATGCTTTGTTTATACATAGAAACATAAGTGGAGCAGAGGTACAAGCAGCAGGACAGCAATATTCACACTGTGGACGTACGCGACCGATGAAAGGTCGATGGCTGCTAATTATTCAAGGTAGCTGCATGATATTTACGTATACAGTTCCTTCACGGGAGCTTCTCTATAGCCACAGTGGGGCGCGGTGGTCTAGTGGTGGCGTCGTTGCCTTGGAGCCGGAAGGTCCGAGGTTCGAATCCACCTCCCCGCGTAAGGACCTTGGGCAAGTCCTTCACTTAGGCCTACAATTGCTCAGCGCTTAGGCGTGAAACTCCGATGCAGTGTCCGCTCTGCATCGGGAGCGCCTCTGAGTAGTGAGAGCTTGAAGGGGCGCTATAACAAGTGCACATACAAACATACAAACAAACAAACAGATATTGCTGAAAAATTGTCGCCATAATAATTTCATATATATGTATATTATAGGCCTAATATTAATACAACCTAAATAGACAGAAAAGTCTAGTGTAATAATAATATTAGGCCTAGAGAGAGAGAGAGAGAGAGAGAGAGAGAGAGAGAGAGACTGGTTCTCGTATATTTCTCGTATATATATATATATATAGAGAGAGACAGAGAGACACAGAGAGAGACACACACACAGAGAGAGAGAGAGAGAGAGAGAGAGAGAGAGTTTTCATATAAATGAGTCATTTAGAAATCATTTGGGGTAATAGGCCTACATACAGCGGTATCAACGACCTAAATATAGGCAGAAGAGTCTAGTCTAATAATATTATAAACTTTGTAAGTAAACTGGTTCTCGTATATTTAATGATCACGATTAAGTTCTTACTTGAAGACCGTTGCGTGCGTCTGATATTATCTTTGATTTTCTTATGTAATGTCAACGCAATTATTCGTCATTATTTTTAAAACCACTCGAACCTTTCAACGTGCGCTCTCGTCTGTGTATAATAAACGACACGTGATTGCCAAGCAATGACCAGCAGATGAACAGCGGCATTACTATTGCTTTTATTCCTATAGCCTATGAAGATTACCTTAATGGCTCCATATAAATAATTATCCACTCATAATGTAGATGTGCCTATAATTTGCAATAGTCACGCACTGTGCTTAGCCTTTCTTTACTCACTGAGGAATATAATACTGTGCAGCGAGGCTTCTGCTAACGATAATGACGTCATTGTGACGAAGGGAAGGTCACAGAAACACTGCAGCGGAGTTTCTAGCCGAAGCGCTGAGCATTTGCGAGTGAAGGACTTGCCCAAGGTCTCTACGCGGCGACTTGAGATGGATTCGAACCTGCAACCCTTCGGCTGCAAGGCAACGAACATGACCACTACACTACCGCACCCCACAAGAATTATTGGACTTGGGCTATTGCGTTTCTATATATCATCTGTAATTTATCAAGTTTTTTATTTGATTAATAAGGTAGATACAAAAGAAGCATAAAAAATCCACTTTTGAAAACAAATTTTAAACAAGTTTTGAATTTCAACCACTAAATAAGTACAGATGAACAAGCACATTAGACAATGGCATTTAAGATAATAGCACGCTAGAGAACGGTTAGACAATGACATATTATGCCTTATGAATTGTTTAGTCAGTTCGATGACGAAAACAACCAGAAAACTAGTGTCCCAGCAACCAACAAGCCTTAAGAGGCTTCAGAAAGAAAGAAAGAAACAAAGATGTCGTACATTGTTCTCAATGGTCTTACACGAGAAATGAAGGGAGCCTAATAGCTGTTGTACATGTAGATATGAGTAGCGATCATCTTGGGCCAACATTCATTATTGTTTTGGTTTTTGGGTACAGAAGTGTGTAATTTATCACCGACTCATCCGCTATGGGAATAAATGGCCAGACACTCCTGCGAAAAGTTCTACCGTAGATTGCAATTCTTCCCATTAATGAAATAAACTCATGCTTACGCATACATCGCATAGGCTCCCATAAGCTTATAGGTCATAATATTTCTCTGCCTTATCAATGTTATCATGTGTCAGAAAACGCAATGTCTAGGGTTTTATTCGCGTTGATATTACACAACCCAGTGCGATTAATATTTCTTCTATTTCCAAAAGACGACATGATACCGCTTGTAGTACGCTCGATGCGATGCACAGATGTGCGCACAGCTGCATGGTCGTCTGACTCCGGATTCAAATTCTGCGATCATCAGACGACATTCTGCACTCGTCAGCAGCAGCAGCAGCAGCAGCAGCAACAGCAGCAGCAGCAACAGCAGCAGCAGCAACAGCAGCAGCAGCAACAGCAGCAGCAGCAACAGCAGCAGCAGCAACAGCAGCAGCAGCAGCAACAGCAGCAGCAGCAACAGCAGCAGCAGCAACAGCAGCAGCAGCGTCTTCATCCATGGATCGTCTATGAAATAGTTGTTGTAGCTGCTGTAGCTATTACTTTATCCAAGTGCATCGTGAATCCATGTAAGTGAACTTTGAATAGTAGGCCTAAGCTATTTCACTTTTTCACTGATGTGCTCGCTGCATAGAAGAACCCATCGTAATCGATTCCTCGTAGGCCTATAGGCCTATGCCTATAATAATAATAGGCTACTTTTTCATCAGTTTCTGTCCTAGCAATTTTAGAGACGCACAGAGTGCACTTAACTCATTTGTTAATTGGAAGATTAATATTTTAAATCTGACTTTCAATCTATCGTGCTAACGAAGGCCTATGCATATCCTAGCTAATTTATATATAACGACCAAAGGGCTAATGATACAGGAACGCGTTCCAACAGCAGTTACAAAATTCTTGATCAAGATTTTTTCATTGAACTGTTTTTGCTGATAACCCTTAGAACAGAATGATCATCTGGTGGAAATATTCATGTGCAAAAGGATTTTCAGTTTTACTTTTTAAAAAGATTGCAACGCTTCTCTATAAATTGCTCGAACTTCCCCAGTATATTATAATTTATGCTAAATGAAACAGATAGCTGATCTTTTCGAATATATGACCATTCTCTTTTAAATATTATACGGTCTATTTTATGCAGAATGGATTTGATTTTCTATTAGAACAGTTACTATTAAGCTTAGTTGAGATGCAATGACGCAGAAAGCAGAAGAAGACAACAGAAGACGAACAAGAGAAAGCATCGTTTCATCTACATCTTCAGCAGCAACTGAAGAGGCCGTTTCCTATCCTCTTCACTTGTCTTCGCAATGTCCACTGCAGCTGCACGGGTGGGATGCTCCACCATCGTCTATTCGGGACAATATTATAGGCGCTCCTGCTTGGCCTGGAAACAGCTCCCCTTGCACCTCCTCCTCTTCCTCATCGGGTGTGGGGTTCATCGTCAGCGTCGGCAGCAACTCCACCAGTGTCAACGGACCAACGACGGATATCATGGATGAGGATGGGTCGATGATCGAGGAGCGACACTACTGGGCCGTCCTTCTTTTCTTCGTTCCTACTCTCACAGTGTTCGGCAACGTTCTCGTTGTGCTGAGTATCTGTAAAGAGAAGTCGCTGCAAACGGCAACCAACTTCTTCATCCTATCGCTGGCTGTTTCAGATCTCATGGTCGCCATACTCGTCATGCCACTGTCCATCTACGTCGAAGTAAGGCAATCAAAATATCTCTCTCTGTCTCTGTCTCTGTCTCTGTCTGTGTTTCTCTTTCTATTTCTGTCTCTCTGTTTATCTCTATAATTCTTTCTCTTTCTCATATTGTCACTGTTCATACATTTGTGTATGTCTGTTTGTCCGTCTCTCTCTCTTTGTCTCTCTCTATTTGTCTCTGTCTCTGTCTCTGCAGTCTGTCTGTCTCTGTCTCTGTCTCTCTCGGTGTGTTTTCTGTCTGTGTCTCCACCTTCATAGTCTTACTAAACCTTAAACATAATGATACCTATTGAATCCAAAGATAGATTTGCTTCACACTTTGGTTGCTAAGGCGTAAAAAAATTGTTGTGTTTCCGGTAACCCGACCGACCCATGTTTACGGCCGCGACTCAAATATTTTTGTAAAAAAATTTTATTAAAAAAATATTTTTTTCAAAAAAGAAAAATTTAAAAAAAAATTATTTAAATTTTTTTAACATTTGTATTGACATAACATAAGAGACGTCAACAAAATGAAATTAATAGGACTGTTTCTAGAGCAGTTTTAGGTGCAGACAGTCGGGAAATAGGCAGTTTATACTTGCTTAGAACACGTACTTTGTTTCAGCGTGCAAAAAAGACTAATGGGGTATACTTTTTCGGATAGTCACTGCATAAAAATATTTTACCAAAATAAAAATATTTTCCGACCCACCTACCCAATATTTTTTAGCTCTGTTACCGGAAACACAACAATTTTTCAGGCCTAATTTAAGAATTGATACATTAAATTAAATCAAAGACTTGGAAAAAGTTGGATGTCTTGTCGTGTATTTCTTATAGGCCTACCTACTCGCTTAATGCTTAAATCTGTATACGATTCACTCATTCTGATTGCTTGATTTATATCATCATTTGCTGGTCCTGACCAAAGCAAAGCACTTACGTTCGAAGAAATAGTCAATTGGAATATAAATATTATAGTCCTAGGCATTTGACTTCATAAGAGAACAAATAGAGTCCGCATATAAACCATTGGCCTTTTCTACTCCACTGCATTTTCCTGTTAGCTTTTACCATTTCGTCTCGTCTGTTTGACTTACTCTGAAACTTTCTTGCATTTCATATAATAATTGTGTAATCTCTTCTCGTGTGTCTTTAACTTTCTTTTCACTCTAAATTGATTCCTTATTCAATTCGTACAGAACTGCGTCATATCTACGTTCACTGCTTTTGGTTTTGTACTCAGTGATAAGATCCAATTGAGCAGATGAGCAACATAAGACAATAATTGCTTCAGCGTATATACTGTCAAAAGACTGTGTGATCATCGCGTCTTCTTTCAATATTCAATTACAGCCTTAATTTAATGACATCTGCATTTGCCACCTGGTGCATGTTGAGTTTTTTCTTTATTGCGAGCCTTAGCACAGACTCCTTTGCGCACCCATGGAGTGTGCTTTTTTACTGGCCAACTCATTCTTCTTCTTCCTCTGAATTGGAACCAATTACTTAAATTCGATTGTCTCAGGCCTCGCAGCACTGGCAAATCTAATTAACATCAAGAGTCAGCAGGACGAGTTTTCAATTGCAACATCCAAACATAGATCAGATGCAGATGCACCATTATTGGCTTCCAGTGCACTACAGGCGTCTTACTCTGGCGTCTTGCATGCTGTTGCTGAAATTGGTTGAAATTAATTTTGTAAGTGCAGTTCCGTGTGTCTGTGAGTGGGTTCTACGGGTTAACTGCGTGTGCTGCCGTCGTCGTCGTCGTCGTCGTCGTATGCTGTAGGCCCTAGTGTAGAGAGAAGAGAGCGACAGATCGTCGTTAAGAATGTGATGTCGCAGTTCTTACTATGCTAATCCGGATAATCAAGACCACCTGCTGCCTCTATTCGTCATTCTCCCGCCAGACTTTCTTACGCAGAAGACCAGAAGCCATCCCATAAACCCACCACCAACATATAAGCGACGACTCTTCGCTTGCCATATCGCTTATTCGCAGACAGAACTAAAAGCGTTTTAGCTTCTGTTAATTACATCCTGGTAATGATATTGTGATTAACTAATTAGGCTAACTGTTCAACTATTATATCATCTGAAAGACTATACATGTGTTGCTGCTGCTGCTGCTGCTGCTGTTGTTGCACATGCAGGTGAATAATTCCGTGTGGGGTCTGGGTGATGCTCTGTGCGATATGTGGGTCGCTCTTGATGTCTTATGCTGCACGGCATCAATACTGAACCTAACGGCAATCAGCGTAGACAGGTCAGGTCTTCAACATTAGCAGCACTTCAGCCCATAATTATGTCCTTGTGACCACACAAATTGAATTGTTAAAATGCATTATTCATACATTCTCACTGATAACATCAGTGAGAATGTAGGCTATGTATAATGCATTTTAACATATTATGTTGTCAAGATAGCCTATAAGATAGATATGGTTGCAAGAGTGTATTGTGGCCTAGTCCTAGTAGGTCTTTTTAAAATTAAATTGACTAATTGAGATGGTGTCATTAACATGATTAATTATGCTTTAAAGACAGTTTGAACAGTTCGCTTCAACTTCTGCGATGTCTGACTATATACGATGGTGCATGTTCTGTGTGACTGTTCAACTTCAATGATTGTAGGTTCATTGCAGTCGCTCATCCCATTCGATACGCCAAGCATCGCAATTCCAATCGCGTCTACGTGACCTTGGCATTGACCTGGATCGTTTCCCTGGCCATCTCTTCACCAATCGCCCTTGGAATGAACTACACAGAGCGAAGGGCATTGACGCCGACCCTCTGCACATTCTACAACTCCAACTTTCTCATCTATTCGTCGATGGGATCCTTCTACATTCCCTCCATCATCATGGTCGGTCTGTACTGGCGCATATTCCTTACGATACGACGACGCACGAAGGGCAGAATCAAATGTCCATCCCACGCTTTGTCCATTCACAGACCAACAGGAGGGGGATCGGCTGCAGTGACCCTCAAAGATGTTCCTGACAACTCTGTTGGAAGAGCAAACGTTGGTCGAAATGAAAACATGGCGGACATGCAGGAAGGTAGAATAGACGACGACCATTGTTTAGAGGACAATGCGACTGCAATATTATCACCAATAAGCGTTCCAAAGAATGATCAACGGGTTGTGTGTTTGACGGCGGAGATGTGCGACCATACAGCGATTACGTTAAGCAGTCTCAATGCTACGGTGAGTCAAACAGATGAAAGTGAGGAAGGTTTTGTGAATAACGACATAACATGCACAACTGAGAAATTAGCGCAGACTGGGATGAAAGTTGGTTTTGTGGTTGAGTTGGATAACGAGAGCAACTGTTGTTCAATGGGAGAAGAAAATAAGACGGATGAAGATGGAGAGGAATTCTCGAAGAAACGGAAAGCAGTCATCAATGCAACATCTTCTGATTATAAGCGAAAAGGATTCCACCATCATCACGACAGCCACCGCCGACACCAACCGAAGCAGAAACAACAGCAGCATAAGTCAACTGGAACCAAATTGAAGTTTCTTGTTCGACACAGAGCGGAACGTCGTCGAGTGAACAACAAGGAACCACGAGTGTTCAGCAGAAACGAAAAGAAAGCAACTAAAACATTGGCCATTGTTCTCGGTGAGTATATTCGATTTACATCCAGCAGTATAGGTTTTAAGCCAATCGATCATTTTTCGGATTGTACCAATAATATAGCACCAAAATTAATTTTTAGGCCAAAGTCAAACAATTCGTAGGTCTAACTGTAACCTAAGTTAAATGATAATCTATTTAACTAGCAGCAACTTAAACTTATGCAGCACGACGTGGCAAAAAAGTCGGCGTAGGCCTACATTGAGTTAGGCCTGCTTCTATAAAGTCTTCCCATTTGTTTTGGATTCGTCCTCTCTCTGCCGCTCACTTTCTAGGTCAGCTGATCACACAAAATAAAACGAACAAATAAAAGCTTTGTCCCTCTTTAAAGAAATATGTCGATCCATATTTAAGCGTGTTGCTGTCAAGGGCGGAGTTTGGTTTCCGTTCTTGGAGGGGCTAGCCCCGAGTCTGGGTCTTATTGGGAGGGCTAATCCAGAAAAAGGATACCATTTTCATGGTAAAAAAAGTTGAATTTGGGCCTTCTTGGAGGGGCTTAGCCCCCCTGGCCTCTGATAAACTCCGCCCATGGTTGCTGTGCAAGTAACTTTAAAATGTTTGTTGTTATAATTAAGCTGTGCGTGCGTTTATGTTGGCAGGTGTGTTCTTGTTCTGTTGGGTTCCGTTCTTCACGATCAACATAATGAACGCCATCTGCATTCACTATGATCTTCTGGATGAGAACAACAATTCCATCTGTCACTTCCATCCAATCCTCTTCTCCTTCTTCGTCTGGCTTGGATACATCAACAGCTTTCTCAATCCGACCATCTACACAATATTCAACGCTCAGTTCAGAAGAGTCTTCAAGAAACTTCTCCTATCCACGTGCAGGCTACATAAGCTATAAGCATAAGCTATAAAGTCTTACATAAGCTATAAAGTCTAGGTGCTTTGTATTGGGTCTTATTAATTATAGCCTCGGACAACAACAGTTCAACAAGTGAATGAATAATAGACCAAGATGAGCAAAATTATTGGGACCGTTGACTTAGGTCCGTCTCACAAATACATTTAAGGCTACTCGGTGAAAATATGACAATCGAAATGCAAGAAACGATACTTTTGTTTTGCTCATAGTTGTCATTATTCAAACTTTCAGGCAATCGTTCAACTAATTATGGACATTTTGCTATCGTCATCAACACTTGTTAGTGTGGATGATCATAGTTTTTAATCAACGGTGAACAAGTGAAAAATATAATTGAGCATACATTAATTGTTTTATGGTAGCCTATTCCTGCCAGAAGCGTCTAACCCTCGCATGGCATGGAATAACAACCCCCCCGTCTGGACTACCGGCACTCGGATTTTTAAGAGATTCAAAAGTTACACAGAACTGTATAGCCTACATTAATCTAGGCCTGCGTAAGCATAGTTCAAAGAAAGTTAGGCCTACTACTAGCGAAAAGCTTAAATAACAAAATTAGGCTATAAAATAAATATTCATTGATTCATTGCTTTTACGATTAATTGGTTTGATGACATAATTTAAATTTTATAATATTGTTCCAGCAAAATGAAATGACAAATACAGAAGGCTGGTGATTTATTCCTAAATTATCTGCGGTAGATTTATGGTTTCGCTGTGTAGCGTATAGGCCTATATACGTCTATAAAATGGATATTTGCTATACGGCTGACAGATATCAAACGGATGGTTCGTCTTTATCGCTGCTCTAGATCTTTGTAGCCGACACAGTTTTGCAGTTGAACACCTGGAAATATTGTCAGATCAGTAGCATGTGAATAGGATTAGACATTTCCACCGTGTAAGTCGACCTGCAACCGAAGTCAATCATTCACCTCTCAATGATCATGGAGTTCACAGTTCATTCATTTGTTTCATACACATATACTTACTTACTATAACTAGATTCATAACTTGCGTTTTGCATACTTGTGAGAGGGGAATCTAGTGGAGAGACTTCCTCGTAGGCCTACTGCACGGAAGCTGTTCCAGGTATTCTTTCCTCTCGAGCAGTATACGCCTATAGTAATACGTTCGTTCCTTGCGGCTGGCGCCTATTTCTTCAGAGGCCGAATAGGCCACTAGTACATTGACGTCTGTATTAAATAGGCCTCCACTCTACTCTACTATAGTCTGCTGCTGCTGCTGATGCTGCTGCTGCTGCTGATGATGATGATGCTGATGATGATGATGCTGATGCTGGTTTCCTCTCATCCTTCGGTCGGACGTGGAATGCTAAAACACTTTCACGCGCATTTGCAGTCCGTGCGGTCCTGCTGCTGCTGCTGCGTCAGCCAGTGCAGTGATGCTGCTGTTCGTTGGTGTGGAGGATGCTGCTGCTGCTGCTGCAGGTGATGAGTATAGAGTGTAAGGCATCTCTTCCAACTCTCTTAAAGACCTTCAACTGCATGCCAAACAGATGCAAACTCTTAGAGGCAGGCAGCCAACTCGAAAGGTTGCGATAATGAATCCACTGCTGCTGCAGCTGCTGCATCCATTCGGTGCCAAAATAGCATCTCTGACTGGCACTGAAGCAGCGGCAGCGCTGGTGCCCGGCTGCTGCTGCTGGTGGTGGTGGTGGTAGTGGTGTCTCATGGGGCCCTGTGTGTCTAGCGATGCACCTCTGCTGCAGGGCTAAAGCGAATGATCATTACCTGTAAGTGAGGTAAGGAGGAAGGAGAAAGAACGAACGGGGTTTCCGAGTAATTTCGACTGATGTGTCAGTATACTTGAGTAGAGGTCAAAGTAGCAAGCTCGGACAATTTGACCAGTATAGCCTCGAGCTCGGACAATTTGACCAGTACAGCCTTGACCTTCGGACAATTTGACCAGTATAGCCTTCAGTTTCGTCCATTTGACCAATACCAGCCTAAAAAAATTGAGTGCCCGCGCAGTTTGGCCAATATAGCCTTACTTTTTCAAATTCATGGAATATCCAACTCGGCTTAAGGATAAGATATTCCAATATAAAATGGTTTACCCGAATAAAACTAAAACTGAATTACGAAAAATCGCCAGGCAGCTCGGCTTGGTTGGAAATACAACAAGACTGCGGAGATCGGAGTTGATTGTTGTAATTGACGTCCACAACCGCGAATGCTACGACGATGAATGCCCATGCAAGTATCCACGTCCGGATCGTCAACAAGGGCCAGGCGAGACCATCGTCGTTCGTCGTCGGCGCAATGGCAACTCACTCCCGTGTGATGTTGGTTTGATCGACAACGAGATCATCGTCGTTAATTGTCAATGCAATGGCGACTCATGCCTGTGTGATGCAAGGGCGTGAGTGGACTACGACGTGTTTTTCGACGTGTTTTTCGACGTGTTTTTCGACGTGTTTTTCGACGTGTTTAAAAACATACGTTAGACGTATTTTCAGACATAGCGACATAGGTCTACATTCATACATACATACATACATACATACATACATACATACATACATACATACATACATACATACATACATACATACATACATACATACATACATACATACATACATACATACATACATACATACATACATACATACATACATACATACATACATACATACATAATCAATCACAATCAGACTATAATAGGCCTATTATTATTATTCAGTTGGTTCTCTCCATCTTATTTGCAGTTTCGAAAAAGTAAGGCTAGCATTGGCTGAATTTGAAAAAGTAAGGCTATATTGGCCAAACTGCGCGGGCACTCAATTTTTTTAGGCTGGTATTGGTCAAATGGACGAAACTGAAGGCTATACTGGTCAAATTGTCCGAAGGTCAAGGCTGTACTGGTCAAATTGTCCGAGCTCAAGGCTATACTGGTCAAATTGTCCGAGCTTGCTACTTTGACCTCTACTTACTTGCTTTCGACTTTTATGGTCGCTGCACTTATGATGAATGAAATCTCTCATTTCGAATAAATTACCGACGAACCTTTGCTGCTGCTGCTGCCGCTGCGAGAAAAGACGCTGCTGCCGTCTACCGGTAACTTTATCGGTCTGTTGTTGCTATAGTTACGGGAGCTGATGGTGCGCTGCTTCTGCATCTGATGATGATGATGATGATGCTGCTGCTGCTGCTGCTGTAAGCAAAGGCCTTTGTCTGAATCGACGGAATGGATACTCTGTTCAGCGTCAGTCGAGAGGCGCATCATCGAGACCCCGGTGTAGGAGTAGGAGGAGGAACTGGAGGTGGAGGATTAAGTGTACACGGAGGAGGAGGACACGGAGGAGGCGGAGGAGGGCATTACAGTATGCAGGCGATGGTCGATCGAAAGACAAGCGTCGCAGCAGCCGACGGAACGAGGAAGCAGAGCTACCCCGACCGAAGACCAAGTGGGGCAGAACGACGCCCCAGCTTCGCCCCGGGGCTCGGAATGGGTCACGACCATCACGCGCCCTACATATCGGTAAAACTTCGCTATTAGCCATTTTCATATAAAATTATTGTGTTTACGTACGATCTAACATGACTACTACATTGTTTGATGCAAGCTTTGTAAATGTGCGAGTGTGTAGGCTTTGCAGTTGTGAATGTATGTCTGTACATGTAGGCTTTTGTATACGAAAGGCCTCTCGGCTGTTACCATTAGCCTACTAACGGTCCTAACTTTGACTTCATCTTGTCTCTATCTGTTTACATCAAAACTTGTGCAAATCTGTTCTGTTTCACACTTGCAACAATCAAAGGAAGCGTTCTTACACACCGCGTGTCCTGTATTAATTAATCTCACTCGCTGCTACTCAGGTTTCTTTTGCATTTTGGTTGCGTGTAACTTACTTCATTTCTGAGCTGCACAATTTGCAAATGACTCGGCATTATATGGCAACGTCATAACCATAACAAAACAGTGATAACAAAAACCAAGAATGAGTAAGATGCGAAGTGAAATAAATGTTTCTTGTAGCTCTCTTGATAGTTGCCATTCTGTTCTCATTGAAAAAAATCGCTGATTGACGTACAAATGTCATGTATAGGCTATAGCTGCAAAGATGAAACACGCATAGCAACAATTGGCGCGAACTCTTCTTTCTTAACACTTTACCGACTACATGTATAGCTGTAATGCTGCATAGCAACGATAGGTTTGCATGCTCATCGTTAGAGCGTTAAAGGTCTGTGGAAATGGTTTGATGGCAAGCTTCGTATGATTGTTTATGTCTTGGCTGCTGCTGCATGACATGCCCTGTCAGTCTTCAATCTTCGTTGGATAGGTCATCTATTCTGATGCCATACTGGATTCCCTGAGGCTCCTCCTTGGCACCTCTTATGTATTCGTAAACTGCACGCGACCCTTAAAGATCACGGTGTATGTATGAATGTGCACTTGTTATAGCGCCCTTCAAGATTTCTACTCAGAAGCGCTCCCGACTACAGCGCCGACACTGCATCGGAGTTTCACGCCGAATATCTTGCGAGCGAGAGACTGGCCCAAGTTCCCTACGAGGCGGCTTGAGGTAGATTCGAACCTGTAACCCTCCGGCTGCAAGGCAGCGAACATACTCACTACACCACCGCGCCCCACAAACGGTGGATACACAGATAAGAACAACTTTCACAACTGTGATATCATTCAGAGTATCAATAGATGCAATATTGCTGATAAATCAATTATTGTATAATTCATTCTGCTGCAACAGTTGCTACTTGAGTTCAAGTCTACTAATTTCTACATGACACTCTTCAAGATTACCGAGTGATTCACAGGCAGCTATAATAGCTATATAGCATACATGGCGTTGCCAATATGAATAATTGAATTGCTTTAGTTGCCTACTATAATATCCGTCAGATCGCCATCATTCTGTGAAACTAAGTGAACGATCGATTAGTAATTGATTGATCGATATTATTAAGTGATTGATCCATGATCAAATGCATATTTCTTTGCAGGCTATGGCTCAAGTATACATGTAGGCCTACTTGAAATGGTGCTAATCAGTGTCTATAATTCTGATGATAATAATAATAATCATTGTAGAAGACAATACAGCAGTTGCCGGATAAGATCCTGCTGCACATCTTCAGTTACCTGAAGCACAAGGATCTCTGTCGATTGGCTCACGTCTGCAAGAAGTGGCGACTTCTCGCCTACGACGGTCGACTATGGATGCGCGTCTCTCTGCGACCAGAGTACGGCGGTCTGCACGTCATGAACCCAGACGCACTCATGGCAATCATCAGCGTCCGTCTTGGCACGACCCTTCAGTACCTCGAACTATCAGCTGAACTCATCACTCCATCCGTGCTGCACGAGATCGCCAATCGCTGTCCAAACCTTAAGAACCTCATTCTGGATTTCTCGAATGCGATGCAGCTGCACGATTTCAACGATATGAACGCGTTTCCATGCAACCTAAGGAACCTGACGATCTGTCTGTCGGAGGTCATCTTCATGGAAGGATTCATGAGGAAGGTCTACCAGAGTCTGTCGTCCGTCGAAGTACTTCATCTCATAGGTATGATCAACCGATAACCCACTCTCCTTAAACCCTAATTGCTATAGAGCCTATTATGTTTATTACAATACAACATCATTGCCTGTTTGAAAATTGAGACTCTTGAATGGTATATACACTGATCATGATATGAAGTACTAACTGTAATGTATTGGCCACCCAGAACCCGATATAAGAGCTCACGACGCTTCTCCAAACCCTTAGTCAGTTTATTCGGTTGCTTGTCGGCTTGAATAATGTCTGAGTAAACCCCCCCCCCAACAAAATCCTGGCAGCCGCCTTGCTTCCAGAATCGACGAAAACTTGTCTTAATTCGCACTTATTTCCTCCCCGTGTTTTCTAATAGCCTGGCGCCACTTAATGCTCTCTTGGCTAACGGCGCAGCTTAATGTGGTCGCATTGATAACGTATCGCCCATTTACATTACATCTATCGTATAGATGTAGACATGGATGCATGTATGGATGCATGTATGGATGCATGGATGCCTTTGTGGCTGCATGTATTTCGTAACTGCCAAGTGCTTCTTCCTTCGATCGGCGTCTGTTGTGTGTTTTCATCCGTGCCAACGTTATGATAACAAACGAGGAAACGCTTCAGTTAATACTTGAGCAGCGACTGGTGCCTCATCAGATCCAACGCGTCCTTCTTCTTCTTCTTCTTCTTCTTCTTCTTCTTCTTCTTCTTCTTCGTCTTCTTCTTCTTCTTCTTCTTCTTCTTCTTCTTCCTCTTCTTCTTCTTCTGCCTGCGATCAGCCACAAGAAGATTTCTCTGATGCTCAGATAATTTTGCGTCTTCAGACGAGTCAGTTATTTCCTACTATCGCTGCTTCAGGAGCATGATTAGTGGCTTTGCACTATACTCCAACAACAGCTGCAGCTTTTATCTCCTGATAAGCTACGCTGCTTCATAGTCTGTTGGTGAAGCAGCGAACCTTCTATTTTAATAGGGTATACTACTATAGTACTATACTGCATAAGCCTACTTTCGCCTTTGCATTCGCGCTTTTGCCCTTCTAACGTACAGCTTTCAACAGACATTAGCAGCAATTACACGGAGGACATGCGGCTGTCCGTATTTTAATCATTTCCAATTCATTCTTGCAAGCGTCACTGAAGCGAGACTGTTATCACAGTTACGTACTGTATATACCCTTTAACTTACCCTACGCCCTCTGACGCCTACAGAGATTGGCTTCATGCACTCCATATATCTTAACGGAGGAATTATACGGACGTCAAGAGAGACGCTAAGAATAATGCACAGCCGACTTGAGATTGAGAGAATGAGATATGTATTCTCGAAAGCAGACATCGTGATGGTGAACCGAATAATGGCCATCACGGATGATTCTCGTGCATTAAAGGAAGAAACTAGCAGCATGACATCTGGCGGGCGTTTACAAGAGCCACCAGCCACCAAATATTTTATAGTCAAATGTCCGTTCAAGAGGTCGTTGAGGCTGTAATGTCTTAGACATGCAGAGATCGCTGTTTGGTGTGGGATATCAAGGCAATGGACATATTCGCGGCAACACAGAAGCATATGCATATAGGCCTACAACAAGTAAAAACATCGCATAAAACATGGAAAGCAGTTCATGTCAAGTGACAAGTCGTGCGAATGATCATGCTGCTACCACGCAGACACACCATTGCGTCTCTGTTGAGTGGAAATCGTCAAAAGCTGACACATGGGGTCGAAGAAGTTTGTCCAATAATAACCGGAAGGCAAGATTGCAGCGCTGCCAGAAGACTTGCGTGAATCTATTTATCTGCTCCAACGTCTATTAGCTGCCATTCAAATAGGAAACTCCATCCCGCTTAGTTTATGCTTTTTGGATTAGAATAGGCTAATTGAAAGATGACAGCCTTAACCCAAGTGAAAGTCTGGAGATCTCGTAAAAATGCAAATAGTAACTGTTATCTGAATGTGCCGATGAATGAGTTTTTTATTTTGTGAAGCAATGATTACAAGATAATAATATTATACATCTACTACTACTACCACTACTACTACTGCTGCTGCTGCTCCTCCTACCGCTACTACTACTACTACTGCTACTGCTACTGCTACTGCTACCGCTACTACTACTACTACTACTACTACTACTACTACTACTACTACTACTACTACTACTACTACTACTACTACTACTACTACTACTACTACTACTACTACTACTACTACTACTACTACTACTACTACTACTACTACTACTACTACTACTACTACTACTACACAGTAATGATAGGCTACAGTAACTTGGGTTCTAATAGTTAATTTCTGGAACATAGGCCCTACAGATGAATTTTTCTAATGAGAGATTGCATCTACCTCTGGGAAAAAGTATTAATAATTTTATATTAAGGAGCGTGCGCTGAATAAGCTGTAAGCTTAGAGCTGTTTTCTTACATGAGGAATAGAATATGAGAAGACGTGGGTTCCTGTTTTTCTTACTCTTCTCCATTGAAGCCATGGATGCGTATATTTAGCCTTCAGGCATACATGTACGCACATGTAGAGAGCCACGATGTTATACAAGCTGCTGCATGACGCCGCACAGTGAAAGCTACTCTGTTCATTGGCAGTAATATCAGACATGTGGAGCGCTGCACAGGAGATCTGCAAAAAGCACAAGTCCGATTCCTGATCGGAACGAAGCGGCCTTTCCCTCGTTCACCCCCCCCCCCATACCCTCTATCAGACTAACGGAGGTTTACAACGAATCTGCCACGTTCAGAGAGGCTACCGGTACATATATCTTTAGGGAGTCAGTGCCAATGGTGCCTTGGCATGCTCTATATCTACCGGTTCATGCATATTTCTGGATATTGAACCTCCGACCTTTGCATTAGCACTGCAGAAATAGACTAGCCTTTAGAAAATTTAGGGCTATGCTCGTTTTACAAGCAATGTTGGCTATGCACGTAGCCTACATGTTCGCAAAACTAATATACGCGTGCATGAATAATTTATGTTGTATCTTTCCATGCATTTTAAAGGGGATGGGCATCTTACTCGCCCTATGCGTCTTGTAGCACTCTCCCCTATTTTATCCTAGTGGCCTAGATATAGGGAATTTGTGAGAGGGCCTGCTGAGAGTGGTGTATTGGCATCGGAAAACATTTCGGAGTAGTTGCAAAATACACGCAGGCTACTGAACTAGCGAAAAAATTGAGAAATTACTCATTTTATGGATTTTAACTTTGAACCCGTAAACCCCCACTCCCACCCCCCAATACGCTCGTGAAGAATGGATATTCGGGAAATTCCGGCCAGAATGGCGACAGCGCAGAAAACTGCTCTCCATGTCTCACAGGTCTGCTTTTAACCACATGGCCTTCTAATAATATTTGGCTATCAGTCAGTCAGTAAAGTTTATTTATGCATCAGACCTTGAGGACTGCGTGTGACTGACAGAATGCTATTAGATTTCTTCGAGATCACAATATAACGCGATTGCTAGAAGACCATGTCAATGATAATATTAGAATTCATCTGGCCCTGAATTTTTTTCTACTGCATAGGAACATGACCTGTTTTTTGTGCAGCCAGGACTAATTCACAGTGCAGCACAGAGGCGTTGCTGTGGTTGGTCCAAATAACCATCTGGAATTGGTTGCCTACAGCATCCAACGACGCATTGGATTTTCTTGGTCTTTGCATTTGGCTTACAATGTATGCGTTTGAAAATCATTTGGTTCGATCAATCGTTTGGTTGACATGTGTGTCTCTGAAGAGTCTTTCTTGAATCTGGAAGAGACGCTATATAAATTTGTGGTCACAGTTCTTACAATGCTTGATATTCATTCATTCATTTCGTGAATTTATATAGCGCTTCTTCAAGAAATCTACTCAGAGGCGCTCCCAGTCCAGCCATAGGATATTTAGATATGTTGAAGCCATCAATGGAATATATTGTTTCTTTGCAGGAACTTTTGAGTTGGGAGACGATGAAGAAGAGGAAGTCTACGAAGTGATAAACGTCGGAAAGATCAAAGCGCACACTCCCAATCTTCGCATCGTCAACTTCTATGGCATCAGTTTCGTTGACGACTCACACGTTGAACTTCTCTCAAGCAACTGCATTCACCTCGAATGTCTGGCGCTCAATTACTGCCTTCGAGTTAAAGGATCGACCTTCAAGACGCTGGTGCAACGATGCAAGAAACTCAAAGTGCTACTCTTACAACATTGCGGTTAGCACATCATAGTTGACTCTTCTTTCGATGACTTCTATAGCGCCAGTTGTAACCGTAGTCGTAATCTCTAAATTCCTTGAACGCCCTCGAAAATGCAAGCGTAGGGCACCAGCTTAATTTTTTTTATTCACGAGCGCTGTGTGTAGTCATGAGAAGGATTGTCCAAAAGAATAGTCCGAAGGAGGTCGTAGTCATAATATAGGCCTATAATCCGGCATCATGTACAATGTACATGTATAGGCTCTGAAGCCCGTTTGAATCGGGAATATTCAGCTTCTGCTGTGGCGCGTGGGGTTCCATTTCCTGAATTCGGTTTTCAGGGTTTTACAGAGCAAATCAAAGAGTTTACTTTTCCAATGATGATGGTCTAATGTGATAATGTTCCAAGATAAATATATTCTACTCACGGTACAAAAACAATATTATCGTCTCAGCAGAGATAACATATGTTTTTGCGTTGAGGCATTGAAAGGGTGGGACATTTGTTTGTAGAACGATTGCGTTCTTCTATGGCATTTGAAGGGTGGGGTGGCTATAATTGATAAATGTAGGCTCCGTGTGATGTTGATTACGACAATCTCTACATTGTTATCTGTTAATACGTTGTTATCTGTTATTCTGTTAATAATGGTCGAATTGTGAATCTCATGAATCCCATGAGTATACGCTAGAGACCGATTTCAGGCGCTGCCTTTGAAACCTCTATGTTGAAGACGTAACCTAATAGGCCTCATGGATAAACGGCCTTTTAGATATTTTGAAGGTCGAGGTAGGCGGCCTACATCATGGATTTCAACAGACGTCACTTCTTTCCTAAACGTCTATTAATATTAATACAATCGTACTTCGATCGCTGACGTAATCGCTTCCTTTCTTCCTCGGAAGACATATTATGCATTGATTGTTTGATATGTTCGGTGCAGTGGCGTTTGCGTTTCTGTTCGGTGCCAATCGTTCTCATAACTCGACACCAAAAACAAGGTAGCTACGCCACTGCATGGTTCGTGGCATTGTTATAAAAAGCTAACAAAATGGGTTTCTTTCTGTTCGGTGCCAATCGGGGGCTTCTAGCTGCATGTTTGTGCGTGGTTGCGAATCTCAGCTAGGCGATCTCTGCGAATTGACAATTGATTGCCAAACTGTATAACAAACAGAAACAGGTCCTTTGATGTGCTGCATATGTGTTGCCCTTGCTATGTAATTTCTCTCTGCGCTTATAAACTGAAGTATAATTTACAATTACACTTTTCAATTGAGCGCATGGCACTAGTCTCATTAATCAATCAATCAATCTATCTATCTATCAATCAATCAATCAAACAGAAGTGCAATCAATAAACGATTGCATCGGCTACAACTTACTTAACACGTGTGGCTGGTATAAATAATGTTTCATCTTTTGGCTGTAAACAACCTTTCTCAGCGTTTCATGTCTTTGAATTCGAATAGATTGGTGTGAATAAACTCGCATATCTGGTTTCATCTAAGTGGATTCTACTTTGCTCTTGTCTGCACTGTTTCCGCTCTCTTCCGATACATACTATATAGGCCTATAATTATAGTCTAGCATAGCACTAGCAGTAGATTCATTATTGGCGGATGTTTATGCCACCAGCCATAATGTGCATCTTTGTGTTTTTAAACTCTATGAACAATGAAACATGCGTATTTAGATATGTGCTGCTGTGAACAAATAACCCATCGTACATGTAGATTTATATAGTGCCTCTCACAGAATGACTATTCGGAGGTGCTCTCAGCACCAGTGATATTTCAGTTCTAAAAATAATTCCCAATTTCAGTTCAAATTCAGTTCTAAGGCTCTAATTTCAGTTCTAATTCTATTTCTATTCTGAAAATAATTCCTATTTCAGTTCTAATTCAAGTTCTGAAATAATTTCAGTTCTAATTTAAGTTCTGAAATAATTTCAGTTCTAATTCAAGTTCTGAAATAAGTTCATTTCTATGGGCCTAATACAAGTTCTAAAGAATGTCAGTTCTGGAATAGATAAACAATCTTCGACCGGTAAACACAACTTCAACTGTTACGGGTGTAACGTGTGAAGTCAGATCTTCTGTGTTCAGACTTGCGGCCAAAAGTTTCGCCCATCAGCAATATCTCTACTTTTAAAGCAGGTTTCCGAAGTCATTAAAATTTTATGGTATGGTATCTTGAAATATGGGGAATAGTCTATCCACTGTATAAAAATCATCTAACCTTACAATATCCTAGCACAGGCCACCATTTAAGTGCTAGGGCCTACGATTCTGCCTGCGTACTGCAGTCCGCCATTGTAATGTGTAGTCTCTGACCCATTAATTGAGATACATGTAAATAAAAGTTTGCAAAATCAGAGAAGTTCCAATAGCCAGTCACAAAATAGACAATATTTCTCTATTCCCCATCCTCATTTGTCCAATCCACAAACATCTAGGTAGGTTAGATCCTTACTCTATATATAGAAGTCTAGGTATATTATGACTCTTACCCTATCAGTATAATTATTATTTCCAAGTGAATTGAGGTGTCAAAATGTCAAGCCCGATTTCAACCCTATGCGTGCCGCTGATGCTTGATATGTGTCTAGGGCTCATGTTCAAATATCCCCTCCCCCTACCGTAACCTCATACAGGCTGTACATCCCTGTGTTCAACGGTGCTCAGTCATCCGTCACATTAAACAATGTCAGGTTGTTTGACTAGCGATCCTATGTCTTAGACCTGTACCAGGGCCCCTTTGTTTGAATGATTAAGAAAGCAAACGTAATATCTTAGTTAGTTGTAGCAATATGCCCGGGGGAGGGGAATTATATCCGAAGATTGCTGATCTTAAGGGTTCTGTAAAATGGATTGCCTGACTTTATACAGACTTGCACAGCCAATGAATCACAAAAATCATCACAGTGTAATAATTTTCGTTCTAAAATAATTCCTATTTCTATTCATATTTCAGTTCTCTCAGACGTATTTCAGTTCTATTTCTATTCTCGTTCTCAAAATAATTCCTAATTTTCGTTCTTATTCTCGTTAACGGAATTGCATAATTTTACTTCTAATTTCTATTTCCGTTAATGAAAATATCACTGCTCAGCACGGAACCCCGGGGAAAGGAAATACCTTTAAAAAATGGTCGATTGATGAAGAAAAACAGCCACTAGCTTAATTAGCCTTTAGCTGGGACTCTGGGAGGAACGGCATATCAAATGGAGAAGCCAACCACAGCAGAACTGCTGTACATGTAGCTGCTTTGTGTAGGCTGTAAGTATTTTAACATGGAATAGATTTCACCACGCCTGTCAATTTTTGTGTAGCGCCTCCGATGGAGCATATATGGCTCCCGAGATTTGTGGGACCTGTAGAAATTCTCGATATTACACTTACGGTATAATAATTTTTATGTGTGATGGTATAGGCATGTAGGTCTAGAAGACCAGCACATGAAGCAGTAATAATTTTTTATGATGGCATAGGTCTAGAAGACCAGCATATGAAGCAGTAATAATTTTTATGTATGATGGAATACATGTAGGTCTCGAAGACCAGCACATGAAGCAGGTTGAATGGGAGTCATCACGAATCCATGAGTTGGATCTGTCATCGACGGAATTGTCGTCGGAATGTCTTCTGGATATGCTCTGCAGATCCAATGGATTCACTTACCTCGGTCTCGCACACTGCGAATTCTTTGACGACAAGGTATACCATCAATCGGGGCATATAATATAGCTAGTTAATAGTTATAGGCCTACTCACTATTCTAGCCTATATATATGTCCTTACGTTCCACCGAACAGTCTATACTTATTATTACTATTAAGATTATTATCTTTAGTGTATTATTGTTGTCCTCAAACTGTTCCACATGTCTATAACTTCAGCACGGTAGAATGTCTGCCCGTAATGTTCCTTTCGGCTATATGGATATGTCTGTAAATTTAGGTCAAATAAAAGGAAACACTAAAAATGTCGTCAGAAAATTTTGCCAATGAAGATGTCGTCGGCGACCCAACCTTTCGCCCAAAATGTCCGACCAAAACGGACTTTTCTCGCCCCTCCCGAAACCCGAATCCCCCCCCCAAACGCAGAGGGACTATAGATTAAACACTGGCCATCACATTTCTTAATGTGGTCCTGGCTTCTGCATTGTCGCGAATGTCCTTTGCATTAATTAACGCTTGATGTACCACATCATGCGCAGATCCTCGAGGAGATGATCAAGAAGGGCAAGCTGGACTACATCCGAGCGATTGATCTGAGCCACACGGTCAGTCTGTCTGAGAACGCCATCTACCAGTTCGTCGCTCAGAGAGGTCGTCTGCTCGAGGGTCTCATGGTCTGCGGAAAACCAAAACTGGCCGAACAGTTCTTTCTCAACATCATCCCATTCGTCAAGAAAATCAGGTAATTACCATCCAATCGGAATATACATTATATCTATCATTCTATCGTAACAGTAGACTCAGCGCTTGGTAGCAGCTAGTAATAACTAATTAATTGACCGACAGACAATGACCTACATGACTTAGACCATCCTCATCCTGTTCGTCTAGTTATTGATGAGAGCTGTCCTTTCTTTCTTTCAATCCTTTCAGGATTTGAATCCGTATCTCTTAAGAAACTGATGGAACCAGTGGTGTAGTCCTAAAAAATGAAGTGGGGGAACGCTCTTTAATGAAGTGGGGAACGCTCTTTATAATAATATTATTAGTAGCCTAGTAGTAGTATTATTAATATTCCATTATCCCTGAAAAAAAGTGGGGGAACGGCGTTCTCCCCCCCCCACTACACCACTGGATGGAACACTGTTTGTTTTCCCGCTGTAGCTTCACCATTGTTTTTTCTCCTCAGCCAGAGCAATGCATGCCTAGGCCTACTCGCACAGACTCTGAAGTTCATCTGCGATCGACTATTGTGCATGACAAACACTGACTTTTAGCCTAATCAATATAGGCCGAATTGACACAAGATGGTCATTCTGCAGGCCTACTCTGCAGTTACAGTTAGGCTACGTACCAAAAATCATAAAAAGGGTTTATATAAAATAGCATATAGGCTAGTCAGAGGAAAATCAGACGACGATTCTTAAGTTGTATCAACTTTCATTCGTTCTATAGAAGTATAAACGGCTATATTGACCAATCATTAGGCCTAGCAGGATGTTACAGAAAGGTGCAGGCCTGTAATTACATAACTGCAGCATATCCTCAGAAGAAATAGCTCAATACGTTTTGTTCACGGAAATTCCTATGAACGAATGTACGTTGCTTACGTGAAAACTGTTCATATGCTTAGTCTGGGAAGTTAGCACCAAATCGTAGATAACGGTAGATTAATGCTCACAAAAACGTAGCAGCACTTAAGGCGTTGAGGGTGTGGTGGCCTACCTACGTGTATAGCCAAGCGTCGCGATGCAGCAGCCTATAGCATGAACAAAAGAGCTACTGTTTACAAGCATGCATGTAGGCCTAACCTCCGGTCTTAAACAGGGAGATAAGCATGGATAAGTGCAATTTAAGCAAGCCCTTGAATATTCTAAATATTCTGTATAGGCAAACGTTGAGGATGGGCCTACAGTATAGTATAGGTTCTTCTGTCTGTGACAGCTATAGAGTATAGACAACTATAGCAGTTTAAGGCCGGAAACACTTGCGAAAAGCTAGGCTATAGCACGCAACTATGTGCATAACAATTACATGTAATTGTCTGTAAAGCACGGCTAATGCAGCCGGTAGAGCTTGACAATAAGTTAAATGCGTAGACCTATAGGCCTAGACCTACGCCACGTTTGTTGGAATCCATAATTTTCACAAGGAGACTCCGAGGCAAAAAAATATACATTCTCTGCCACCAAATTGGCTCTACAATAAACATTTAATTTTACAAGAAATGCAGATTCAATCGCTGATTCTTAATGGCTCAAACACTTCTTATTTAGCATAGGCCTACATGTGTACAACTGTACATGTTGGTTCTACGAGACTTAACTATAGTCTAGTAATCCTATCTGGATTCTTATTCAGAATTAGAAGCAAATCTCAGCAAAACAATTCGTAACATGCCTGTAATTAGGCCCCTACGCGTAGGCCTAATTTTCTCGTTCATCGTATGCCTACCAATTACAGGCTTCCGTATGCATGCAAGAAACTTAATTGTAAGAATTTGTTAGAATTTCATCGAAAGAATGCATTATTAAACGATGGTTAATTTGTGTGAATAATATGATGACAATGTCGTGTAGGATCCTCGGATGTGGCACAGCTAATGGATGGTTTCTGAAGATGAGCACACGAGTCCACATCGATCAGATTGTCATCTGTCTCTCACAACACTGTCCGAAGCTCGAAAGACTCGAAGTCCAGTGGGACCCGGACACAATTCGATACTCGGAAAACAGCAGCAAGTTCATCGACCAACTCAGGTACGTACGCCTATGCCTATATACATGTAGCCTAGGTCTATCACTGTCATCTTCAGTGCTTCAGTTAAACAGTACCGGTAGCCTAGGTCCCAGCTCACAGAATCACAACAAAAGGACTCATAAAACTAATAATACCGTTATTAGCTTTGACATTAATTTCTATTGCTACGACGCGCGGCATAGTTATAGTAAGCGCTTACTTTAACTAAGCCCGACGCGCATCTCTTTGTTCCAAAAACTATTATTACGTCACTGATTTTGCTAGGTTGTCAATTTGTTCTATAGACTTCCTATTATGACGTCTTGTCTTTGTCAAATTTTGCTTCGCATCTAACCTAATTTAAGAGCAAAATTGTTGCTATGACAACTATAGCCTGAGATCTGTTACTTTATGACGTCATCATATTGGTCTACAACACATTGTTACGTCACTATAATAGCTGTGTTTAGTGTTACGATAATGGCTACATGTAATTCCGTTGGTCTATAATAGGCCTAGATCTTAATATGACGATCGACCTCTTTTTGATCTACAAACGCTATTGTTACGTCACTATTATAGCTATCTGTTTAGTGTTACGATAATGTAATGGCTGCATGTAGGCCTATACAATTCCGTGTTATGACGACACCTATTTGTTGCTACGTCATTTAGTTTTAGCTGTTTAGTGTTATGATAATGGGTAATTGTGTATTATCATGACCCCTCTTCATTCTACAAACGCTATTGTTACGTCATTTCAATTAAATTTTCAATTAGTTTATTGATCCAAAGAAATAAAGAAACTCAAACTCACAATAATAAAGCACAATGCACAAATGTAGCCTAATCTTTGTAGTAATCTGTTGACTGTTGTTGTTATATATAGGCCTAGTATTAGGCCTATACGGGAGCAAAAGGCTTGCCCGAAGGGAGATATATCCCGCTAGATTAGGTGGAGGCCTAATTATACACATATTAATTTGATAACTGTTAAGCAGTAAGCCCTACGTGTTAAACTAACTATAGTGGCGATGTTGCTTACGTGAAAACTGTTCATATGCTTAGTCCACCCCAAACAGGAAAATAATACAACAAATCATAAGAACTGAATTATCTCAATATTATAGGCTACGTAGCCTATAACACTTTTGCAGCGTGAGCGCAACGCTATTGTTACGACGTTATAGGCCTAGCTAAGCTTATAGTGGGTTGCAAGTAGGCCTATATATTTATGAGGTCGTTGGTTGAAAGTAAGCAGCAGCTAGGAGTAGCCTAGTAGGCTAACCGTTTTCTGACTTTTTCGTCATGTGACGATGCGTGATTCGTTTCTTCTGTGTTTCAATAATAATAATAATCATAACAACAACAACAACAATAATAATAATAATACTAATAATAATAATAATATTTATTATGTGTTTCAGAATGAAATCTCCTCTCATTCGATCGGTGTCGTTAAGCGACGGTGAATATTTCGAGATGGTGAAGTCGAACTTTGAGAGAGCCGATCGAACGACAGTTGTCCGAACTACGACCAACTACACAACGAATCTGGTCAGCCTACTGTCCTGCTACAAAGACCTACTCTTCAACTGACCACTGACTGACCATTGCTAGACAATTATTAACTACTACAACTAAAGTTCTAAGTATACTGTACACATGCTAGCAATAGCAAGAGTTGACCAAATCGCCACAGCAAGTCCCGTTTCATTGTGTCTGTTTAAGTGACCATGCATGCTCAGTTGAATTGTGCACAGTGATTAGCAGGACTAGAGCGAATGACCAATCTAGGAAAATAATTAAGTTAGGCTGCGTCAACCTGGTCATCAGCTCTAAAAAATTACAAAAACTGAGTGAGTCATAAAGCAGATAAATACTTATTCGGATCAGTTCTTCCATATGAAACAGACACACAGACAGACAGACATACAGACATACAGACAGACAGGCAGACAGACAGACAGACCAACAGCGAGCCAGCACAGCATGTCTCATACATATTCAAATGTATACGAGTATTTTGATAATTCTGGTGATTACAGTAATGAGAACAGAGAACAGTCTGTTATGAGAGAAAGCGGTGATAGAATCAAGTTTGCATTGATCTAGAAGAGATTGCAATGTTACGTGAAGGAACGTGATTTTATCGCAGAAGAATGAACAGAACATATCAGCAATAGAGGGAGAAGGAGGAGTCAGGTAGCAGGATGGGCGGAGGAGAGAAGAAACTCAAACTTGCAATGGAGAAGGCAGTCATCACCCTTCTTTCGTGAGACCCACTTGGAGGTCTGCAAAAACCTATATTTCCACATGGAACCCACATGTATAGAGCCAACAGGGTACAATAGGACATCATCATAATGTATTGTGCTAGAATAATAGATACAGAGGCTGCTACAACATGACATCAGATGTATTCAGTCATCACAAATAAAAATTAGGAATTCATAAAGACGACAAAGTAATATTCCAATGCATTTTAATGATCGACAAAAACAAAACCTCATCAGATGCAACACATAAGAACTTTATAAAATCTGCAGTGAAACTATTAGATTAGAATAAGCAGAAATACAGCTGCAATAGCTTTATATTGGGGCCAAAACTTTCTGGCGTTTGATCATCATTGATTATACTGGTAACAACTGGTTCCACGAGAAATTTTCAATTCTGATACAGACTTTAGACTTGCTTTCTATACATGCGAAACTTTAATTGTAAGAATTTTCAATATCCTTTTACACCAGTGGAATAACATTCAATAATTTAGTTGACTAATAACGATTCTCATAAATTATATAAAAATTTAAAATGCAAATACACAATTCTACTACTCAATGGCGTCGCTGCTAATCTTAGCAATGTTAAAACAACAGAGATGCACTTATTTGTAACATGAATATTTATATCAGTTCTTGGCAGGTTTAAAAAAACACAGTTTTAAAACAAAATGGACTGCAAATACCTTAAAAGGCTGATCGAATTCAAACAGCAGTGCTATAGAAATTCTCAGATAAAATTGGACAACCGTCAACAAATAAAATCACTCCGAGATAACGCATGAAAAGTTCATAAATAGTAATAAATACTACTAATATTAATATAATCTTCTACTGACTTAAACTGACTGTGACCAAAGCTAAGACTGGCAAACTCATTCAAGTTTCTTGTGTATTAGATAAAACTCAGCTTGAAAACTAACTCAGACTTATCATTATATAATGACCGCTGCAGACTAGTGAACCTAAGCCATAAGATACCAGACAACATCATAATTATACCATAATTCAATGATAATTGTGCATTTATTATGCCATCACAAATCAACAGCTTCTGTTCACTAGCAACTCCTCACCTTCATAGGTGAATCATGGTCATGCAACTAAAAGCGATTTTGAAAGCATATGTTGCAGGAGAAGCAAACCACCTTCATACGTTCACCCATCCCTTGAAGCATCATTTTTTATAGCTTTCTCCGCATTACAATCTCATGATAAAGCAATAATTCTTAAAAGTCTCTCCACAATTATACACCTCTGCATCAGACACTTAATACCTGTTGATGATACCAGATTATAGTAAACAGTGTTTAGATATTTCTCCTTTGATATATACCTCCTGTGCGTCAACGCACTCTCATAATCAATCGAATGATAATGATAATAATGATAATAGCTAAGTTGCATATGCTGTCAATGTGATAGAATTAACAAGTGCTTCCAATGCAGATGTTGCATAATTAAATACAGTCAGTAACTCACGGTGCATTAAATGCATATAATTCTATAATGGCTCTCAAGCACTTCCAGGTTCTTAAACTAAAGTTAAAAAACAACTCAACTAACCCCTAATAATTGATTAACCCTATCGCCCCTGAGCTCCCACGGCAAAAGTGAGATAACCCTAACGCCCCACGCGAAAACGCCTATAACCCTGAGCTCCCTGGCAAAAAATCACTAACTTCGGAATGCATGTAAACTAGGGTGGTCGTTAGAAATGAAAGTTGGAATCTACTGTTCTCCAAGTTTGCATTTGGTGCCATTCCATCCAGAAACATCACACAAAAAGTTGTGAGAGAAAATATTAATATTTAGGACTTGCGCAACACCATCAAAGTTTCACCATGTACCAAAGAAGCGAAAACTTGAATTGCAAGCATAATAAACCATGCATCCTCAAATAAGAATTCAATACAATGTGACTATATTATTGCATACATGATTACCAATGATTACACTGTTTGGTGATCAAGATTGCAATTATTATTATTGCTGCTTAGGTATTTAATCAATGTCAATGTGACCTTGAAGACACTCTCTTTTGTTTGTGCTGAGAACGAGTTGCGATGTTCTTCTACAACTTCTGATATAAATTGTTTTTGTTGTTCATTCCTTGTACTTGAGGCATTGAAATGCTGAATAAGGGTGACACCTAAGCTAGATCACTGATAACCTTTATGGATCTCCAGCTTGTCGAGCTCTCCATGCAGTCTTCATGCTTTATACGACCGCTTAACTGGATCGCGTTCCAGAAGTGCATCTAGTAGTTTAATTCAAGATGCAGAACAGGTCATGGGTTGAATTTATCACGAAATGATGTCGATCTGGCCTTTTTTGCGAATGGTTGGGAGAAGAGTTGTATACGTTTGTGGATCTCAGAACCTTCTTTGTCTACTAGAACTGATAAGATCAATTTCTTCTCTCCCAATGACATGTCATTGTGAAAGAAACCTAAGCTTGCCAACAGCTTGGATAAATACCAGAGATTTCGGCCAAAGGGTGTCACATCGGCATCAGCAATGACCTTCCGTGGATATAAAGAGAGTTAAAACAGCAGTACTAGATCGTTCCTAGGTTCAGTGGTTGCTGAATGCTGGTGGGGTTTGAAACTAATGGCGGCATGTCCCAAATAAACTAATAAGCTTAATTAATTATTTCCGGATGCTCCCACACATATTCGTCATAAGATGAGCCGATTCTTTGACTATAATCGTTGCTGTAGCCTAGAGGATACTTGTCTTGAAATAGCAACATCCTCAAGCAGTAAATTGCTCTCGTCGTCCATTTAGGCTACTGTTATTGAGGGGTTTGCAGCCGATGCTAGCTTCTTTAAACCTTGCCAGTCTCCAGCTTCCAGATATGCTCAGTCTCCTGAGTTGGAACTTTGTCAAAGAAGCTGCTTAGTAGTCTGAGTGATACTGTCCCTGATGCCAAGTTTTTCACGCTTATGATGATGGAGCAGTACTTTGAGCAGTTCTCTGCTAGAACGTCTCTTCAAGATGGGAGCTTGGAACCTTTGAAGCTCTCCTCTGTCCTCTAGCATGCGACATTACCGCTAACGCTATTGTAATCGGCATCGCCTTCTCACTATTAGATGCAGACATTTAAATAATGCCCCTATAATGCTGTATATGTTAATAATAATTATGCATGGCGTTGTTGGAAACAAGTTCAGCAATGAACAAGCAAAGCATGTTCAAGTGGTGAAGATAAAAACATGTCTGTAAGCCTTTACAACAGGTCGAACAGGAAGGGAGAGCAAGGATATCGTTGTTTGGAACACAAACAATTACATAGAACCTTTTCATCATAACACTGTAAGCTTATAGGGCCTAATACATGATAAATTCTGCAATGCATGAGATACTATACAGCCTAAAATATAATAATATGCCTAATGTATGTAAGACTATGTGTATTGTGTACGGTAGTGCATTGATGACTTGGAATGTAACTAATAAAAGATCATAACATTGGACAGAATATATCTTTTTCGCAGGAATTCCCTCACTTGTCAATTACCGCTAAAATGTTCATAAAAATAGATAATTAGCAATCACTGATGACAAAAACATTGTAGAATATACCTTTAAGCTGTGCCTAAGTAAAAATCATAAAGTATTTCTGTCAGAAAACTATAATTCTAAGACTTTGAAGTAAATAATACTTATGCTCAAAATTACGACAATTATTTGTAAAATACTAAACTTCAACGACGTTGCGCAAGTCCTAAATATTTTTCAATTCTGATAATTTTTGGGCTACATAGGTTTTAGACCAAGTGGCACGGAAGGCCGGGTTGGAGAAATATGAGATATTAAGTTGAAAATTTTCTATTAGAGATGCAACCACCCTAATGTAAACTGACATTTCACTGTGTCTGATAGGAAGTCTGATATATAATTAAAGGTTTATGATAGCTAGCTAATATTTTAGCACTAGAATTGCACTTTACTGTATTTTTAGTGCCATAATTGCACTTTACCACCCAATAATTATAGGCTATGCTACCATCGGGAATGCACAAGAATGTACCAAATAATGCTTGTTGTAGTGACGTCCTCATCACTTTCCGATTCAACAGATTCATCTCCATTGTTATCACTGGCTGTAATTCTTACTGTATACCTGTCCAAGGGTATACCGTTTTCTACTAAATGTTTTCTTCGCAACATATTTCATTCGAACTGCTAGATAGATACTTTGCCTTTCAACATAGGCCTATTCAACGGCTGTGGTCGTGTTTATTTATGCTACTCCACTGCATGAAACTCATTTGAAATTGACCTTCAAGTGACGTAATTAGACTAAAAGTACGTCACTTCCTGCCTGAGTCAATGCTGGATTGAAATAAAAATACATAATTACCATAGCCGTTATACAAGACATGCGGGATGACGTATAGACGCAATGCCGAAATATCGGCCTTACGGGGATAAGATAAAGACGATCAAGCCGAAATATCGGCCTTACGGGGATACGATAAAGACGATCAAGCCGAAATATCGGCCTTACGGGGCGAGAGGGTTAAATTGATAAGCACTCAATTCATAAGTTGCAAAAAATTACTTAACTGTCAAACCCCTTAATCAGTAAGTTAATCAAGCGATTAAATAATAAAGTTGCTAATCTTTAATGACTAGAGGAAAAAGCTTGGATGGCATTTATTTGCAATTCATCAAACACATAAGACTTTTCTTTAGCATTGAGCAATAAGGCTTCACTTTCACTCATCAGTCCAAGTGCATCTGTACTATAAAAGTTCACTTTGCAACTACTCGCAACATGCATAGAATCACAATCAGCAATTTCATGTAATTGTCAGATCGCAAATGCACCCTCGGAGTTTCGTTTGAAGTGGGACCACATCAAAGTCTTGCAATTAAAATTACAACACTTTTCATAACAAGAGTCCACTGATAATAACCAGTAAAAATTAAACCAGTTGGTTAAGAGTGAAAGACTCCCAATCCCATCTGGTCAGTTATTCTCAATTGGATTTCCTAAGAGGCATCTTGTTGGCAAAACAGACAAACTAATGGCAAATGTTGTCCTGATTGAAATTGCAATCCTGCTTTACAGAATACACAGATCTTACAACTGAATATATCGACGATAGATCTACTGACAGCAACTTTCCAGCAGACTAGAACAGTCGAGCCACAAAAGCAACGACCTCTAAAGCATCTGCTACTAACTAATATACACACTCAATGAGGAATGACATCAAAGCACACGTGTACTATGCTAACATGCTAACAGCAATAACTAAACATATAGATATTTCAGAACTCCATATATCACAAAATATTTCTCTCAAATCTGGACAAAAATTAAATCTCAGAAAGCAGCACCCAAAAGCACAATGACTATGACAGCAATGCAAGGTACCATCAAACACAATGGGAACAATGACATTATAAATCCAACGACTTTCTAACATCAGAATTACCTAAAAGTCCACATGGTGCCAATACTTTAATATCAATGCAAGTGTCCTCTACATTCTCTGTACGTCTCTGTACAACAATGGTAGTCCTCCTCCTATCAAAGCAAAACATAGAAAAACTAACAGATACGATTGAACGAGGTGAGCCATCATCATCTCAGACAGAAATCCTTTTTAATCCGATATATCGGTGGAATGAGAAATTGGGAGAAAGCAAGCAGCGGAACCGTTTCCATGGCAACGACGGTTCCTTCAGTTCCGTCGTCCGCTGAAGCAGAGACAGCCGCAGACGTCGACGTCCGTCTTCTGACGCTGATGACTACTCGAGTAATGACTGCGACGGACGGTTTTCTCGCGCTGGACGTCAAGAACGGATCTCTCGTAAACATCAAATTCTTTTAGATACCTGAAATCGATCGACACAATAATTAAATATTAATAAATATATTAATATATATAGATTTAAATCATTAAAAATAACTGCGCTATTCTAAGTTTTATTACTAAGAATAATAATACTCTGTAAAAACTTCAATCAACAGCTCAAAAGTCTAACCTATGGCTCTTGAACCAGACAATAATCGAACATATGAAACATTCAGAGGATGTAATCAGTTTTGAATGGTGGAGGTAGAAACAAATGCTACTGCAGAATTACCAAAAAGCAAAAATTTAATTAAGTAAAGTTTCATTTAAATTAAATTAAATATCAAATTAAAGCAAGTTTGTGCATTTGAGTCTAAAAATTGTTCACTGAACATGAATCACAAAACCTAAAAAAATAGTTATATGCAGATAGATTCCCTTTCATAAAGCAAGTCCATAATAATTTATACAATTCTGCAACAAATAATAAATAAGAAAGATACAGAACTGGACTTATGTCAAAGAAATACACTCAAATGATCACGAATATGTTACTGAACATAACATAATCATTTGCATAATTTTCATAAATCACAGTGAAACCATAACATGGATGAACATAGAAAATGAAAAAAATTCGATGAAGACAAGAATACTGTTGATGATGATGATGATGATGATGATAAGAACATAATTACGATAATGGTGAATATGATGATGATTAGGAGATTACAATAGCAATGTTCTGCTCCATATTTCAATGAACAAACCAGAGTGGTGGGTGTCGGTGGCTGGTAAGGTAGATCTGGTTATCTGGCCGTAGACCGTGTAGAAGCTTACAGTATTTCCTATACACATCCAGGTAAGTAATGGACAAATACCAGAGGCACCAGTTGGCAAGTTGAGCAGCATTGTGAAGCTGCAACAACAAAACAGAACATCTGTCACATCACATGTACGATAGAACATCTGTCACATCAGATGTACGATAGAACATCTGTCACATCACATGTACGATAGAACATGTGTCACATCACATGTACGATAGAACATGTGTCACATCACATGTACGATAGAACATCTGTCACATCAGATGTACGATAGAACATCTGTCACATCACATGTACGATAGAACATGTGTCACATCACATGTACGATAGAACATGTGTCACATCACATGTACGATAGAACAACTGTCACATCAGATGTACGATAGAACATCTGTCACATCAGATGTACGATAGAACATCTGTCACATCACATGTACGATAGAACATCTGTCACATCAGATGTACGATAGAACATCTGTCACATCACATGTACGATAGAACATGTGTCACATCACATGTACGATAGAACATGTGTCACATCACATGTACGATAGAACATCTGTCACATCAGATGTACGATAGAACATCTGTCACATCACATGTACGATAGAACATCTGTCACATCACATGTACGATAGAACATCTGTCACATCACATGTACGATAGAACATCTGTCACATCAGATGTACGATAGAACATCTGTCACATCAGATGTACGATAGAACATCTGTCACACCACATGTACGATAGAACATCTGTCACATCACATGTACGATAGAACATCTGTCACATCAGATGTACGATAGAACATCTGTCACATCACATGTACGATAGAACATGTGTCACATCACATGTACGATAGAACATGTGTCACATCACATGTACGATAAAACATCTGTCACATCAGATGTACGATAGAACATCTGTCACATCACATGTACGATAGAACATGTGTCACATCACATGTACGATAGAACATGTGTCACATCACATGTACGATAGAACATCTGTCACATCAGATGTACGATAGAACATCTGTCACATCACATGTACGATAGAACATCTGTCACATCACATGTATGATAGAACATCTGTCACAACACATGTACGATAGAACATCTGTCACATCACATGTACGATAGAACATGTGTCACATCACATGTACGATAGAACATCTGTCACATCAGATGTACGATGGGTGATGATGGCTTTTTTCAGAGGCCTTGCAGAAGTTCAAACAAAGTTGCTCTTAGATCCTTCACATCAGTACAAACAAAAGTATCAGTACAAATGTTTTCTCAAGACTCTTAAGGCTTCAGAGTGGTGCTCTATAAAATGCTTTGTTACATTACATAACAAACAGTAAATTGACCCACACACAAACACACACACACATTCTTTACTAAGACTCAATCTGACAAATTCTTTTTAGCAACAAAGAAGTTTAGCTCTGTCAGGACTCAGTCCATTGCAGTCTGCAGATAATACACCAAAAATGCATTTATAGTATGATCTGTCAATACCTTTTGAAAGAAACATAGAGTTTAGAACTACAATTTCAAAATGACTAATATTTTCAAATACATGTAGCAGACTTTTTCATAATATGTAAAAAGAAGAGTAAGACACCTGTGCAGGTTCGAGGTATGAAAGAACCTCTTCGGTGATATCCTGACCGCTCTTCTCGGCTGCTGTCAGATCCCTGATCATCGACTGTTCAGCAAATGCGAGCAGCCGAGGCAGACAGAGGCGATTCGCAAGTTCAATGAGTTCCATGCAGTTGACATGAGTCAGGTCAGAACACTCTCCTGTGTACAGAAACACCTGGAGAACTCGAAATGTCTCCATCGTAATACCAGGATAGGAGATCTGAAAAAAACAGGAACACATATTGCAAATATTATTTGAATAGAAGACTTGTTAAGGCACATGCACTGTGTTACCAGATGATTTTTTAAACATTTAATTTCAAAGTTGCGTTTTCAATATCCATGGGCAAAGCGTGATTAGCATTGATAGACAATTTATGTTTCTGGCTGCAATCCACACAAACTATTTCCAAACAACTTTTTAAAGTATAAGGTGCTTTATTGGACCCATAAACAGCCCTTGTCAATTTCACTGAGAAAGTAGTCCTGCTCATGAATCATTATAAGCCGGCTAATAGCCAAAACTGTTTAAGTTGCAGCTGTAGTTAGGTGTTGCTTTGTATGACATTTTGTGATTGAAGTCACATAACAGTGTACAACTGTACATTATAAAAAATCAAATAGTTGATTTTGCCCTTCTTAGAAAATACAACGCAATAAAAATGTAAGTTGAAATGCCCTCCCTACAAAGTTCAGGAGTTCACAATGAAACTGGACAAACAATACGAGCCAAGAACAGACAAGGGCAGACGTAAGACTTCAGTTAAGAGAGGAAGACAGCCTACAGAGCAGAGTTGTGAACGAACATGAACATGAATGTGAGAAAGTACAGAGTAACAGACTGATGGACCAGCGACAATGAATAGATGCTGACACAATGCTGATACATTGAAGATGCCAATCCTGCGTGTGCATTGATTTAACAAAAATTTTACCATGCTACACCATATGTGCACCACGTGTTACACCTGTATTTTATATTAAGACTTCTTGTTAATTACATGTATGCAGCATTGACAGATTTGCCATAAATAAGTCAGACTGCTGTGGTGAACTAAGTGGTTCCTGGCAACATTTTCTGCACTTTGGAATCCATAACTACCAGTTAAGCAATGAAAACTGACAAGCATTGTCAATCCACACGAAACGCCTGCCGATAGTCTCGATTAATATTGCTGTTATTGTCCAATCTGCACTTTAGCCCAGCGGTCCTTCAAACGCTGCACGTCAAATATAAATGACACCTAAACTTAACGTTATCTGAAAATGCTCTGCTGTAAATTTTCATGTTATGATGTTTAACCCTTTAATGCCGGAGGGTATAGAAATTCCCATACTGGTCATTTACTACCATCTCTGCATTAAAGGGTTAACGATGTGCTGACCACTTTAGCCGATCCTTCCATGAAATTACTGGAGAACATGCTGGCCATGACGTCACATCTGGAAGACAGCAGAACACGATGAGCCTTCAATCGCCCATCGTCCAACTTGAACTCCACATCTGAGATCAAAACAAAACATAAGATAAAGAAATTTTAAAAAAACATTGATATTAGAAGCATGTAATTTAACAAAGGACTAGAAACTTGGATTAGATCATCCAGAGGAGAAATATGGACAGCAAGAGGAAATAAGGAAGAGAAAGCAGCAGTCCATATAAAACCAGATGAAGATGTTGTGCTAGAAATGATAAATAACAGATGACTGATGTTCCTTCAAAACAATCAAAGGAGGATGCTACGATGCTGTTAGAAATTTCCTAACTCTTGAGTGCCTCTGATTATGACTGTACCAAGGGTCTCTCCAACTTTATCCTCTCTAGTGCTCATCTATACAGAACCTGATTAAACTGATCTTCTGTACATTTCAGACAGCAACCATTCAGCAACTGTTTAACTGCTAAAGTTAAGATTTTGAGGACAACTAGATAAATTAAGGGCTCGCGTTAGTTCAATGAAAGGCAGGCACGTGATTATAGAAGCAATCAAAAAGTCAAAGTATTAGACTGAACATACTAAAAGTTCCCATGTTTAGTAGCAGAACACTGAACTCAGACCTATAACAAACCAACTGAAATTCAAATTCTTCCATTACAACATTACAATTGCGTTTCACATTTCTTGTGAATTGGCACGTGAGAAAATTTTCTTACAAATAATTTTAATAACAATACTGAATATTTTTCTCTAAGGAATAACTATGTCACATTTAACTGGCTGGCATTCAAACTTTCAAACATAAAAAGAGGTGAAAAGATGTGAATTCAGCTGCTGCATAAGTAGAGACAAATGATTACTTTTGCATTTGAGCATTTCATCCACATGACCTAGACAGTCACTCAGCATTCCTTTATGACAGATCAGAGAAGGTACTGTGTAATTGTTAAAAAGGACTTGCTCAAAGTCCTTACAAAGCAACTGTAAAAAAGACAATAATACAAGTACTCTCCATATTACAAAGCAATTTGCTACTATGCCTCACCTAACACATCATCTGGCAAGCTGTAGAACTAGTATAAATGGTTGTGAATTTATATTTCACTTGAGTTCATTTAATCCTATCAGAACAGGATCAGTTCAGTTACCTCACTAAGAAAGGAACCTAGAACCTATTCACTAATCCTGTCAACCTTGTTACATCAAAACAAAAACGTTTTGCTGACCTGACAGAAGACCTTTTGGGATTATTGTCTCTATCAGTTTCTTGCTTCTCTTGCTATGAAAGTCAGCAAAGATTTCCTGATTCAAGAATTCCTCCTTGTTCTGAATGTTAACAATGCAGTTGACCAGAGCGGTCAGTCCAAGCGCCTGACTGGCCGCTCGAACTTCGTCCAGCAGTTGACCACCAGCCACGAGTTTTCCCGTGTAGAGAAACTTGAGAACTGACCGAAAGGCCGCCAGAGAAATTGATTTGTCGACGGTCACAACAGTCGCACCTGAATATTTGAGATCCAAAGCAGAGTCCATCAACGTTAAAACTGAACGAACAGCACCAACTCCTCTCTCATAAAAGCCGATCTCTAGGAAACGTTGACTGTCACACGGCTGAGCCATTTCATTCAGTGTCTCAACCGACAGAGCCACATTCGTCTCGCCAAACTCATCATACGGTTCATATGAAAACAGTTGCTGTGCAAACGCAGATGCATGCATGCCCAGCGGAACGAAAAGTTCATCAAATACTGAACATGCCGCTAAGAGACACACTCTGTGCGCCGCAATTGGAACATTCTGGACTAGGAAGATGACATCACAAAATGTTCTGCTCTGTATCAATTCTTCAAGAGCGCCGCCACTGCACTCTGCATCTGGGACCTTCACCTCTGGTCGCGGTTGCCGTGGCGGCAGATGCGGCGCCTGGAAGACCGGACGACTGATGCCCTTGAGCAGTCCGAAGTTGTTCCAGAAGTGGCAATCGCGCTTGTAGATGAGGGCCGCACGGACGACGCTTGTGAAGAGGACGTCGATGCCAAACTGTTCGAGGACGCTTGTCTCGTAGTAGTAGGCGCCAATCTGCTGAGCAACCGTTCGACCGTCTTCTGGGAGAAGAATGTCATCACCAAAGATCTCTCTACAACCAGAAACAGATCAGCTCTTGTTAAACGTTAAACCACGATAAATTATGGTGGAGCAGTGGAGCATCAGAGACACACATGAAATATTTGGTGACACCAAAAATTAGTCAGTTAATTAGACTACAAAAATTAATTCAGAGCTCTACAGGCAATAAACTCATTGAAAAAAAAAATATGCCAAAATTGAATATAGCCTGTAACAGCTGGGATCATAAATTTATAATATACACAAACTTCGATATCAAAATTATATGGGACAACAACAACGATAAACTGCTTATCATATTTTATTGCAATTAATGAAGATCATAAATAACTGACAATTGAAAACATTCTTGTATCCCAAATGAAGCTTCAAATGCCATGCAACCTCACTACCGGTTTAAATTAATTACAGGCCCTATAATAAATTCCATTTTGCGTTGGTAGATGTTATGGTACTTCTGTTATGGCACTTTTGAGACTCTTGTAGCATATATATGGTCCCATAACATAAATGTTGAGATGTTTACTACTATAATTAAAAACATACGACTAATGAAAGTCAAGTTTGCTCTAGATATCTTAAGCCTATAAATAATAGTAAGTGTGATTACACTTTATAAAGTGTTTGCTCGACTCATAGTTGTCTTAAATTTACGTTAAGTGCGTCATTTTTAAATTGAACCATAACATTCTGGAGTCATAAATACAGACATAATCTAAAGTTTCATTTCCATCATCATCCCTTGCAAACTTAACTAAAAATAAGAAATTTGGCTAGAAAATTAACAATAATAAAAAATAATAATTTAAAATACAAAATTAACCAAAAAGAACTGCTCGCAATAGCATAATTATCCTAACAAACTATTTTATAAAATTGATAAGCCAAAGCCAAAAATGACAGGAACATTAATCAGCAATCTGCAAAGGACCATCAACTAGTTTCGACAAAGACAACATAGCACGGAAGACTTCTGAGCGTGAATTTCTCAACTACCGTGATTCTGAGGAGTGCCAGGCTAAAATAATTATTAACCATGTTCTGAAAACAATTCAAGATGCTTCTCCATCTTGAATAAGAATAACGCAGCATTGACCAATATTGATTCAATCATCTGTTAATTACGACTGGATTTTCATTGATGTGCGTTAAATAGAAACTTAACAGAGAAAGCCACGAATATGATGAAAAATCCCTAACTTACTTGAAGAACGGTCCTTTGTCGATTTCAAGAAAAGACGGATCTCTGTAGAGATAGCGCATGTCCACCTGACATCCACAGAGTACAATCGGAACACGAGGGCACAGTCGCTGGATCTCTGGCAGCCAGTGGTTCCACACATGCTGCAGGGACCGTGGCTGGACGACGGAAAAGCAGACTAAGATGACGTCCGCCCTAATATCGTCAAAACCACAGAAACAACTTCAGAACATCTGCGGCAGCCTTTAAATTTAAAAGAATCAAGTGATATGCTAATTAATACAAATATTTAGTTGGAATATTCTTCGTAAAATTAGGAATGAGTGTGAATACTGCCATCAAGTTAGAATTGCCGGTAGTCATCTCTTAAACTATTTCCTGGGTGAGTGAGTAAGCGAAAGAGTGAGTCACAATGTCAACTGGTGCCAAGTGCCTATTGTTCTGACTCTCTGCTCCTGCATCCATCACACTCCATTCCCTTCATTGTTCTATTTCCTTTATCAGACACTCACAGGAACTGCCACCACAAGGTTTGCCCAATCTGCCACAGATACTAGCAAAATAACCACTTGAAAAAATTACATATATATCTACAAAGTGAAGAGCCTGCAAAGTACATAGCAGCTGCAGACAATAGCTCAACAAGCCAACAAAAGGTGAATAAAATCAAACACAAATCACCCATGAATGCATCAACCCAACCCACCTACACACTTAGTCAGAAAGCCAAACACTCAATAAACCACTTTATAGTCACCCACCAGCAGTCCAAACATGCACCTACCCAACAACACATACAGCAACCAATCATCCAGCTACGATTCCATTCAGTTACAGAGTCCCTGATTAGAATCAAGATTTGTACCATAAAGGGGTGCAAAAAGTTTATAATGGCAGCCAATGGCAATATTTTCCAGAGGCTCGCAGGCCAGGGTGCCAAAAGCACCTCAGAAAAATTGGGGTGCAGAAGAGGACTTAGTGAGTACTCCCAAAAAGTTTGAGCAAAAATTAAATCTTAAATGGTGCTGCATAGTCTTAATTTTGATTTCCATTTAATACCAAAACATATACAGCAGATATGGTAAAAAAATAACAAATTTCAACTTTAGTCTAAACCATTGCATTGTTATTAGGCATGGCTTCAATAGCAAGAAGAAACATTGTTGTGTGCCTGAAATGGCCCATGGGCCAGACTTCTGGCACTCCTGGCCCAGACCAACCAAACAACAAGGCTGCTGAATAATCAGGGAGAACATGTGTGAGAAGAGACCTGCCAAAAGCGAACCGCCTGTCTTTGTTGTGATCTCCAAACGTATCCCAAAGACGCAGAGAGATGCTTACATTGTCCACAGTACACCAGGATCTCTGAAGGGCCTGCCAAACAAAACAATAAAGAAAGACTTCAGAATAAGAAAACTTAATAGGAAATTAAGATGCACTGTGGTAAGAACCTGAAATGACTTTTTCATGCACATTTATCTTCAACTGAATAGTTCACCCTATTAGAGGCACTTTAGAAATGTTTCAATACAATACAATGCAATATTATACTGGTCGATTGGGTGCACTGCAAGCACATTTGATCAGCAATGTGTTGAGAGTATATCTACGCAATTGTCTTGAAGATGTACTTGGTATTCATTTTAAACATTAATGAAATTAAATGACACATTATAATAACATATATCATGATAAATATGGCGATTTGCAGCTCTAATGGCTAAAAAGACACAAACAGATGAAGTCAACATTTGAATAAAGACTCATTTATCCTCATATGCTGCAAAAACGCCGTTAACTGTGTTAAAGAACGCTACAAGAATAAGACAGATCGCGGTGGCACATCGCACCCAGTAACTTGTCAAGCACACATAAAATAAATAAATAATACTAAAGTGAACATAACAAATCAGCGTTTGCTGGCAGAGGACAAACAATACCAAGTTATCTATTTCTACATCTGTCTAAATTTTTCATTCCTGAGGGCCATTCCATACCTTAGGCATACAATAGAAAAGAAATTTAAACAAACAATGAAGTATACAATACCTGTGGGTTTTTGCGATACTGGTCAATTGCCCAGACGGTTGGAACGTGCGTTTGCACGAGTTGTGGCAGACTGTACTTCGTTCCGAACGCACGTGAACAGATAAGGCGAGTCTTTCCAACTCCAGTGTCGCCAACGACGACGCACTTGATGACCTGTAGTTCACTGACAATATCATCTAGATTAAGATGACTTGAATCCATCATATTCTCACTCACACAAAACGCAACGCAGCTGCATATGTAGAGTCCAGCCGAGAGAATGACACACGCACACGCAGCAGCAGCAGCGGCACTCAGTTGATCAAAGTCTTCAATGTACTCTTCTTCTCAAGTCTTTTACATCGCTTGTCATCTCTTGACCTCTCACCTAAGTAAAATAATACTCAACCAGTAAGAGCAAATCAGTCAATGCAGATGATTTACTCTTCGCTACCAGATTTATCTGGTCGTCGTCTGTGTTTGGGTCGGTTGTTGTGTTGCCTTATTATTGGGACAACTGCCAGTGCTGTCAACTGTCCTCTTCAGTGTCAAGCTCAGCTGCCTTTCAGCAAACAATCTACAGCTGACAATCTATAACACAAAATAAAATACTGCAATAAAGCTTTCAGGCACCTGCTCAAACGTATATAGAATAATGCTACGAATTTCTCTCAGCAGCAAGTTAATACCTTGAAGAGAGCAGAACACTCAACAATTGGCTGTTAATCTATGTAGGTGTAGGTGTAGGTGGGTGTAGTCCTCTCAAGCACACACACACCTTTTTATGAGAAATGGGTTGGTTTGAACTTGCAGGTGACTCAAAATTGCTCTGAGAAATGAGAAATCAGTCATGCATAGTTGGACACTCTGACACACATGCAATGAAACATTGCAATATACTGACATCATAAAATGCAACATGAATTGAAATCCATCCATCAACCCTTCCCTCCCCTGCCCACCATTCAGACTAAACTGGCTCAGAAGACAGTCATCATATTTGGTTCACTTCTGGAGAATAAATCACTTCAATTCTGCAACCCCTTCCCCTCTCTCACTCTTTACCAGCCAAAGCCTCACAATGCTAGTGTAAATTTGAAGTTGCATTGAGCTATATATAGATGCTATTCTTGAAATTCTACTTGGAGGTCCCATGTTTTCTAAATTCCTTTGCTGACACCAACGACATCAACACCATGGGGCATGGCATGGCTGAGCTAAATTTGGCTGCAAGTTATTATGTACACTTGTACAGGCAACATGGTTAATGTAGTTAATGAAGCTAATGAAGCTGGTTTAGTCTTATCATCATCTGCCCTTTGCTCCTTGTTGTTGTGTGCTCGTGTTTTTATACTTTGACCACCGCATGACTGTGCCTAATCTGAATTAAGGTCTAGTTTCATGGCCCAACTAATTTTAACTACCAGTCATCATAGCTAGAACCTGAATTCAGTGTGGAGGAGTAAAGGAACACATGTTAAAACTTCCCTTGATTAATGACTAATTCTGATAGCATATTTAACAGAATAACCTTCTCTCATGTCTGGCTAAGGCAGGCTATGTCAAAATATTGCTTGTTGTACTATATGATGTTTTTGATAAAACGAACAGTCATTACCTCTCCTACACAGACAGTGAAGTATGTTTATTGAGTTCCTCAAAATGAAAAGCCATAAAATTTTGGCCAAAGATCTGTGGCAACATAACTGAACGCGTGTTAGCACTCATAACTGAATGACATGTTCAGAATATGTGACATAAGTGGTCTGTTAGGTTAATGAGTTGGGTCAGTAATGAGACACACTGCAGGTTCATGCCTGTTCAGCAGATCTGTGTATCCACACGTAATGACTCTGAAGAAGTTGTTTGCACACACGTTGTACCTCAGTCATCTAGCAGTACAACGACTACAACGTGGTACCAACATAAGCCAGGAAGTAAACACAGCAAGCCCTACGCTACACTGGTACAGTGTCCAGGTCCATGAGATTCGTCTATGTCCATAACAATTCTCAAAGAGAAGGATATGACCACCTGGAGCTCCTATATTCGAATAGGGATACATGGAAGATTTACTATTACCAGTCATCCACTAAATAGTTATCCAACATCTGAATAATTGTCAACTTCATCATAACTATTTCAATGCGTGACACATGCCTTCTCGAGAGACATTTGAATATCTATGAATTTTCACAGATTAACCTTGCTGGCCGAACTGAATACCAGACTGCTATAATATGACAGTCACACACCGGTAGTTAAGTTAAATCTTATTGCTGCAACACTAGCAATTAACCCCCAATGCACACACCCATTGATGAATTTTGGCATTTCTTAAAGTATGAAAACAGTTATAAATGTATAGAAATACTACAATAAAATAATACTTTTGGGCATGCAAAATTGTCCTCAACCGCAGTCAAGTGTTGAGACAAGTGCATGGCTCAAAGCAAACTTCTTGGGTGAAAGGATGAATGGATATCTCGTGTGGGATGAAGAGAGAAGCCTTTGTAATGTTCGACTGGCCAAGTGGGAGTGAGCAAGCAATTGAACTGGCATGATGACAGGTGACGGACCTTAGAAAGCAAAGACAGGTGGACACATAGGACGTCATAGGGAGGCAGCCAGACAAGAAAGGCATCTAAACAAAGACCATCAAGCAGCTACGAAAAGTAAAAGATGGTGGCAAAGAAAGTTGCTTCAAATGCTTTCAAACTGCTTTACACCATAAAAACATACAGTTTATACGTCGATGGTTAAAACTGCATATATATATTAGGGTGGTTGCATCTCTAATGGAAAATTTTCAACTTAAGATCTCATATTTCTCCAACCCGCCCTTCCGTGCCACTTGGTCTAAAACCTATGTAGCCCAAAAATTATCAGAATTGAAAAATATTTAGGACTTGCGCAACGTCGTTGAAGTTTAGTATTTTACAAATAATTGTCGTAATTTTGAGCATAAGTATTATTTACTTCAAAGTCTTAGAATTATAGTTTTCTGACAGAAATACTTTATGATTTTTACTTAGGCACAGCTGAAAGGTATATTCTACAATGTTTTTGGCATCAGTGATTGCTAATTATCTATTTTTATGAGCATTTTAGCGGTAATTGACAAGTGAGGGAATTCCTGCGAAAAATGATCTATTCTGTCCAATGTTACGATCTTTTATTAGTTACATTCCAAGTCATCAATGCACTACCGTACACAATACACATAGTCTTACATACATTAGGCCTATTATTATATCTTAGGCTGTATAGTATCTCGTGCATTGTAGAATTTATCATGTATTAGGCCCTATAAGCTTACAGTGTTATGATGCAAAGGTTCTATGTAATTGTTTGTGTTCCAAACAACGATATCCTTGCTCTCCCTTCCTGTTCGACCTGTTGTATCGGCTTACAGACATGTTTTTATCTTCACCACTTGAACATGCTTTGCTTGTTCATTGCTGAACTTGTTTCCAACAACGCCATGCATAATTATTATTTTTAACATATACAGCATTATAGGGGCATTATTTAAATGTCTGCATCTAATAGTGAGAAGGCGATGCCGATTACAATAGCGTTAGTGGTAATAGCGCATGCTAGAGGACAGAGGAGAGCTTCAAAGGTTCCAAGCTCCCATCTTGAAGAGACGTTCTAGCAGAGTACTGCTCAAAGTACTGCTCCATCATCATAAGCGTGAAAAACTTGGGATCAGGGACAGTATCACTCAGACTACTAAGCAGCTTCTTTGACAAAGTTCCAACTCAGGAGACTGAGAATATCTGGAAGCTGCAGACCGGCAAGGTTTAAAGAAGCTACCATCGGCTGCAAACCCTCAATAACAGTAGCCTAAATGGATGACGAGAGCAATTTACTGCTTGAGGATGTTGCTATTTCAAGACAAGTATCCTCTAGGCTACAGCAGCGATTATAGTCAAAGAGTCGGCTCATCTTATGACGAATATGTGTGGGAGCATCCGGAAATAATTAACTAAGCTTATTAGACTATTTGGGACATGCATCTACATGGCCGCCATTAGTTTCAAACCCCACCAGCATTCAGCAACCACTGATCCTAGGAACGATCTAGTACTGCTGTTTTATCTCTCTTTATTTCCACGGAGGGTCATTGCTGATGCCGCTGTGACACCCTTTGGCCGAAATCTCTGGTGTTTATCCAAGCTGTTGGCAACCTTAGGTTTCTTTCACAATGACATGTCATTGGGAGAGAAGAAATTGATCATAGCAGTTCTAGTGGACAAAGAACGTTCTGAGATCCACAAACGTATACAACAACTCTTCTCCCAACCATTCGCAAAAAAGGCTAGATCGACATCATTTCGTGATAAATTTAACCTATGACCTGTTCTGCATCTTGAATTAAACTACTAGATGCACTTCTGGAACACGAACCAGTTAAGCGGTCGTATAAAGCATGAAGACTGCATGAAGAGCTCGACAAGCTGGAGATCCATAAAGATGATCAGTGATCTAGCTGAGCGAGGTGTCACCCTTATTCAGCATTTCAATGCCTCAAGTACAAGGAATGAACAACGAAAACAATTTATATGAGAAGTTGTAGAAGAACATCGCAACTCGTTCTCAGCACAAACAAAAGAGAGTGCCGCAGAGTCTTCAAGGTCACATTGACATTGATTAAATACCTAAGCAGCAATAAAAATAATTGCAATCTTGATCACCAAACAGTGTAATGATTGGTAATCATGTATGCAATAATATAGTCACATTGTATTGACTTCTGATTTGAGGATGCATGTTTTATTATGCTTGCAATTCAAGTTTTCGCTTCTTTGGTACACGGTGAAACTTTGATGGTGTTGCGCAAGTCCTAAATATTGATATTTTCTCTCACAACTTTTTGTGTGATGTTTCTGGATGGAATGGCACCAAATGGAAACTTGGAGAACAGTAGATTCCAACTTTCATTTCTAACGACCACCCTAATATATATGCATATATATATACATACATAGATATATATATATATAATTTGGTTCATATCTGTTTAAGACGCAGTTTTATTATCAGAGCTGATGAGTCATTGTTTTAATTATATGTAAGCTGAGCCCAGCGAGACCGAAGGTGAAAGTCATTCAAGGCTAAGCACAGCACGTAGAGTAAAAGGCTGAACGTGTTGCTTTCACACGTATCACTTACAGCGCTAGGAATAGCAGGCGTGTACACCAGAGAAATGAAATCTAAATATTGGCCGACACCTAACCACTGCTATAACATAACAAGCTATTCTAAGATCAGAATGAGACCAACCAGATCAACATGGGTTCAGCCACACAAACAAACAAATCAAAAGAAAAAAGCAGTTGCTTACAATAGTTCTACTGCCATGTCATGCTGCCCTTTATGGATGCTGAATCTGGGAGATATTGAACATTGTCAAACCCTACAAACAATGTAATATTGTACTTATGGGACTTCCTATGGGTCTCCCAAGATGCGACTCCCTATCCAATCAGTCTCAAAAGTCACTGCTCATAGCACAACTTACCGGTACTCGGTTATATTACATTTCCACTTATATGGCTGAAGTCTTATACTGGTTCACTGTTACCTCTTGTATCCAAAATAAGATCATCCTTCTGAAATCCTGGCCTCCAAATCCCAACTTGGTCTTATCCCCCAAATATCTCTCCAACTACATGCGTAAGGCTCTCTCTGTGACATCTGTTTGCCTCTTGCCCTCTACCAATTGTTTTGACCTCTTTGCCCCTCATGATTGGTGTGCCTTGGCTCAGAGCCGGGCATTTGCTGTGTTAGCTCCCTCCACAATCCACATGGAATGGGGTTCCCTCTTCTATGGACTAAGCTCATGTCTGGACTCTACCATGCATCCTCTCTCTCTCAAGCTGCTTCTTTTCCTCTGGGTGGGGCTTTTGTGCTGAAAGCGCCTCTGAATAGTCCATGCTGTGAAAGATCATCTGTAGATTTATAGATACGATACGAAAAGTAGACAAAAAGAGCTGGCTGCATATCAGATGCATCAGGCAAGCGGGTCGTCCTTGAATTAAATATTAGTACAGTCATTGATGCATTCCAATTGCTTCGGTTGTCAAATAGATCAACGGTCATGAATAGACTGAGGCTCTGTGCTAAGTTTTCAAGTGGCACTGTTTTTAGTCATCCACTTTAATTTTTTTCGCCCCTCTTGCTTATTTTTCACTACATAGGTTCTTCATTCTTCCATGGTCAACCAGCTGCAATTACCTTTTTCTATTATGAGTTTCATTGCACATAACTGCTTTTACAAATACACCAATTCATTTGCAGCTGCACATTTTATGTAGAACCGCACTCTAAAAAAGTTATGTGCTAATATAACCCCTCCGTTCTGCACAGAGGGGAGTGCTCTTGGTACCATTCGCACGAAAGACAACCATGCAGAATAAAGTCTTTTCAGTGGTAGGTCCAGTTGTCTGAACTGGGTGCCCACAGGAGCTACCTCTGTTTCCTGAGGCTCTCACTGAAGCATTTAAAAAACTCAAAACTGTCCTCTTTGTCATGCTAAAGTCAGGAGCGCTTCTGCGTAGTCTCTTGAAAAAGCGCTATATAAATTCTGGAATGTATTAATGAATTTTTCATCGCTCAGCCAATTTCTACTTGCTCTATGACATGTTTTTTCATCGCTCATCCAACTTCTTGCAATAATTTTCGCCTTGAAATGATTTACGACGCTAGACTACACGTTTAGGTAAACACGCACACTGAGTCCCCGTACTCCAAACAATATGGCCACCGTAGATGCGTGCATAACAGAGCGGCCCGACATACGGCCTAATATTTCCGCGAAAATTAAAGGACGCTTCAATTTCAGCAGAATGACTGCACTAACCCTAAAACTAACCCTAACCGACCCTCACGGCGCCTAACCTGAGCCCTAACCGACCCTCACGCTTTGCATGTTGAGATACATGTTGCGATGTCGTCGATCGGTCGCGTTCTAATTTTACGGCATTCGTTGGCAGCCATATTGTTTGGAGTACGGGGACTCAGTGTGCGTGTTTACCCACGTTTACATGCAAGGAATTGCCTTTCTCTTACGAACAGCTGATGCACGTACTTGCGTATCACAAACCATGTAGCTATTGTACTGTTTCACAATTGCAATCATTTAAATCAATTTGCAAATGGGCCATTAGAAATTTCCGCTTTTCATCTAGATTGGTAATAATTATAGAGAATTAAGGCAAAATCATCCATTACCGTGCCGCTGTGTATATAATATAAAATTATATCAGTCAAGTAGCGTTCGACATCTGTATTACTCTGTCATAAACTACAGCTTCAGCAGAATCAATCTGAAACTTCATTTCACAATAATACAGTAATTACTTGCTTGTTTGTCGTACAGAAGACACCGACAATTAAACGCAACATAATATTAAACATCGCATTGTTAATAATGTAAAGATCGCATCGCACTGTTATGAAATTATATACAACTTTTTGCACCGTAAACAAAGTGACGTCATGGCAAACAGTTATCTAGCGCTTCAATAGAGTTATATATTATTCGTTTAATTCATGAAAAAGTGCAGGATGACACACCGCAGCCTGGTACATAGAGACGTTAAGAGAAACAAACAACATGAAATTTAAGCGTCTTCCTAAATAGATCATTGTTAATAAGATTTAATGATTTAATGATTGCTAGCGCTCTTGTAGAGGACTCGATCTGGCAACAAAGTTTTTATTGTCTTTTTGCGGGAGCTGGAAATTATGATGCCTAACCTGACCCTAACCGACCCTCACGATGCCTAACCTGACCCTAACCGACCCTCACGACCCTTAAACCTAACCAACACATAGGGACCCGCTTACTATAACTAAGCCGAAATTTTGACGTCGGGGTCGAAGGTTGTAAACCGTAAGCCTACGTACTAGACATTGGGAGAAATAGGACGCAAAGGACATTATGGCAACTTTTCATATGACGGCGCGTAGCAAGCGCTCGTCAGCATTGCCGGCGCTAGGGTACCTGTCAAGAGACTCAAGGTCCCCCCCCTAAAAAAAACAAGAGGCCCCATACCTTCACTGGCGGAAACCTAGGGGGGACAGGGGGGACGGTCCCCCCCAATGAAGACGTTGGGGGGGACGGCCCATGCATTTGTCCCCCCCCCCCAATGTTCAAGCGTTAGGACATGTACACAATCTTCAGTAGTGAATTAGAGCGAAAAAAATGTTTAGCAGATGAAGTAAATATTTATAATGATATGAATTCCCGAGCAATCCAGGCTCTAACCAAAAGTTATTAAGTCCAACGTTGGGTAGTTTGCGAACATTATACTGTATGAATAAGACACCTCTTTTAACATGTTACCAATTTTTACAAAATCCTTGCTAAACCCAACGTCACAAATTCACAACGTCATCGGGTTTCTGTTACATTCAATTCAGTTTCTCTTCGATCAGGCTCAAATCAGCGTCATGTTCAACATTAGAAGTAATATGGAAAGTAAATACGTACGTAAGTAAGTAAGTAAGTAAGTATTTTGTTTATTAATCCTCTTGAAAACGAACAATGGCATATAGAACATCAGTGGGTCCATGGGCGGAGTTTATTACGGGCTAAGGGGGCTTCAAACCCCTCAAGAAGGCCCAGATTCGGGTCTGTCACAAGGAAAATGGTATAGTTTCCGGGGTTAGCCCCCAAGAAACTTTCACGAATGAAACTTGAATCCGACGATTAACACTTTTTTGTCCGGGAAAATAGCATGGTTGTTGTGAGACTTCAATTAAAGTCGTTGACTAAAACGGGTGTGCCCGGTAAGTTAGCATGGTTTCATGAGATTTCTACTAAATTTGACGTGTGTAAGAAAAAAGAATGGTTTTTATGAGATTTCAACCCGATGACTAAGAAAAGGTGAACACAATTTTTTGCCCGAAAAATAATATGGTTTTGGTGAGATTTTAACTAAACTCGATGTGCAAAAAATACGTTTACGCAAAATAGTATGGTTTTTATGAAAATATAAAATTTTCTATGAATAAAAAAAGGTGTTTACGGAAACATTATGGTTTAATGAGATTTCAATTAAACTCAATGACTAAAAAAGGTGTTTACGCGAAACAGTAAGGTTTTATGAGATTTTAATTAAACTCGATGAGTTGATGACTAAGAAAAGGTGTCTACGGAAAATAGTATGGATCTATGATATTTCAATTGAACTATATGACTAAAAAAGGTGTTTACGGAATAAATTATTGTTTTATTATATTTCGATTAAATTCGGTCACTAAAAAGGTGTTAACGCAAAATAGTATGGTTTTATGAGATTTTAATTAAACTCGATGAGTTGATATTTTAAAAAAGGTGTCTACGGAAAATAGTATGGATCTATGTTAGGCCTATTTCAATTAAACTATATGACTAAAAACGGTGTTTACGGAATAAATTATGTTTTTATTATATTTCGATTAAGCTGGATCACTAAAAAGGTGTTAACGCAAAATAGTATGGATCTATGATATTTTAATTAAACTAGATGACTAGCAAAGATTAATACGGAAAATAGTAAGGTTTTATGATATTTCAAATAAACTAGATGACTAAAAAAGGTGTTTACGCAAGCTAGTATGGTTTAAAAAAATTAGATTTTAATTAAACTCGATGACTAAAAAAGCTCATTAACTTTTGAATCGAGAAAAAAATTCCGGCACTGCTCAATCTGGACCAAGTCTCCGCCTCACATCCAAACTTCAAGTTTTTTAGCCCCCAAGAATGGAAACCAAACTCCGCCCACGATTTGGTCTCTTGAACGGATTTAGGCTATGCATTATGAGAATTGACAGGGCTTTTGAACGTGCAAGTTCACATAGATGTGTTGATTTAAAAAAGGCAGTTATACTGGTCTTACAGAGTTGTAAAAAATATCCTCGCAGCTAAAAATAGTTTCAAAAAATCCATTGTCATCTTATTGGCAGTTATTTACTAGGGAAGATCGAATGGTTGAGAAAGAGTCATACAGTTCTGAAACTTCCGTTGAAATGCTCTGATAGCAGATAATATTCAGCGGCGTAGCCACGCCCGGTCAATTATGGGCAATGACCGGGCTGGCAATTAACTCTGCCCGGGTTGGGCAGGCAAGAGAAATTGGTAAATTTTAATTTTGAGCTTGATAGTTTCATGCTTGGAAAATCGTGTGTAAATTACTTAAGGACTGAGTGTAATGCATTATGAGATGTGGCCAACAAGCCTGTAACCGGAGGCAAATCAAGACGCGGTATATATATGTGTGTATGTGTGTGTGTGTATATATATATATATAAATATATATATATATATTCTCCCTCCAATGCCTACATAAACGAAAACTTCGTCCCGGGTGGGGAGGGATGAATGGGCGGCCGAATGCCCAGACACTGAATATTATCACAGATCAAGACCGAGAGGTCATCGAGAGGTCATCTGTTGTCGCAGCTGTCGCAGTCATTAGTTAAGCTATGCTCCGGCTGCATGGTCGCTCTCTGCCTGTCTAATGATAGCCTATATTACACGTGTCGTCACTTCAAGTCTTCATCTGTTTCTTCCGACGGAAGGAGGAACCAGTCTCTCATAAATCACATCAGTCACATTTACACTTCTGACCCACAGAGTATACGGTTTCCAGTACCCCATCATTCCCGCAATGAATAGAGGACTTGTTCGTAGATTAAAGAGGTCAGCCGAGGTGACACATCAATATTGTTTAGGTCAAATGCCTGGAGAAGACACCAGACAAGGAAATGAAATGCTACATTAGACGATTATCTTAATTCTCATGTCGAAGCAAAACGAGGGAGGTGTTCCTCGCCTTTCTCGTCTGATGAATTACCCCGGCGACAGGTTTATGGGTGGGAGGTAGTCAGGGCGGTAGATTGGCTCTATAAGGTCTCTGTTCGAGTTCAATCGGTCTGCCACATTGTTATTATACACAGGGGTCCAGTCTTCCGAAGTTCGGAATTGTCTTAGGCCTAGATGTGTGTATAATTTAATTCAAACAGTTTTCAGGATACCTGCTGCTCTGACTTTATCCATGGGCGTCCGCAGGGGGGCGCAAGGGGGCGCATGTGCGCCCCCCTGGATTCTGCGCATATATGCAGAGAAATGTTGATTATTTGATGATTATTATCATTATTACAACACTTCATGATTATCGGAAAAGACTATTTCTCTATAGGTAACTATTTAAAATTAACATAGGAAGCGTAAGATTAACTAATAAGGCAGTATAGTGTATCGGCTGAAAAATACGATACGCTCCACAAGTAGGACTATGCTGCTTTGCTTAGGTGCAGCCTATTTTTGAAAATTCAACAGATGGAATTCTCTCTTGGTAATACAGAGATTCATAATTATTGTCTATACCCCGATATGGGAGATGAATTCACTCGTGTCCGCTAATAGCGAAGTAATTTGGCATCATATTCCATTTTAGCCGACCATTGCGAGATAACAGATCCGCTGAAGAACCGCCTATTATAGTGAGGATCTTACATACATGTATATATATACAATTTTTATATGCATAAATATAAGCTTACATAAACATATTTTGACACTATCTGAAGTTGGCTAGAGCGATGGTTTCCAAATAGGGCTTAATCACCTTCTTAGATGCCAGCTGGCACATGTTCTGCCACACCGTCTAAAGTCTAAACATACCCCGCTACATGAAAAAAGAATGCTAATCCAAAATTTATCTGAGTTGTCACAAGGTTCATTAAAACGGTAAATTCGTCTACAACACGTTGTAAGTCAGTCGGGCAATTTATCACAGGGATGGAGGAGACGAAATAATAATAGGAAAATTTCGTATCAACTGTGAGGGTCGACTGCATCGAGGGTCGAAGAAACTTGATAAACCTATATGAACAGAACAGATAAGCGTTTGTCTTTCGTGGTTTGATGCGTACACTTTGTTGTAACTGAGCGCTGAAGGAGGTTTACTTATACACAGCCGGTTAACGTGTGTTGTTTTGCTGTCGACAAACGAAACCGATTCCGCCTTCGACTGGGAAGGTAAACGTTTACTCGTATTAGGCCTAGGCCTACTTTGAAGGAGGGGAAATAGAAGAAGGGAATCTTTGCATAAACTCGATCTTTATTCAAGTCGGAAGCTGGTTGTAGTAGGCCCATGCAATATTACAAAATAAATAATAACAGAAGCTTCTTTTATATTCGAACAAAATAAAATATAAAATAGTAATATCCCTAGGCTATATCTTTCATTACTGATAGCGGTTTGTCACTCGAATGTTTCTGTTCCAATAGGCCTAATAAAAGAAGATATTTGTAAAATGCTCAATAAGTTATAGGTCTATAATAAAATTGATAGAGAGGGTACTAGCACCGAGGCAGTTAACTAGCGTCGAAAGTGGAATGGTCGGTTGCTTTTGACACCTTTTTTAGTCCCTGTGACAACCATTCAAAAGTTTGCGCCCCCCTAAAAAAATTCCTGCGGACGCCCATGACTTTATCGATGACTGATAACGGTAGGCCTAACTATAGCCAAATCAGATTCGCCTTTTTAATCTTACTAATCATTTTAAAATGAACAAATGTTATTAATTGATGCAGTAGGTCTATCATAATTAAATGTAGGCCTATACATAGACCTAATTGAGTGACAACTGATAGGCCTAGCTATCTAAATTCGGCATTTTTATGTTTATTCTCTTACCATAGGCTACTCGTTTAGTAGGCTATAGTCTTTATGACCTAGGCATGCATGACCTGATTGTTCGATAGGCCTAACAATGTTAATATTTTTCAGGCAGGTGGCAGCAAAATGTTGAATGCTAGTCAGTGAATTAGGCCTATAGTTACATCGGTTATGACATAGGTAGCCTATATAGCCTCGGCCTATTAGTTGCAAATTGCCACCTTCGAATTAATCAGATTGGTGTCTTAATTATGATCATCAATGTTGACTCTTTGTTGAGTTGGTTTGCTGCCCGGGTTCAATTTGGTGTCTAGCTACGCCACTGATAATATTATAGACATGAGTATGTTTTCATTTCTATCAGTGTTTCCTTTCCAGTCTTTCTATTAAACATAATTTGCATATAAAAAATTAAGGCAATGAATTTAGTCATGAATTTGAGTAAAAATTAGTACATTGCATGTTTTTTAATAATTATATATATATATATATATATATCATTGATTTAATGCATTACAGAGGTGTCTATGTTAATTATAAATGCTTCGAATGTTTTTTGAAAAGCAATTGTGTGAAATTTGGCACATTTCAATGGTAAGCCTATATAAATTCATAATATAAACTTTAAAAAGGTGTCTAATACAATCTGCACTTCGATCGTGTTCAATAACAAATTACAGTTTGAACTACTTCTACCGGGATTAAGAAAATGGATCATTTTTTATTTTTTATGACAGCTAAAATGCTACAATTAGATGTGAACATTAAAAAACAGCCTTCCTTCACCCCTCCCAACTCGGAGCTTCGCGCTTCAGCGATCGTCCTTCAGCCGCTCGTCCGTCCCCCCCAAAGTTCGGACCAGGTTTCCGCCCCTGCATACCTTGAACTGTCTGTCATCTCAGCAAAATTTCTCTTATACGTGCTGGAAAAGCCTTCAATAAATGTCACCTCCCAATTGTTAATTTTTTGGAATTTCCACGCTGTATTGGTAGCATTTTAAGCTGTCATCATTGCAAAATTGCTCATTTTTTAATGCTGTTAGTCGTGGCCTAATTAGAACTTCAGAGTGTCCCCTCTCCATTGTCTAAATTTGTCCGATTTGTCCAACTTTAATGGTAGCATTAGGCTTGGGCTGTCTTCTTAAAAAATTGATCATTATTGATGGACAGTGGATACTTATGAAATATTTCTGAAATATTGGGGATACAGGGACTCCGTCCCAACCACAAATTGTGGGGCCGTGCCCCTGTCCACACCCTCCGCCAAGTCTCCCCTTTGGTTGCGTAATATTATTTTGTATGCTTTGCATTAAAACATAATTCAGTGCGTGGTTTCAGGAATGAACCGTCATATGAAGGTATATTATTACCAACTACATTTGAGGCCCCTTGCAAACTTGAGATCAGACACACCAAGGACATCTGGGACCCTACACAGGGTTTAATTGTTGGGCCTCACGCAGGTTTTATTTTGGAGCCTCATCCAATTAGCAATTACAATAAGTTACAATTTATAAATGTTTTGTTTGAGAAAGTGGACGAAACAGTACTGCCTGTCAGTGCCCGAGTTAGTTTAAATGGCTTTAGGCCTACGCCCTACAGCCCATTGTGATTTAAAATTCGTAACTTATGCTACTGATTAATACTCATCAATACGGTTTTTCTTTGTAAATTAACTTTGTTCAATTATGCAATAGGCCTTGCCAACTCTAGAAACTTTATTTGAAATAAAATTCTGTAATGAAGTAGCCTAATAGGCTTTGGCACCTCAATCTTATGTAAGCTTAACATGTGATAACTCGCTAAAGTTAAGTTAATTAAAAATCTTCCATCTCTGAATAACTTGTTCGTAAGCCCAAATTTATTGTCAGCCACTTTAAGTTTTACGCTAAAAAAGATGAGCCATGGTAAAATAAAAAAAGTGCAGTTCTTGATTCGTTTGTGTTTGTAAATTGCTCATTTAAAAATCAAAATTCGTCCATCAACAAATGCCACTTTCTCGGAGTTCCACCCGTTATCAGCCACAAACATTCGACCATTGGACTCATCCAGAAGGATCCTCGATGGACATCGTAATCCGTATTTTTCTTTTGATAGAATTTCTCTCTTAAATTGCAAATTTGAATCCAGTAAACGAACTCGACTGTTGAATCTATCAGCGACCATTATGAATCCATTTCTGTCGATGGACAAATGGACTGGATCATTCAGTTGTCTGATGGCAGATCCACGTTTTCCACCGAATGACTTCTTAAGTTTTCCATCTGCATCCACTAAACAAACTCTCTGGCGATCATCACCACCACCACCACCAGCATCAAAATAGCCATGACTGACCACAAAAAGATCATTGGTCAGTTTTATAGCATGCCTTAGATAACGAATACCTGCGTTTGGTGAAAGAATTATTTCTCTGATCAATTGTCCCTCTGGTGAATACTCGTTCAATTTGCCTGTATTGTAATTGGTCAAAATGACATTCGATTCATTGGTAATAGACAGAGTACCCCAATTGTCTCCTGTTGACCATTTCCTTATTAATTTTCCTTTTGAATCAACTTTAAAGATATTCCTCGACAGCCCATAAACTTCGTAATCCATGATGTAGAGACATTTATTTTTGTCACAGGATCCTATGTCATTTGGATCAATTAATTCCTTCAAATTCCATCGACGTCTGAAGTTCAATTTCCTTGAATCATAAACTTCAATTTCCGAACTCTTTTCGCTCACAACAAACAATTCGCTGTCTAAGATGGTCAATCCAAAGATCGCTTTGTTGTCATCTTTTGCTGCTTTTGTTTTGATCGTCTGAATTAAGACCGGATCCGATACATACCGAAGTTGATCTGAAAAAAAGATGCAAAAGCACTGGGCAATTTTAAACATCATATAAAAATTAAAGATTTTCTAAAAGAATTACTAGTTTAAACCGTGTTCAGTGCTTAGAGTATGGACAAATAAGTGCCTGGACGCCCCTTACCTAAGTTCCAAAAGAAGTGCCTGGACGCCTCTAACCTTTCAAGATTATGCTGGCCAATAAGTGGCGAGACGGTGTCCAGATTTTAAAATAAGTGCATGGACGCCGTCCATGACCGTCCTGCCACACTTTAAGCCCTGACTGCGTTTAAGCAAGCAATAACGACGAGCACGATGATGATAGTGCATGCTAAGGCAAATAAACAGCGACAGAGAAAACGTTGGGGGACACAAGCAGTCAGACAGATTCATCAATGGTATCTGTCGATATTTCTCAATGAACATGAAGCAGCAAGAGCAAAATGACCACATCTATGGTTTCAAGTGACTGTCAGCTTCAAGGCCGTTTTGAAGGGTCTTCGAGTGTCGGTGCAAAGCGTTTCTTACACTTAGGCTAGTCCCTACTGATTTTACAGAAGGTTTTTAAGTAACACTGAGACTCGCATAAGACATTTAGCCATTAGGAACAAAACTCTCGGCTCAGGGCATTCGGTGCACCAAACCGAATGTACCTATGGTAAAAACGGCCTTGCTTAGCGTGTAGGCTAACTGCAACGTTGCTATAAATGCATCTCAACTGGTTTCTTACCTTGTTTCATCCTCAATAGTTCATGCTCCAGTTTCTGAACTTTGTCTTCTGCCTTGATAGTCATTTCATGCGCCTTATTAGCCTCAACTTCGTTATTTATATCAATTCTGAGCTGTTCATTTGCTGATCGTAAACTCGGGTCAGTTTCGAACCTTCGTTCTGCTACCACAATTTGTTGGCATGTTTTCTCTGGCTTCGATTGACCTTCTTCTAAAAATAATAACAACTTGTTTCAGACGATAATATTTAGTAATAATTATTCCGTAAGCTTCATTGCATGCATGTTTTGCAATTTGAAGCCTGACAGTCAGAGCAGCTGTCTTTAGTAGCTTGTGCTGTGTACAGGCGAGGAACTTCTTCATACCACTTTTGAACACCATCTAATGAAGAACTACCTAGGATAGATCTTGAGAAGATTCACAATTTTTCGCCCACTCGAGAGTAGGCTTATATTACAAAATCAGACAAATTACCCAGAATTCAGGTGGTTACCGTGATGCAGAGTACGCTAATGCAGTGACACAGATCCAGTGGGAATTGGTCATCTGCTCTGCATGCTTTTCACGTGATATATTTGGGACATTGTTTCGACTAGATGATGACCTTTAGGTGAAGAAGTATACACAAGACAATCTTTGAATAATCAGGCCACATTATAGCACTACTCCAAAAATAGAATGGAGAAGCAGCCATAACATAGACTGCCCTTGTGTCTGGGAATCAGTTATCTCCCTTATAAAACAGATTAGAAGCAGATGGGCTGAGGGAGACATATTGCTTAATTTTTAACATCTGACGGGTAGCTGAGTCTATAGCACCTCTAAAAAGTTCTGCAGACGCACTATAGACTAGAAGTGTTCTTTTACAATATATTAGTCCTAGGCCTATATACATTAATATAAATTGTACTTTTAGCAAGGCATAAGCTGTTGATGCTGTTAACAATGAAACCACTGACCTTGAATTTCGCCAATCAAATTGTCACAGCAATCCAACTGGAAATGTTTGAGTTCTGATTTTCTGAAGAAAAAATTAAAGGGCTGAATTTCTATTTCAGTCATATGTTGGCATTGTTGTTGCAACTCAGTTGATCTGGAAGACAAGTCAGAGAATGCGCAACAGATGTCGCTAGCTGATCCTTTAGCCATTATACTCTGACAATAGGAATTGTATGTTTCTAAGCACGATAGATATGTATCAATATCATCTGTGTCCAATTGGATTTCTTTCTGTTTGTCCTGTCTTATCGAACATAGATCTTGCAGAAGGGAAGTTGCATGTTTTTCTATTATCTGTTTCATTTCATTTTTTCTTTTCTCGATATCACATTCTAAGGTTGTAACTCGTCCCTGTATAACTTCCTTCACCTTCATGAGATCTGCCTTTCTATTTTCAGCTTTTGATCCGCATTCATATATTGCTTCAACATTACTTTCAATCTGTTTCCGAAAGCCATCCACGAATTTGTCGACATGAGAACCATCGTGATTCTTATGCCCATCAATGAAGCAGATGGCGCATAAAACCGTTTTACAATCAGCACAATATACATCCAATACCTTCTGTTTATGCAGTTCACAAACGCATGGTGCTATATTTGTCAACGCTGTTTGGCCACTTTCAAGTTCAGTCATTGGTATCAATCTATGATGCTTTGTCAATTTAAATTTTCTATGATGTTTGCAGCATTCCTGACAAAACTTCTGGTTGCAATCAACACAATATGAATCAGCTGCTAAAATTTCCTTACCTTCTTCTTCATTTTCTTCTACACATGCATCGCATAAAGGCATTGATGACTCGGGTTGATTCGACAGATTTTCCACCTCTATCAGCCTCTCGATGAAAAAATTCTTAGGAAGTCCTTGAAACCCTTTTGGCGGAATCTTGAACATTTGTCTACAGATTGGACAAGGCATCTCATCTCCAGGTCCTTTGTTTGTTTTGAATCCAGTAGTTTGGATACATTTCAAGCAGAATGTATGGATGCATGGCAAACCTTTCGGATCGGTGTAGACTTCAGTGCAGATGCAACATGTAGTTATATCGTTGAGCTCTTGCTTTTTAACATCCTCACTGTCTAAGTCGATCGCAGCCATTAGTATTTCTGTTAATTTTACAGCAGGGGTTATTTTAACGTCCAGCTGGACACAAAGTGTGGTTAAACCGTAGTTTAGGTTGCTAAATTATTTGGCCATTTCCCGAGGTTGCTAAATTATTTGGCCATTGCTAAATGTATATACAAGTAATTTCTGGATCACCAGGTTCAATCCAGCTTCCATTTCAGCTATAAAAATGCCTTTATCCAGCTTCCATTTCTCAAGCGTTTTTCCGTCAATCCAGAATAAATTACTATACTGCCATTTTTCTTCTCGCGTTTTCAGTTTATATTGCTACTTCCGGTTGCGAATGTTCAGCGCGTTATATGGCGCGCTATGTTCATGAATGGGGGTGTTTCTTAATTTAGCAACCTAAACTGCGGTTTGACCCAAAGTGTGTAGGCCTAGTTGGAAAAGAAATTTGTGCAGTTGAAAATAAGATTTTGTGCAGTAACTCATAGTGCTATAGTGAATGAAGGACTAAAAAAGGGTCATCAGTTTTGGGGGTGCCGGGAAAATTTCAATATGGTAATATTTTCACGGGATTTCGACGATCAAACATTTGGTCCCGACGACTAAAAAGGTCGTTTTGTGCAGTTCTAAAATTTTCTTAGAATAACCCCTGTTATACAGATAAGATCTTAAATCGAAAGAACTTTCGATTGAATCGAATTTACTATTAAGGATTCTGAGGATAGGTTACTTGGAAATATTTTGTGGTCATCGATTTCACTTTCAGCCATAGATGGCGCTCCACTTAAAATTCCGTTTCTATCGCTAAGGATCATAGAGATGTATTATATAAATATAACGCTAGATGGAATATCACGTCTATACATTGATTTCGCTGTCCAAAAATTCCACCCGACCAATCACATACTCTAAAATTCCACCCGACCAATCACAGGCGACTTCTCACACCAACCGTCGTTTAAATCGTAGTGACGTAAATTTGATTGCAGGGCAGATACGTCATACTCTCTTTAGCGTATATATTATAATAAATATATCGTACATTAGCCCGGTCAATTAAGTCTTGAACCCGCTCATTTACTATGGCAGGCAAATTTTTGCACGAAAAGTTTCGAAATAGACTCAAGAATATGTGGTAGAAATCCTAATAAAAAGCGATATGGGGAAATATTTAAAATTTGAGTTTTTATTTGTGAGCAGCAGTGATGCCACTGCTGGGTTCTTCCACTAGATCTTGTTTTTGCGGTCGTCTGGGTTTCTGAAATTTTCTAATTAAAATCTGGGTTTATTTTAGCTAGCTGGACATTGTGCATTTACAAGTTAGTAGTTACAACCATAGGCGTAGGGGACATTTCAGCGTTGGGGGGGCAAAAATGAGACTTTTGCCCGAAAACTTTTTTCGTCCGGCCGAAATCTTAAGAAAAATTTCCGTTACGTTTGCCCGAAAATTCTGACGACCTTTTTCTAGTCATCCGACCGAAATCTTCTGAAATTTCCCGTTAATTTTTGCCAGAAAGGTTTTTTGTTCGGGCAAGTCTGATTTTTCGGGCAAGAAGACCCGGAAAAATTAAAAAAATTTAAAACTTTTTTTATTTTTCCGGGTCTGCTTGCCCGAAAAATCAGACTTGCCCGAAATTTGGGGGGGCATTTGCCCCCCCTGGACCCCCGCCTCCTACGCCTATGGTTACAACACATGAATATTGGAAATAACTTTGACAATTGATATTTTTTGGTAGTTAAAAGTTTGAACTACATTTGATTCGATTTAAAAAACATTAATTTTTGCTAAACCTCATAAAAAAATCTAACTTTATTTGAACAACGGGTCTAGAATCGCCTATATAAATAGTCTGGGTTTTCTGGAGTTTTCGTAAGGAAAGCTGGGTTTATTTTTGAAACCTTAGTGGCAACGCTTGGTGAGCATACTGGTCAAAAATGAATTGACGATAAATTTTTTAATTATCTAACAACTTCTCCGGGTACTTTGACAAAACTTACTTAAACGTTGCACAATAAACAATTACTTGCTTACTCTATGAAAAAGAATAAATTTTAGTCCCATACGACCGAACCACCGAACGCAATCCCGCCGCGCCCGTAAGCAAAACAGCTTCGGAATGGTCGCGATAAAGTCCCACAATATTTAACGATTTAAACATATTTCCCCATGTTTGAATTTGTTAGGATTTTTACTGTAGTTTAGTAGGGTATTTACGTACAATATTCTGCCAAAAAAGGTCTGCCATAGTAAATGAGTGGGTTCATGATGAATTTCCCGTATTTTTGACTGGCCTACATCTCAAATGGTATAGGTAGCTTGGCTTGTGACGTCACTGGCGTGATTTCCGTTAATAATTATTATATTAAGGTCGTTGATAACTTCACATTTCCATGCAGAGGAGATAGGCCATACTCTCTCTAGCCTATTATAGGCCTATATTTTATATATAATTATAGCGTACATCTCTATGCTAAGGATCATGTTTTGAATCTCCTAATTCAATGTAAATTATATCAGTTTGGCGTCTAATATAATAGTGCAACTGTGAGTCCTGTCTGCTTAGCTATCAGTTGTTTGCATGAGGTCGTTGGTTGTTTGTATTGAAAATACAGTGCAATTTCGACTAAAATCGGTCCATAAGTTCAGGGGCCATGAGGGCTAACAGGATGACATTTTAAAAATCTGTAAAAAATATCTGTAGGCCACACATGAACAAAATCATGGGAAAAACTTGAGTATGAGTGTTTTCTGTAACTTGTTTTTATTTTATTTTTCTGGACAACCCTAATGTGCAATTAATAATAGGCTAATCTTCGTTTAATTTTCAATCTGACACACCGTAGAATGATTACAGCTAGTAGGCCTACCTACCGTACAATTAAAGCAAAGATTTGATTAAAGTTAGCCTATAGGCCTACGAAATACGGCCCACTATAGCACGACACGCAGGTCGGCTTACAGCAGTGGGTTCAATAGCTTAACACTATGGCGTAAGTGCTGGATCACTCCTGATACTGCCAAGCCAGGAGTGGGAGTGGCGATCTTATTTTTCAACAGACCCGAGGCAAACAACGCAACAGAACGCGCCACTGGCAACTAACAGAAAATTCAAATAGGCCAAAATTTTTGCCCTGCGCGAGGCTTGAACCCGGGTCGCGTGCATGACTAGCCTACTCAGTTTATCGACCAGCGCTCTCTCAACTGAGCTACGGACCCACCCCAATAGGCAATAGCTCAGTTGAGAGAGCGCTGGTCGATAAACTGAGTAATCAGTATCGCGACTCGGGTTCAAGCCTCTCAGGGCAAAAAATTTATTTGAATTTTCTGTTAGCTGCCAGTGGCGCTTTCTGTTGTGTTGTTTGCCTCGGGTCTGTTGAAAAATAAGATCGCCCCTCCCACCAGTGCGTCACCCGTGATATTTGTGTTTTCCGAAAAATTACTCTCCACACCCACCCCACCCACCACGCCCCACCACACTCCGACCTCCACCAACGCCAACTTGTGCAAAATTCAGTGTCCCAGCTGCTGTACACTAGGCTAAGGCAGAACGTCCAAGCAGTGGCGTAACTAGGAACTCGGGGGCCCATAGACAAAATATGAAGGTGGGGCCCTCTCCCTACGGCAATTATTGAAATGTATTATTACTTATTAATTTACTGAAATGCTGATGTATAGTTGTGAACAAGGTACTAGTACAAATTACAGTAAGGCCTAAAAATTAGTGTGTCCGGTAACCCGATCGACCCTCTTTTATTGCCGCGACTAAAATAATTTTGTAAAAAGATTTATTTAGAAACAAGCTTAATAAAAAAAAAGTTGAAAAAAATTTCAATTAAAAAAATTTTTTTTTTGCATTTGTATTGCAATAGGCAGTTTATACTTGCTTAGAACACGTATACTTTGTTGCAGCGTATACCTTTCTGCAAAAAATACTAGTCGGGTATACTTTTTCGGATAGTCACTGCATAAAGATATTTTACCAAAATAAAAATAAAATTCGACCTACCTACCCAATTGTTTAGCTCTTTTACCGGAAACACAATATTTTTTCGGCCTAAACTGTAAGTTCCTAACATAATCTCAAACAATGAGATGCGCAATTTATTTCACGGAAATAAGTTTCTCTAAAATAATGTCAACACCATGACGTCTTTTCGGGTTGACGGAACTTGACGGGTTCTCGGGTAACCGTACGGACTACTGAGAGTCTGACACAGTATCGTCTACTTAGTCTACTACAATATTTATTTAACATATTTTTTCTGAGTCTTGCAAACTCGGGGGCCCCTCTGGTGCCTCTACACTCGGGGGCCCCCTAGACTTTGTCTACCCAGTCTACCCTATTGCTACGCCACTACGTCCAAGCAACACCAATGACTTTATAAGTCATTGCTGAATTTGCGAAGATATTTTGGACTGGGAGATTACAGAGAGTTGAGATAAGGCTATGGAGATATTCTTTAACTAAACCTACCATGCAGGATTTTCTTATTATAGGCCTATTTATAATCCCTATCTAATTTATTTATCTTTTTTGTTGTCTTTCGAACTTCCTATGTAGCCTAGTGACCCTAGTCTACTAACGGTAGATAAGTTTAGCACGAGATAGCCTACTGTGACCTTCATTGGGAAACAGTGAGTAGGCCGCTATGTTAACAATTAGACACAAAATAAAAAATTTAAAAGAATAATTGAAAGCAAACTAGGTAAAAAATGTTTTTCATAAAGCACTACATTCACAGCAGCTTGTCAAATCGTCTGTGTAGAACTTTAGATGGTAAAAAAACCAACAGAGAAAAGTTCCATTTATCCTGAAAAATCAAATCGATGTTGGCATATTATTATTCCGCAAATTGAACTCAATTGGTTATTTATTCCAGCAGTGAATGCAGGTCATAACAAGATCGTGACAATTATTCTGAAGAAGGTTAAGCAGCCAATGAAGAGATTCCGATGACAAAACGTGTCCCACACAACTGCATTGGCTGCTGCGTTGTAAGGCTCATGGTGGTCTTCGATTTGGTTGTCAGAGGTGAGGTGAGAGCGGCCGGATATGGCAGCGGGATAGCTGCGGTAGACGAGTCGTTTCAAGGTCGGTTGGACGGGTCTCCAGTTGTGAAGCAGATGGTCACCTGTTCCATTTTCATTCACCACTTCATACAGCGTCCGAAATTCAGCCAACTGAAAAATTTAACAGTATTTTATGCGCGATCCGTACGCTCTATACGCTTAAATTGATAAAATTCAACAGAAATAAGAGGTCGGTCCAATCTCGGTTATAGAAACTGGGTAAACGTCTTATATTTTGTTGCATAGTAGCCTAAACTCCTCGCTTTTGTCCTGACTCACTTTCCGTAGGGCTTCCGATAGGATAAATATGCGGTTTATTTAATAGGGCCTACATGTATGCCCATGACCGTGTCACCGTGTGCTTGTTAGTAAAATTAGCATCGCTTGGCTATTTGCATTTTATGGCAATATATCTCACAGTCTCTGCATACCAGTATAATCACGAATACCTAATTAGCCAATTTGTGACTATGGCACATTATTTTTTGGTTGCAGGCCTATACATATTCATATAGGCCTATGCTTGTTTCCTGTAGGCCTATAGTCCTATGAAGTTACATTGACTGTATGCAATGCATATAGCCTAGTTCTGTATACCAACACTTTAATGACTTTATTCTCTTCATTGACAATTAACGCTCTACCGTATCGTAATATACACCCATTTCTGATGACAATAATTATGCATACGTAATTATGTAGCCTACGATCATAGATATCAGTTTACCAATGATGGATGGCATAGATAGCCTATATAATTTGTTACGGTGACTTTTGTCCATCCCAACAATCAAAATACTGATACATGATACAGCGACCGTGCTACGTACGTATACGGTTGCCTGTGACTAATTAATGTGGCGTGTATACAGGTCTACACTAAGTCTTAGATTACCGGTAGGCCTACGTTTAAGCCTATATGCTCGGGAGACTATGTCCATAGTAAAAATTGAACCTGTGTCGCTGAGATCGTCTGCGTCGTTTCGAAGACCGTCCAGACGACGCTTTCCGAACACGGAGGAGTCGTCAGTGATCCGCTGTACCGAAAGTAGTTCCTCCGGTTCAACGGTAGCAACTTTTCCAGGTCGAAATACTCCAACAAAACTGGTTCATCTTTAAAAAAGACATTACAACTGTAACTCAATGCATGCAATTCAACAGCATAGGACAATGCATAGGCCTACTAACTAACTGAATGTCATTTAAAGACATCAGTAGCCTACGTGTGACGACATTTTAAAATCCTTATTCTCATGACATCCTCTGCACTTCAACGAACGAATGAAACAAGAATCAATCTGATTATAGATTGTATTGGGTTGGATTCCGATCGTAAAGTAATCGTAATTTCAAATTTTTAAAGCGCCAATCGAAGGCCAAGCGCGGGGCATCAGCTTATTCACGAGCGCTGTATAGTCAGCGAAGTGTCCAAAAAGAGTAGCATGTAGTCTGAAGGATGTAGTAGTCCGGTTACGAAAGGATCAGAGGTGGCTGAGTAGCTGTTATAAGTGTAGTTGGGTGGTGGAGAATTGGAAGAACAGATGAGTCGGGGTAAGAGAGGTGATGATCAGGGCCGGATTTAGGCATGTTCAACATGTTCGGCCGAACAGGGGCCCCCACACTTTCCACACTTTAGGGGGGCCCCCACAAAATGCGTGAAAAAAATTTTTTAGGGAAATTTCGACGAAACGACTATTTTCCGCAAAATTTCGCCAGATGAAAATTTTTGTAAGATCATCAACTTTTTTGGCGGATGAAATGGTATGATCGATTTTTCCGAAAAAAAGTTTTTCCCCTACTAAAAAAAATGTCCGCAAAAATTTCCCGGACAGGGCCCCCACAAAAATTTCCAGAACAGGGCCCCCACATTGCTTAATCCGGCCCTGGTGATGATATAGTTTCTAATGGAATTAAAGTCCGAGGAGTTATGGATAGATCGAGGAGACCGAGGAAGGTGATGGTGTGTGAGACCAGAAAAGATGGACAAGAAATGGGAGAAGAGCGGAATTCAGGAAGCAGATCATTTCAGAGGCGTTGTGTATAGTGTTTGATATAGCTCGTTTGATAGACCTACATTGTAGATAGGCCTATCTTGATAGACCTAGATAGGCCTATCTTGATAGACCTAGATAGGCCTATCTTGATAGACCTGGATAGGCCTATCGATCATGTTTCAAGCGATGGCGTCTGTAGGCTCTGACTATAGCAGAATGGATGGTATAGACGCCAAAACACTTGAATGTTTTGAAGAAAGCACTTGACTTTGTACGGTCGACGACCCTGTTTGGTGTTGAAATTTACGATAATTGCTTACCTTTTACTGCTTCAAATACCTCGAGATCTGTTCCCCGATCTCAGTGTCCATGCACTCAAACATAGATATTCTCACGATTCTGGCCCTATATCCGAATTCATGCACATCAAAACTCGTTCTTTGCCAGCGAAACCTAATCTATTGTGACGCTCTGCTCCCTGATTGTTTCTTTTAACGAGTTATTTTTTCATCTGTCAAATTGTCAGGGTGCAAAGAAATTACCTTACGATCTGGACTTGGAGATGAAGGCTCCGATTAGGCTTATTTTTCCGGTGTTTGGCGCATCGGAAACTTAGGCAGAAAAGTTTCTCGAATAGAAGTGGAGACCAAAAATACCCATAGCGTAAATATTTTCAAGTGCTAGATTTAGGTCTATATCTTCTATGCTGAAGTCAATGATCGCTTTGTTAATATTTGTATCATGTGAAATCGGTTTTCAGCGAATAGAAACGTCCGTATATAATATATTATATTTCACTTGCCTGAACCTCTGACATCTTTGAGATGAGAAATGACTGGATCGAGGTATATGTTGTCTTCGTTTGACACCTGAGCATCACAGAACATAATTTTTATGTCAGTGACTATCTTAATTTTATAATATTGAGTTCAGATGCATGGATGCAGGTGCGTATTAGGGTGGCTGCTAAGGGTGCTGCAGCACACGGGCCCGTAGTTACAAATATGTGCGTTGTGGGCTGGTGAATTGTCCGAGGGGAATCCATTGAAGGGTAATCATAGCACCCATTACATCTTTTCTCATAGAAAGAGAAAAAGAGAAGAGAGGGAGCAAGAGAAAGAGAGAGAGACGGAGAGATAGACAGACTAACAGACAGACAGTCTGTGCGACAGACAGAGACAGACAGAGAGAGAAAGAAAGAAAGAAAGAAAGAAAGAGAAAATATAGAAAGAGAAAGAGACAAGAGAGGGAGTGAGAGAAAGACAGCGAGAGAGAGGGGAGATAGAGAGAAATATAGAAGAAGAGAGAGAAAGAAGTAAAAAAAGTGGCAATGACATGAAGAGAGAGAATCCTTACGGACCGTGAAGAGAACTCCTAGGACTGCTATTCCATCTCGACTGTCAGTCGCATCTCCAACGCCGTCGTAGTCGTCTTCATCGTAGCAGACGACATGCATCTGTCATCGAAAGATCATTAATAATAAGATCATAAACCCACCAGAAAATGATTCAACAGAACAGAAGTGAAAGAATTAAGAAAATTAGATGTCAACACTTCTTAGCACTCTTTCTATCTCTCTGTCTGTCTGTCTCTCTGTCTCTGTCTCTCTCAGTCTGTCTGTCTCTCTCTCTCTGTCTGTTTGTCTCTGTCAGTAGTAGTATTAGGGGCCTTCTAGCATATTTTCTATTTGAGCTAATAAACAAATTAAATAGGGTTAAAAGCAGTTAAATTCTTTTGGATAAGCTTTGGTTAAACGGCGAGCAATGAGCGTTTTAGATAGCCCATCACCCAGGATTATAATTATATCGACGCATGCCAGCATCCTCATCAGCCTCGATCAAGACATAGCCTACTGCCTACTGCTGTTCTTGAGTCGGTGATGGTGATGATTATACTAAGCTATCGACTAAGATGCAGACAACAGCCTTCGTCGGTCAATATTTACCTATGCTGCAAATACGTCGCAGATCGTGGCGGAGAGAATGTATCGACCCGCGTGCGGCAGCAGACAGTCGATAATTACTGTAAACAGAATAGCCTCGTGATATCGACCACTGGATCTGCGTCGCAGTAGTCCCTATGGTGATTTGTAAATAAAGGTCTGCAGTACTGCACGGAGTTGCTAGGGTGTTACAAAAGTGTATGCGTTAGGCTACTTTTTAAAGACGCAATCGGCTGTAGGCTTAATTTTCAACCTTACCACTTTTGCTCCTTTTGAATTGTCTCGAGATTTTGGGCGCCTTTTTTTACATAATCTCGAGACTCAGAAATCGGACATCCCTGTTTTGCATGGAGTTGTTGCCACCGTTGTCATGACAGTAACTAAACAGTTGTCTGTTGCAAATAATTTTGAGACGTCAGCTGGCTTTCAACGTTCTGTGCTTGTGCGTATAGGTCTACATCAGAAATGGCAGCGTTAATTTGTGATATTTCTAAGTCTTCTGAAGATGCTATCCAGTTGGCTATTCATTTAGTGTTTCAAGACAATGATGATGAAAGACGGAATTTTGAAGAGAAATTACGAGCTATAACTGAATTTCTGGATCAACCACCTGAAAGGAGGAGACCACACCATAGACCTAGACCTAACATCGATTCACACGTAAAGATTTTCAACGATGTGATTCTAAAGCAGATTCGGGAAAAACTCGCACAATATGAACACCATTTGTTGAACAATGTTGAGGATTTGGAATGGCATCTCGACACTAGATTCATAGGTTTTGATTTCTCCGATCTTCCTTTAATAAAATCTGCACATGCAAGGATCGTTCAGGAAGAAAAATCGATGTTAGGTCTACAACAGATCGCCGCCTATCACCGAGGTCTGTTATACGTAACTGCTCGGAATTTTATGCCTGAAGGTGCAAATATTAAAAGATTTTACTTTTTACAATTTCATCTTAATTACAATACAGTTCAGCGTTACATTCTGTTCTACATGCTAATCGCAATATATCCTAGGCTAATATTTTGCGATTTAAGTTTTAATCAATTATCGAAACATCACAATCGAATTCTAAAGCATCTTGGGACAGATCTTCAACTAGCTGAGAGACTTAAATCAAACGCTGTCGTTTCTGCACATCACACAAATTTTCACATCATGTCTACTGCAATTCCATCAATCCCAACAACGGTGAACCTCCATCCAATTAATACTGATGCAGACTGTATTCAACAAGATGCTGTTGGTCCACAGCAGATTTTACTGGATGAAAGAGACATTCCACAGTTTCTCTAAAGTTTTAAAACACATTATATTACATTTCTGGCTATGGAAGGAACGATCAATAAATTTTTCTGGCTATGGAAGGAACGATCAATATGCAGTGCAGAATGCTCCTGTGGACTCCGTGGTCGATACACAGCGATCGATAACGCCAGCCGAGCTGACAACCAGCGTGTTTGTTATTCTCCCTTAACAACCGAGACGCATTGCAGTATACTCATCGATCCTGCATTCCTGAGTCCCGGTCTCCGAACTTAGGAATGTCATACAGAAAGAGATTCTACACCTGAGTATTGATTTCGTGTAGAATGGATTGTCAAATACCGCATTCCAGAGTCCCGGTCTCCGAATTTAGGAATGTCACACTGAAAGAGATTCTACACCTGAGTATTGATTTCGTGTAGAATGGATTGTCAAATACCACATTCCTGAACGAGATTTCTTAATTGAGTTGTTTTTATGTAGGCCTATTAGTTTTTCGTGCTATCACAGTGTTACCAAAGCATTGTTATCAACCCATGAATTGAATGAATCATCATAGCCTAACCATTTAACCAAAGACCGATTACCACTTTTCCTAATAATCTTCTCTATTTTAAATGTATCTTGCGTTGTCAGTTGTAACTCAGCTTCATAAAATGTCCCTTGTATTTGTTCTCCATGATAGTCAGATATTTTATAGGTTATAGGATCCGTGTATTGTATTTGTGTAATAGTAAAAACCTCTTGAGTCCAATTCTGCATGTAGCCTTTCTCGAATGTCTTTTTCTTCTTAGAAATCCTTACTCTATCTCCTACTGAAAATTTAGGTTTAACAGTTTCAGGTACAGCGTCGCCGTATAGATTTAACCAAACAGCTTTTTCGTTTGCTTTGATACTCGCTTTAACAGGAGTCATTTTAATGGAAGAATGTCTTGTGTTGTTGTATAAACTAACCATATTATCTAAAACATCGATATATCTCTGAGTTGAATTCGCTGTAAAATATTTGAACATTTTCTCTTTCACTGTTCTATTAAATCTTTCTACGATACAAGATTTCTCTTCATTCTCAGTTGAGTACAACTGCATACCTAATGATTTTACCTGTTTATTATAGAATTCTGTTCCCTTATCGACCCAAAGTTTTTCACCCCTTCTTTTACTCGTATTAAATATTTTAACGAAAGCATCTGCCACAGATTCTCCTCGCTTATCTTTTAACGGCTGAATAAATGCATACTTGGAAAATATATCAATAACACTTAACAAATATTTCACCCCAGAATTAAATTTAGCATAAGCCTGCATGTCAATCAAGTCTGCTGCCCAAACTTTGTCCACTCCCTGAACATAAACAACTCGCTTCCTGAACTTCCTGACTATAGGTTTATGCAATTCGTCAGCAAGTTGGTCTGTCCATCTCAGAGCTTTTTTTTCAACCCCATTCCAAAATGGGTTTTCGTTGATAAAATTGGTTTAACTATAGATCTTTCAATTCGTTCGCGGAACGAAGGATTAGGTATATTATTTAATTCATCTATCATAGCTCTGTCAGCGACGTTTCTCCCTGCTGTATCAGTATGTTTAGCATAAGCCATGTCATGGCGATAGGCCGCTGCATCAACTCTGTCTACTGGTTTACTCCAATCTTTTGGTGTTCCATCACTATTCAATCGCAAATCCAATCGAGTTCCTGGACCCGTGAAAGAATGTCCTGGAAGATGCATTTCGCCCGGATATTTTGCCCATGGAAGTTTAATATTAGAAGTAGCAGAATTGAGAGCTGAGACTAAATCACCTCCTTGTACTGTAGTAGACATTTTAGTAAACTGAGTTTTTCTAGCGCCACATTCAACGCATACACTTTTAATCATAGGTCTGCCATTTTTACTGACGACTCGTTGAATATCTTTGGATTCAGTTTTTCGTTTACACTTAACACAATACTCCATTTTAATATAATATAATTAAAATGGAAGTCCATGACCTGTCATGGAATGAAGATACATCTAAACGCTTTAACAGTCCTCTCCTACCAAGAAGCATCAGAGGTTTGATCGTAGGTAAGTCTCAATGCGGTAAAACAACTTTACTACTTAATCTATTACTGAGACCTGGTTGGTTAGATTACGATAACTTGCAAATCTTTGGCAAATCGCTTTTTCAACCGGAATATAAGATACTTAAGAAAGCATTCGAAGAGAAATTGCCAAAGGAAGCAATTATAAGACTTTTTGATAATCGCGATGAGATAATGAAATTAAATGTATCTCCATCGTCCGTTGTTGAGGAGATGTCTAAAAACATGGATAAGAAATCTGATATAGACTGTAAATTCTTTGAAACTTCGGAAGATGTTCCAGATCCACGAGACTTAAGTCGAGATAAAAAGAATCTCATGATTTTCGACGACTTACAATTAGAGAAGCAGAATAAATGTGAATCGTATTATATAAGAGGTAGGCATAGTAATGTAGACTGCTTTTACCTAGCACAAAATTATTTCAAGCTGCCTAGACAAACTATAAGAGAGAATGCTAACTTTATATGTCTATTCCCTCAAGACCTCAAAAATATTAATCATATATACAGCGACCATATAGGCGTAGATGATATGACCATTGAAGAATTTCGTAAACTATGCAAAACTGCGTGGGATGAAACGCATGGTTTTGTGGTTATAGACCTTACTAGTAAAACAAATAAGGGCAAGTACAGATCTGGATTAGATACATTTTATATTAAATAAAATCAATAATAAAATGATAACAAAGTTTAAGATTTTATATTCTAGATTTAAAAATAACTATTTAAAATGGAAGGCCTTCTGGAAAAGATTTTTTCTAATACTGAAACGATTGCACATAACACAGAGGCTAAGGAATCATTTTGCATTTTGTTGAACGAAAGGAGCACACGAATTCGAACGAAATTTAATCCACTAATCGAACTGGACAAAAGTAAAACGTATGAAATGGCTCTTGTCAATCTTGAAACTTACTACAGTTTTCCTAATATAGATGAAACAAATAATAAATTCGTATATTCGTCAGATAACGGTGTAACATGGGAAGATTTAGACATTCCAACCGGTTGCTATGAAATCGAAGACTTAAACGATTACATACAGAGAATTCTAAAAGAAGAAGGTCATGGACAATGTATAAAGTTGCAACCAAATAACAATACTTTGAAGGCTGTTTTGGAAATTGATGAGAACTATAAAGTTGATTTTACAGTAGAAAATTCAATTAGCACCGTTCTAGGATTTCAGAGTCGTGTATACTCCGAAGGATATAACGAATCCGAGCACATAGTCGATATAAACAGCGTGAATAGTTTACGAGTTACCAGTGATATAATAGGATCATCGTATGCCAACGGAACTACAGAGAACATAATTTATTCTTTCTTTCCATCGGTCGGGCCTGGCTATAAGATAATCGAATCTCCTCATAATCTGGTTTATCTTCCAATAACGCTATACTCTATTTCATCGATGGAAACAAAACTAATAGACCAAAATGGAAAACTTATTAATTTAAGAGGTGAGGAATTGTCGATACGATTTCACATAAGAGAGGTTTAATTTAAAGTTTATATTTAATATAAGATGAGCGCTTACGCTAAGGTCAAAGTTAATATTTCTGAAGGGCAAAAAGAGAAGATTAAGCGAGCTGTTCAAGTCGGAACTGGGGTGAGTATAAGACTTTCTCATGAAGATATAACTGGTGAGCATGTATTAGCTCTAAACCAGAGGCAAATTAACAAGTTAACTAAAGCGTATCAGAATGGAACTGGTGTGACAATTAAAATGGGTAAAAAGCAATTAGAAGACAATGCGAGAGTCGAAGGCGGATTTATTGGCGCTATTCTACCGTTCTTAGCAACAGCCGGAAAGTTTCTTCTGTCTAGTGTTCTCCCGAGTTTAGCCACAGGAGCCTTAACAGGATTGGGTTCTGCAGCTGGTTCCAAAATTGTCGATAAAATAAGTGGATCTTCGATCTCACATCCGATAAGTGGATCTTCGATAAGTGGATCTGGCGTGCTGTACGTTAAGAAAGGAGGAATATGCTGTAAGATAGTGCCTGCTGGGGAAGGTCTTTTTCTATCTCCGTGGAAAAAGGGTATTTCGATATCAGGTTCCGGTCTGTTTATGAAAAGAGGAGCAGGATATATCAGCGGTGAAGGTCTTATACTTGGTCCCAATTCACCATTTAAAAATATTCCTATTCTTGGAATGTTACTTTAAAAAACCACTTATATAAATGTCTGGATACGGTCACCCAATACACAAATTTATCACCAAACGGAAGCCTCGTGTGAGTACAATAATTTGGTTGCCTAAAGTGGTCACTCACGCTCCTGCAAGACAACGAGCAGGCGATAGATATGAGATTTTTGCTCAGCAAGCGATAACGATTGAACCAAAGACAAATATTACAGTAGAAGTAGGCCTTGGAGTCCGAATGACCAGTGGAATGTGTCTAGTCTCTCTTAGACAGAAGTTGAAACAACTCAGACTGAGTCTTCAAGATGGTACTGTCCTAGAGGACGCAGAGGATATAATAATTACAATTCAAAACAACTCAGATTCACCAGTTACTATAAATGAAAAAGACTCAATTTGTTATGTTAATTACTACGATGCATAAATTGTACGTTTTATGTTTACGTTTTACGTTTACGTTTTACGTTACGTTTTAAACATTATACTTATAATAAAAAAAATGTCACTACTGAAAATTAGCGATCCTGCAAAAAGAGATTTTATTATCGAAGAGTTTTTAAAAACGAAAAAAAATATTAAACAAAACTTTCTCTCAGAGAGAATAGATGATCTTGGACTTCAACGAGAATTAACGAAAATCTACAAACCAATAGTCGACTCTCAATCAGCAATTTCAAAAGAACAAAACGCTTTGCTGTCGACAATAAAAGATAACTCTGCAGCAACATCACTCGCTCTAAAATCACTTCCAGATTCGTTGAAAACTATTCAATTTCCCCAGTATCCGTCTATAGAGGCGTACGATGACGATGACCCAGTAGAAGACATTAGAAGGTTAGAATTAGGAAATATTGCAGTTGAATACCTTAAAAAATATGCTTCCGATAGAAGACTTGTGGATACAACATTCGGATTAAGATCAAGAGATGGAAAATTCTACATCGGTGACAGCGAAGCCTCAATCCAAGGAAATGATATTACAGTTGGAACCACAACTTATCAAGGAACTCCAGGATTATGGGAATTGTTAACGTTAGCTAGTCCAAACAGTTCAATTTATGATAATCGTGATCTCGAAGAATACGCCGAGATTCTAATTAAAACGAATGCCATGAGTCAGCCAAATAAACCAAACAAACCTAAATCGTCTAGAAGTGTAAAATATGCAAAGATAATAAAACCCATATGGGACGATTACATAAAGTTAAGAGGTAAAACAGGAAGCGGAATAATTACCATTCCTTCAGATCCTAACGAATTAGTAAAACAATTAGAGTTGCGAATATATAGCTACAAAGCGGGAAATACAGGAGTAAGAAATGAAATTGTAGGTATGACGGATGAGTTACTGAGACAGGGAGTGATAACCAAAGATGAATATAAAAAATTGATGATCTAATATAAAAAATTGATGATCTAATTTAAAAATTGATGATCTAATTAAAAATTAATGATATAGAAATGCTGGTCGTTGCGAAAAGAAGTTATAAAAAAGTACACGTTGTCGGTGGAGCAGGAATATTCGATTCCATTGCAGGATTTCTCAAGAGACTAGTGACATCGAATGCAGCCAAACAAATTGCGAGCACGGCTGTGAAAGAGATTGGGAGTGTTGCTAAGGATAAGGCGATCGACGTTGGAAAACGATTACTCAATAAGATACTCCCACCAACCACCGTTCAGCAGCCTATAACTCAGGAAACTAAAGTCATTCTAGCTAGATTACTAGGATCGAATCCGCAAATGACGGGAGGAGCTATTAGAATTCAAGATCTCGTAAAACGCTTAAACGGAGGTGGTTTGAAAATGGCTTAACTGTATTTTCTTATTTAAAAATATACGTATATAAAATGCAATCCGATATTCTAAGATTCACAGAGCAACCATTGATCGATGAAGGTATCGAGCGATACGAATGGCATGAGTACGAACCTGTAGCGAGAACTAATCTTAACAGTTCTGGGGAAATAAGAATAAATATTGAATTACAAGACTTATACAGTCACCCAGCAGAGTCGTATCTGCAATTCGAAGGAAGACTAATTAAAGCTGATGACACCGCATACGTTAATGCCGATGCAGTCGCTCTTACGAATAATGGGCTTATGTACCTATTCAGTCAAATATCCTATCAGTTATCTAATCAAGAAATTGAAACGCTATTTCATCCGGGTCAAGCTACAACGATGCTCGGTTTACTTACGTATCCAAACGATTTTCAGTTGACTCAAGGCTTAAATCAGCTGTGGTATAAAGACACTGGAGCGACTGCTGTTATTGCTGACAACGTCGGCTTTTCCACTAGACAAATCTTTCTCATTCGTAAGCCAAACACTAAGGGAATGTTCAGTTTTATTGTTCCGTTGAAGCATATTTTCGGATTTTGTGATGATTACGACAAGATTATTTACGGCTTTAAACAGACGCTGACTTTAGTTCGTAAAGCTGATGATGATGCCATATTCCGCGATAACGCTGCAGCTGCTGGAAAAGTTGCTATAAACAAAATTTCATGGTTTATTCCACACGTTATTCCTTCCGATATGGAACGAATGCAGTTGTATAAGACGATTGAATCAAAATTAACGTTGCCAGTTGCGTATAGAGCTCGTCAATGCGACACAATAACGGTTCCTCAGTCGACAAGTTTCAGTTGGCGTCTTAGCGTAAAAACATCACCCGAGAAGCCTAGATATATTATCGTAGGATTTCAGACGGGTCGTAGCGGTGATCAGGAAAGTAATCCATCGCTCTTTGATCACTGCGATATCAAGAACATTTATGTGATGATGAATCAAGAAAGATATCCAGCTGTCGATCATAACCTGTCGTTTCCTAATCAACAATTCTCCAGAGCGTATAGAGACGCGTCCTCCTTTAGTCAAAAATTTTATGGTATGGATCGGTTGATTACGCAAAGCAATATATCACCTATAAATTATAAAGAATTATATCCGTTGTTCGTGTTCGATGTAAGCAAACAATCTGAGCGTTTGAAATCATCTGTCGTTGATATACAGATTAAGGCTCTTTTCAATGCAGCAGTGCCAGCCGACACCGAAGCTTTCGCCGTTGTAATTTCGGATAGGTTGCTGCAGTTCCAATCGGATGGTCAGAAAATGAGTGTTGTGTATGGAAAATTGAATTAAAGAATACTTATATATTATGAAGCTACCAGAGCTAAGATTGTTGGCCAAGCGACACGACATCACAGGTACTTCGCATCTCAACAAACCTCAAATGATAGCTGTACTGATCGAAAAGAATATTCTTCCGACGGACTACAAGTCTGTGTCATATCGACATGACACGCTGGGTAGTATCAGGAAACAACCGAGAAGAGTAGATATTATAGATCGAGAGACTGACGTTGTTACCTCGTATCCATCGATGTATAAAGCCGCTAAGGCGTATGGTCAGAGTGCTGGCATAATAGCTTATCATAACGGAAATGTCTGGAAAGATAGATACGAAATTAAAGTGTATGAGCGATAGAATGATATGAAATTAAAGTGTATGAGAGATATTAAAGTGTGCGAGAGTATTAATATTTTTGCGTGGTAAGATAAAATGGATTTAAAGAAAAGTAGTTTAAGAAACATGAACCATGTTGAACACTTGCTCGACTCATCGGTACCTGACATTAAGGTTCCTACGCTTACGCCGAGAAAGTACAAACCAGTAGTGCCTACGAGAACATACAAAAATAAGGTTAGATCCAAGATTAATGATTTTGCGGATTGGTTACTTAGTTACGTGCCTGAACGAGCAGTTAATGAAAAACTGGAATCGTTGAAATCAACTGTTTCCAGGATATTTGATAAAAATAAAATTCGAGAAACGGCGACGGCTATTAAAGGATTCACCAAGCAGTATAGAATAGATGGAATTAATGGAATGGATGCCTCGTCGTTTCTTGATTTCGTCAGACCGCAGGTAGTAAATCTGTTGTCGAACAATCGCCAGACAAAGACTAATTTAGTTCTTACTTGTACTATGGAACGAGTAGATATGAAATCTGGAGTAGTTAATTCAGAGGATATACCATTCGTTTCCAGGGCAGAACTTATTTTAGATGCTACCGACTTGAATGAAATATACAGCAGAAAAAAGGATAAAATCATGGAGTCTATTGCTAGTTTTCAGATGCAAGGAAGTAATTGGAGATTTAAAGCTGTTGTGAAATTAGATATAAATACGGTAAAATATACACCCTTAAGAGGTAGTTCTTACATTCCGCTTCCCAACTTCTTAGCTAATAAAAAGGCTATTATAAATATGAAAAACGACGACGAAGAATGCTTCAAATGGTGTATTACTAGAGCGTTGAACCCTGTAGAAAAAAACCCACAGATAATAACTAAAGCTTTGAAAGAACAATCAAAAAAACTTAATTGGGGTGGTATTGAATTTCCAGTTGCTGCTGATGCTAATGTGGTAGGTAAATTTGAGAGAAATAATAATATTAGTGTTAATGTATTTGGTTACGAAAAATTTGTCTACCCGCTTTATCTGTCTAAGTGTGAAAGCGATATTTGTGTTGATCTACTAGTCATATCTGATGGAGATAGGAAGCACTATTGTTGGATTAAAAACTTTAACAGATTGATGACGTTCCGAACAGAAAAATCCCACCATTCTATGCATTACTGTAAAAGATGTTTGATCGGCTATAGAACTGTAGTTTCGCTTAAGAAACACAGCGAGTACTGCTCACAACATAACGCACAAAAAATAGAAATGCCAGAGCCAGGAACTATGTTAAGTTTTAAAAATTATAACCGATCTATGAGGGTTCCTTTTATAGTCTACGCAGATTTCGAGTCTTTTGTGAAACCGATCGATACATGCCAACCAAATCCAGAGTTGTCGTACACTAATAAATATCAAAAGCATACTCCTAGCTCCTTTTGTTACCACATAAAATGTTTCGACGATAGTGTATATTCTCAAGATCCTGTGACGTTTACGGCTGAAAGTGAAGATGATGATGTTGGTCAAATATTTGTAGATAAACTCGAAGAGAATATAAAACGAATATATAATCAATTCAAATTTCACAAGAAGATGATATTTACCGAAGAGGACAAGAAGTGTTTCGATGGAGCTACTGTATGTCATATCTGCGAAAAAACGCTGGGTGAAGACCGAGTTAGAGATCACTGTCATCTTAGCGGTAAATTTAGAGGGGCTGCTCATAACATTTGTAATTTAGACTATAAAGTCCCCAAGTTTTTCCCTGTCGTGTTTCATAATCTTTCCGGGTACGATTGTCATCTGTTCATTAAGAAACTGAGAGGTGAGAAAATTAACTGCATACCTAATAACGAGGAAAAGTATATATCTTTTAGCAGAGATGTCGTAGTTGATAAGTTTGTAAAAGATGGAAAAGAAATACTAGTACGACGAGAACTGCGTTTTATCGACAGTTTTAAATTTATGGCTTCGAGTCTTGATGCTTTATCGAGGAACCTAAGCAAAGACCAGTGTAAAAATATTGGTAAACGATATACAGGAAAGAAGCTCGATCTTTTGCTACGAAAAGGCATATATCCTTATGACTACGTCGATTCATTTACTACCTTTAATGAAACCGAACTACCACCAAAATCCGCTTTCTATTCTAAGCTAAATGATTCGAATATTAGCGATGAAGACTACGAGCATGCACAAACGGTATGGAAAGAATTTGGATGCAAAACATTCAGAGAATATCACGATTTATACAACGTTTCGGATGTTCTGCTACTTGCCGATGTTTTCGAAAACTTTAGAGATGTGTGTATGAAGAACTATACGCTTGACCCTGCATGGTATTTTACATCTCCTGGCTTAGCCTGGGATGCCGCTTTAAAATTGACAGGCGTGAAATTGGAGTTATTGAGTGATTACGATATGATTCTGATGATTAAGCAAGGGATGAGAGGAGGAGTGAGCACAATATCAAATCGTTACGGGAAAGCGAATAATAAATATATGAGCGATTTCAATAGCAACGAAAATTCTACATTTATCACTTACCTGGATGCGAATAATCTATATGGATGGGCTATGATCAAACCTTTACCTACTCACGGGTTCAAATGGATGAATGAAGCTGATTTAAATAATTGGAGAAGTATTCCATGCATATTGGAAGTTGATTTGGAATACCCTAAAGAGTTACACGACCTGCATAACGATTATCCGTTAGCTCCTGAAAGCATTGAGATTAACAAAGTCAAAAAGTTAATTCCAAACTTAAACCATAAAAAGAAGTATGTGCTGCATTACGATAATCTGAAGCTGTATGAGAGTTTAGGTTTGAAAATAACAAAAGTGCATAGAGGTATACTATTCGAAGAAAGTGATTGGTTGAAAAAGTATATCGATTTAAATACAGCTCTTAGAACGAAAGCTACTAATGACTTTGAGAAAGACTTTTTCAAACTAATGAATAACAGTGTTTTTGGTAAAACTTGTGAGAACATTGAAAATCGTGTTGATGTAAGGTTAGTGTGTCAAGAGAAGGAGGCTATTAAATTAGCAGCTAAACCTAATTACGAGAGTTGTACCATTTTCGATGAAAATCTAATAGCCGTTCACATGAAAAGAACTAAATTATTCTATAATAAACCTATCTATCTTGGCATGTGTATTTTAGACTTGAGTAAAACTTTAATGTATGATTTCAATTATAACTACATCAAGACCAAATACGGAAATAGAGCTAAATTACTATTTACCGATACAGATTCATTGGCATACGAAATTAAAACTGAAGACTTTTACTCAGATATCGCAGAGGATATTAAAGCTCGATTCGATACGAGTGAATACTCGAAAGATCATCCATCTGGTATTGAGGTTGGAGTAAATAAGAAAGTTATAGGCATGTTCAAGGACGAGGCAGCGGGTAAACAAATCGAAGAATTTGTCGGTTTGCGAGCAAAGTTGTATTCTTATAAGATGGCTGCTGGAGATGAGCACAAGAAATGTAAAGGTATTAAGAAGAATGTTGTCCAGAAAACTATTACTCACGAAGATTATAAAGACTGCTTATTTACCAAAAAAGAACAACAACGAACGATGAATGTTATTAGATCTTATCATCACGATATTTATACGGAAGAAATTAATAAAGTCGCGCTGTCCGCCGACGACGATAAACGAGTAATAATGGGGGATGGCATTCATACTTTAGCATATGGACACTATTTGTTGAAAACTATTTAATAATGTAATGCAGGAAGTAAAATCGAATTACTTTTTAAAACATTTAGATGAAATATAAAATGAGTTCTGCAACTGTGAAAAACATCGATGTCGAAGGCGTAGTTCTTCCAAATCATCCGTTAACGAATTTTGAATTATTGGATGCCGCGAAGAAGCTGAATATTCCGAATTTTAGAGGCGTTTTCGTGCGAGACGAGCTGCCGAATAAACCTAGACGGATTGAATGTGGGATATTGAATCTAGATGATTCTAAAGGAACCGGTCAGCATTGGTGCGCTTTCTTAAAGAGCGGTAATGAGAAAATATATTTCGATAGTTACGGCCTTCCTCCCCCTCTGGAACTGATAAAGTATTTACGCCGTCCAGTGTTATATAACAGCGAGCGAATACAACCCGATAACGAAGTATTTTGTGGTCATTTGTGTCTGTATGTATTGAAGAAAACGATGAACAATGGAATGAATTTTCAAGAAGTTATAAATGGCTTGCATTAAAAATTATTATATATAAAATGCCTGTTGATAAATTTGGTCACACTGATGTTGGTTCATCACAAAGAGTAATCGCTGGAGGAGTTACTCTTAGTCAAATAAATGAGAGTTTTCTTCGATTGGATGGAACAAACCCCGCGACTGGAAATCTAAAAATGGGTGGACACAAAATTAAAGGACTGCCTACAACGAACACTTCGACAGCAGGAATGGATGAAGCCTTAAGTCGAGGTCAAGCCATTGATTTGATAACGAATCACGACGATTCTCCGTCCAACGATAATCATTTGACGAATAAGAAATACGTTGATGAACAAGTTACATTGAAGGTGTCTAAAACTGGTGATACCATGACTGGTGATCTAATCTTAAACGTTGGCTCCGATCGTCTGCGTTCAATGGGTTGTAAGGACTTGAGAGGAGATAATAAAGAATTCACTATTTTCTTAGGTAGTATACGAAATAAACTACAATGTTCGTTAAACAATCCTATTACATTACAATCGATGGATGGATTTCGTTTTAGAATAAACAATGAAATCATGTTAGAGATGGTTAAGTCGACGCAATACAATATTTCATCTCAAATAAATGTGCATACAACCATCTTTATGCATGATGGTTACATTACAGGTCTACACGATCCCAACAGCGCCAGCGATGCAGCTACGAAGCAGTATGTAGATTCTATCTCAATCGGTCCCGCGCTTAGCATTCATTCTTTAACTCGTCAAGCCATAGACGCTAAAACTCACACAAGAGTTTCTTTCGATAGTGTAAGATTCAAAACCAATGCTGGCATAAGTACGAGACTGACTCGTGTCACTCCCGGAAAAGCCGGATACTATTTGGTTTCGACGTATATAGAATTTTGTGACACTAATACCGCTCATGGTAACGTCTTCCTGTATAAAAATGGGGCGAATTACATGCAAATTGCGGGCGGAGGGGGAACGGGAGCTGCGTATAACAATTCAACCGGTAGTGGCATAGTTTTCGTAACCAACACCGATTTTATCGAGATATTCGTTTATTCGCACATCGCACTAAGTATATTAGCTAGAGACTTTTCGGCAGTATTCTTACGACCTTAGCCCTGCTGATCGCATGCCAGACGCTTAATTATATTACTGGCGAGGTATACGAACGCCGATGCCTGCTGCATGCTTCGGTATAATTATAATCCTAGGTGATGGGCTATCTAAAACGCTCATTGCTCGCTGTTTAACCAAAGCTTATCCAAAAGAATTTAACTGCTTTTAACCCTATTTAATTTGTTTATTAGCTCAAATAGAAAATATGCTAGAAGGCCCCTAATACTACTACTTCTGTCTGTCTCTGTCTGCTTGTCTGTTTGTCTCTCTCTCTCTCTCTCTCTCTCTCTCTCTCTCTCTCTCTCTCTCTCTCTCTCTCTCTCTCTCTCTCTCACTGTGCGTCTGTCAAATGCATACATGTGTGCCTTTAGGCCTACATACATCTGCCTGTCCATCTCTTTGTTTTTCATCCTCCTAACTACCATTTCTACTTCTATGTTCAGTTGTTCACGTGCCTCGATATTGCCTTCCTCCCTGGTTCTCAATAATTATAGTGTCTTAATCATTTCCGAAGGCTGCATGCAACGGCGGAAAACAGTAGCCTTTTGAACAAACGTTTCGGCATAGACCCTAAATTAGTTAAGAATCGAAAAGAAAATTTTAATGATGGACCATTAAAGTTAAAAGTTAGCCTGCAATATGGCCTTGTTCCAACACAGATTGCATTTGTCTGAAGGCTGAAGCACATAAATTCTCCGTCCCATTATGAATTTCTTAAGACGTTATATAGTAACTTGCTCGTTTCTCATTCATTTTCAACGACGCGCTGATCAGCAGATAATATTAATTAAATCTGTGCTCAAGTATTATAGGCCTACCAGTATGATAATACACCGCTGGTACCTTTGGCATTAAATGAATGATCTGAATAGAATTGATCTATTTGCAACACCCAATTAAAGACGTGGTCTGGTCTTTACCTCAAGTGGAAAATGTTCTCCATCGATCATGTGCTCTGATCCCTGGAGGTCATCGCTTCCCCAATGAAAGTGAACTCCAGCCACGCGATATGTGTGCTCGTATGCACCTCCGTTCAGACGCATCGTCGTCTTACCGTACGCAAAATTCACTGCAAACATTAGACAGTTACTGTAGGTGATGGATGGATCCGATTTGACCAGGGTCTATGACAACAGAGGCCGTTACCCTGGACAGAAATTTGCTTGGCATAATAATATTATTACAGCACTTAATGAGCAGTTTTTTTCTATTAAATTATTACAACAACAGGAGGTCAAAGCAGCGAGCATAATAATTTGGGATTAGGCCTATAGCCGATAAGCTTACTGATCGCAGGTGAATGCGGAGAGGTTATGACATTGACACCCATCGATCAAATCCTTAGATAGAATTAACTCTTCGCTGCACGTGCCATGCATGCATGGTCAGATGCAAGGCCGTATATATAGCCAGGGTTTTATTTGGGGTGGGGGGTGTTTAACCAGATCTTGAGCAAAGGGGTTTGGGAAAGCGTCGTAAATTCTCTCATAACGGTGTTGGATCTAATCGACAGTAAAAAATATCACATAGAAACAAGAGTCTCAAAATGAAATCTCCTTAAAGGTCTTGAATCGTGTGCCAGCAAACACATTAGTTCATTTTTACATTAAATTAGGGGGGGGGTGTTCAAACGGTTTACGTTGAATTCAGCGCGCACATTTCAGCGACCTTCATTTCAGCGACCTCAATTCGCCGCCGCACATTTCAATTCGGCGACCTTCATTTCAGTGCCTACTCAATTTATTATTAAGAACAATTTGGCTTTGAAGATCCACAACTGTTTTTGCTTTGATTTTGCTTTGATGTTATTATCAATAAAACGTGTTGTTTGCGCACGGTTTAGGCCTTTAGCAACGTCCTTTTGAAGCAGCGCTGAAAAGAAGGTCGCCGAATTGAATACGCGCTGAAATGTGCGGCGGCGAATTGAGGTCGCTGAAATGAAGGTCGCTGAAATGTGCGCGCTGAATTCAACGGATACCGTTCAAACCACAGAATGTGGTTCAAACATCCAAAACACCCCTAGATATTTGACCTTGATGATAACGATCATGATTAAAACAGAAGATTAGGCCTATACGTAGGCTAGACATTGTCACAGATGGTTATATTACAACAAGAAAATGCGTAACTATGGTAAAGATTATGATTCAAGCAGAAGATATACGTTGTCATTGTCACAAATAATTATATTAAAGGAAGAGAATACGTAACTATGGTAACGATTATGATTATTACAGAAGATATGCGTTGTCATTGCCACAAATATATTAAAACAAGAGAATACGCAGTTATGGAAACAATTATGATTAAAACAGAAGATATGCTTTGGCATTGTCACAAATAATTATATTAAAACAAAAGAATAGGCCTACGTAACTATGGTAACGATTATGATTAAAACAGAAGATTATACGTATAGGCATTGTCACAAATGATTATATTGAAACAAGAAAAGACGTAACTATGGTAACGATTATGACTAAAACAGAAGATATAATTATGTAGGCACTATCGCAAATATATTAAAGGAAGAGAATACGGAGCTATGGAAACGATTATGATTAAAGCTGGGGAAGATATCAGCAGCAAAGCTTGAGTTATTATTATTATATATATATATATATATCATCTCTTCCTTCTAATGTAAAAAGTTTCGGATTGTCAACGTAGCTATTGTTCAATAAACTCAAGTAGGCTGTATATTTCTTCTTCGCAATAGATTGCCGCACAGGGTTAGAATTGCCGGGGGTGTTGGGGGTTTCAACCCCAGTCTTTCTTAGAGCCCCATTTTAAAGTCTGTTTTTCACACCCCGATTCCAAGTGGATAATATATATATAGTCCAACACCCCGGGCCAGTTATTTTTTCACAATTCTTACACTGAGATCGCGTATGGTTCGAGTATTTCATGGGGTTATAGGAACTATTAGGTATTTGGTACAGTGGACCTACTAAGGCTATAGGTGCCACTGTACGCGAGAGATTAAACTTTTCTCGTTTTTTCCTTGTACAGTTCTAAATCATTGGGTCTCAGACGCCAAGCATAATTAATATACAGTCTACTTTGGTCGTATATCCTACTGTCAGTGGAAGCAAGCCATGGAGTATATATTATGTGACATGAGTTCCAGATGACTTCCTGCAGGAAGCTCTGGCAGGAGATAAAAAGACATGAGCTTAAACTTTCAGAAACTGACTTTTTTGCAAATTACTCTTTATCTGTTGCCATTAGACATCATCAAAGCAACGCTGTTGCTGCTGCTACTGCTGCTGCTGCTGCTGCTGTCGTTTCTGCTGCTGCTGCTAATACTTATTGTGCTGCTGCCACTGCCGAAACTATTTAATTGCATCTTAATTTCAAAAGCCATGATCAATCGTATACATCGCAAACTTCTAACTTTTGAAAGCGCTACTCGAAAGCCAATGGCAGGGCACCAGCTTATTTACGAGCACTAACGGTGCCGGATTTGGATCGGCCTTATCAGATGTCGATAGGCTATGTTTCAGATAAATTAACAAAATCGCATATGTCAAGGTAACTTAGTAAGTGAATAGCGAATAAAGAAACTATAGGCTAATTGCTAAATGTGCTGTGACTTGACGACCTAATTCGCATTGAAGCAAATTAAGCTTAATCAACCGCACAGCAGCCTACCTCTAGAAACAGCGCTGTGCTGTAACTCTGGATGCTATTTTTTTATGTCGGAAAACAAACATTCCTTTCTGAAATGGTTCTTGAAGGAGCACTAAATGTAAGTTTCCGAATCATATGTAAATATTTATAGAGTCTATGTAAGAAACATAGGCCTATGCGCCTCACATAAGATGCAGGAATGCGTCGGTGTCAAGTACTGACCGGTTTTTTAAACGGAATGAATGCGGTAGAAACCCGACCTTGTAATGGATGCTATATACAGTCATGTACGACAGATTTCATGACTGCTGAGTCCAGTTAGGACTAGTCTTGCTGTGACGATCATTATGAGCAATCCGCATAACCATTCAAAGCTCTTTCGTGCGGTGGTAGGCTACGTAAGCCTACGCTGTCATAATAACTGAAAGCGTTAGACAGTTTTTTTATTGGTCTTGACTCTCCGCTGGTTTTATATTTCATCGACCATACATCGTGCATTGATGGACGAACATGTTTACTATTAGACAGCATGTAACAGCGTCGTCATCCGCTATTAATTAAGTGAGGTCAGACTTGTGCGCTTTTCATCTCGTTAAGGACTGTTGTTCGTCACTGAAGAGCATACAGTAATCGTGCAGCTGCTGTGTGGTGCACTATCTATATAGTACTATATATATTATATATGTCACTTAATTAGGTGTAAGTTTGTTGGTTTTCAAGTTGAACACCAATCAGAAATGACAGGAGAAAGTTGCTATAGGTCGAGTCGTTAACACCAGATAAGCTCAGCTGATGTGTTACCTATCATCATCAAGAACTCATTTTCGTTCATATTCCATGTGCGGTGGTAGATCCACTTAGGGTCTTAGCCCATACATGTAGCCTATACACTGGCATTCGACAGACTCAGCTGTTTGCTTAGCGCGATGAACTGATACCCGGTATATTAATATCGTATAATTATATTTATATACAAGTGCACATTAAACTTAATTAAATTGAGAAATATATATATATATATACATACAAAGACAATGACGTCACATATATACGGACCGTAGATGTACATAGCATATACTATTAACAATCAACTTACTATACCCATCAATTGTTTCCCAATAGCCTAATAGACTGACCCGTCTAATAGACCTATTAATATTAATATGTTTATTAGAGTAGAGTAGCAGACTGACCTGTATGCCAATTGTTGTTGATGGTGACTCTGTCGCCTGTTACATTACGCGTAGTAAGAGAGATTTCCGTCAGAAGTTCGTTGAGTTTCGTTGACTTTACATCGATGTTGATTGGCGATTGATATCTTCCAGCACAGTCCTTATACATAGACGACCAACGCTTTGGACCTAGATAGCACAAGTTCACAACCATACGTAATTACGTATACGGTACTACACCAACGTATAGGCTACAGCATTTTGAGGCGGACCCGGGTGATCCGATTACATTCCCAGTAATGCTCCTGGGAATAACACCGGTCCCCCACACACATACATGTATTTAAAACATGCTTTGCTTACATGTAGGCTACTATAGTGATTATAATATTAACTGCCATTAAATTTTCTCGATCCGTCTGTGGTAGGCCTATAAAGCCAAACTGGCAGATGAGTTAAAAGTCTAGACTGTGCTTAGCCTTAGAGATTCAAAACAACCATTAGAACTGCAATACAATAGCTGACATCGAGGTTGCGAGACCTGTTTGTGGTGTTCTAAACACATGCAGTAAGTTCTATTCTCTATTCTCCTATTATAGTTTATAATAGGAATTAGGCAACGCGTGGAATGACAACATAATATAACACGGTTCACACCGAGGGGATAAGTCGTTAATTAGATCCGTTGATGATTATAACTAGCAAACTATCAAAATAAGCAAATCAATAGCCTATGTAAAGAAAGAAAGAGAAAGAAATATTGAAAGTAAAGATGTGTATAATAGACAGAAGAAAGTGATTATAATCTCGTTGTATACCATGGCCTCCATGATAATTCCAGTGTTGGCCGTGATGTTCATCATGTGATCCTCCTCCTTCTGCTCCTGCGTCATCCTCGTGTTTCTCTGCTGCAGCAGCCGTTCCTCGGCCTTCAACCACCTCCTCCTCCTCCTCCTCCTCCACGTGCACGTGGTCGTCGTTGTTCCTTTCTTCTGTGGTGTGCGTCGTCGTCTCCGATTCCCGAGAAGGATCGACTGGTTGAAAAGCAGACACATCATCATCATCGTCCTTTGATTGAATTGTAAAAAAATGACCATTGTCTGAAGTTGCAGCTCCAAAAGACAGAGCCCTGTATAGGCCATAAGGAACTCTCTTCCAGATGGTACAGGAATGAATAATAAGTGGCATGTGGCTGGTCCCATGCAGATGGTAAAGGAATGAATAATATGTGGTATATGGCTGGCTCCAGATGGTATACATAAAGGAATGAATAACAGGTGGTATATGGCTGGTCCCAGATGGTAAGGAAATGAATGCCAGGTGGCATGGTTTGTCCCAGTAAAGGGCAAAGTCTGAAGAGGAGCAGGTGCCAGGTGGCATGGCTGGACAGTCGGCTGATGCGGCAAGAGATGACAGGCAGACAAGAGCAACATAGGCAATTGATGCATATGTAGCCAGCATGTATATATGCACTTTTCATTCATGAATGTATGCATGTATGTGTGTACTGATACATGCACGCACGAATGTGTGTGTACGGACTACGGATGTAGGATCTACGTATGCATATGCCATAGGCTATATGTACGCATGCATGTTAACAAGCTATTATACATGTATGTGTGCATGAATACTTTGAATAGGCCAATGTGATTGCCTGCAGATCACCATTGCAATGTTTACGTCTCTATGCATATGTAATTATGTATGTGTGCGTGTGTGCAATGCATATATACATGAATGTTTATTATGCATGAATGCATGCATGTATGTAAGTGTGCATGTATTTAACCTATTATGTTGGTATATGTGTGGGCAAACGTAAGTGCGTACAGACATATCTGCATGGTATAGCATATGTATGTAGGTAAACAGTAATTTTTCAAGATAGTTAATAACGCGTTTTAAAGTGTCTCGCATGAGCGCTGAAATAGGCAGGAAGCCATGTTATGGCTGAAAAGTCTGCGTGTAGACCTACTTTAACCAGCAGAAAATAATTTATTGACTTGCTCTCTATTTTCTTTTTTCAAAATATTCGAATCATTTGCCTGTTACTTGGGTCAATATTTTAAAAAACTCTCTTTAAAATGCATAATTATTACATTAAACTGCTGTCGCCTATAATATTGTATTCCTTTGACAGAGAGAAACTTGTCTATTTGAGCACACATACATGTATATATATATATATAAAATAGGCTATATACACACATATATAAAAATATTTATATTTATATATATATATATGCCTATATATGGAAACCGTAGAGTGTTTGCTACACAGTATAAGCTTACACGAACTCGAGTAAAGAATTTGAAAGACGTTTTTGAATGTTAGTCAATATTCTTGAGAGTTAACAAATAATAATTGATGAATTCTAAGAGAATATGCAAACATTAAATGAATCTGTATTATGTACACGCAGACAAATAGACTATAGACGAGGGTGTATACAGACGGATTAAGCTTATAGGCCGGTGGTTTCTTTAAAGCTCGACATCGCACGTATGCGTGACTGAAGCTGGCAGGCTTATGTAAATATACAACATGCTGTAACTCTCTTTCTCCTTCATTCGATGGACAGGGCAGCGACAGAGGAAGAATTTATTGTAGGCTACTACGGACGTTTCTCATGGCCAAAGACGCAATTTCAAAGACATCTATTATAGTCGTCTTGCGTTCATTCGTATATATATATATATATAGTAGGCCTACTAATGTCACCACCGTGCACAGCCTGTGACGGTCACATCGTGTTTGAACCAACGTTGTCGTCTACTTTTTAATTAACTCTGTTCAATAATGAGCATTGTGACCTATTTAGCTGCATTAGCCATAAACTGATGACTGAATCTGTTGAGTTTAGTGCAGCGTGGGAAATTTAATTTAATATCTATCAGCACTTTTCTGTCTAATCGCAAATGCGCTTAACTGTGACCTCTAATTGGGCCAGAGGTCAAGTTCCGCTGCATGCAGGGCAGAATGATAACTCACGAGGGTGTCCTCTTCTTCTTGGGCGTTGTTTACCAGCATTGGCTGCTTTATCAGTGAAAACATAAAATATGCACTACGCGAGTTGAAAGTGGAAGGAGGACAGATCACGCGCCAACCAACATGCTAGGCTACCGATGTTCTCGCCCGAATTCACCTTAATTAATCGGACATTCGAAGCGCCGACGCCGCCGAGTCTGGGAGGAAACCATGGGCGGACACCTGGGCGGACACCTGGGCGGACACCTGGGCGGACACCTGGGCGGACACCTGGGCGGACACCTGGGCGGACACCTGGGCGGACACCTGGGCGGAGAGGGGGGGGACGAACGAGTGACGCGAGATTTTTTGACGGACGAAAATTTTTCACGACCTTTTTCACGTTCAAGAAAATTTTCTACTTTCACCGCCAAAAAAGTTCATGACTTTTTTAGTCATCTGGCCGAAAAGTGAAAAAAATTATATTTTCACCGCCAAAAAATTGATGACCTTTTTTTAGTCTTGACGCTCAACGATTGGGGACGGACAAGTGCATGGGCCGTCCTCCCAACACTTCCATTGGGGGGGACAGTCTCCCTGTCCCCCTAGGTCTTCGCCCATGGAGGAAGGTTTCAGAAACCCATTCACTAAGTTCTCTGTAAGAAGCGGTGAGCGCATAGAGGGACCGAGAACAGGCGACCAGGACCCGCTCGACATGAGAGGAGACTGATGGCAACACGAGTCTGGCCTATGTGCACGGATGTGACCCGAGTCATGTCCTCTGCTCGAGGTAGAAGGTCAATGCTACCGCGATGGATCATAATCATCACGATTTAGTGGGGTTTACTTTGTACAGTACACGCAGAAGCATATATATATATATATATATATTATATATATATATATATATATATATAAGGTCGAGTTCGACTCTCTGGCTTTAGGTAAGACCGTAAGAGGAGTTTACAATGCAGGTGGATGAACCGAAGACCGATCCGTGCACGACACTGGCGTTGATGTAGGCCACCTTTGACGTCTGTTCTTCATATGGTGCCATCAGACACACAGAACTCGACACAGAGGGAGAGGCAAACACGCATCGTGCGAACAGCGACAAGGGCGGACACTTAGACATGCAGATAGAGACACACACACACACACACACACACGGCTATATACGTGCATTGCATCATGCATAGAAACGAAGCGAAGTAGGGTAGATGGAGGCATGGCAAGGACAGACCACGACGCAGACTGAGACAAAGAAAACGCGACGAGACAGAGAAGAGAATTCGCCTCTGTTTTGCAGCGTTTTATACATCGACGTATATCGAATAGGCCTATACGTCGATGTTTTATAGCACCGTGGCCTATGATTATAGGCAAGCATGTATCAATTGCTGATGAATTCTTCGTAACAGCCCACGACCGACTGACTTTTTATAGGCGCCACTCATTCACATTAAACTCGTCTAAACCGTCTTCATTACGGATCTCAAGACCAATCCTTGCGTCATGACAAACAAATACTTTTGCATGCAAAATAGTCGCTGCAGTGCATTCACAGAAGCAGAGTTTTATGTTTGCGATTCATCCATCATCTTCTGCAAAACAGACCTACATAATTTACATAGGACTCTATATATACATACATAGAAGTAGGACACCTATAAAATTATATTTGCACATGTAGACCTACATAGGCCCTATACATTTCACGACATGCCGCCGTCTGCTTAACCTTCGCGTCGTCTTGACCTGAACATGACACACATATTCATTGATATATACCTATTATATATTAAATTCATTGATATATTATATATTATATTCTTTGATATATTATATATTATATTCATTGGTATATTATATATTATATTCAATGATATATTATTATATTATATTTATTGATATAATTTTTTTTATTATATGATCGAATCGGTGTGACCAAATGCTTGACATCGGTACTTAACAACTTTCGAGAACCTCTCAAAAGCATGAGTTCATTTCCAACAACAGCTGACGATTTAGATAAACTGCATTGACCTCTACACCAATAAATATTATATATTCATAGCTGTAGACCAATATATTAGAAATCATGCTTAAATAGACCTATATAGACCAGCCTGTCGAAATACAAAAGCATCTAATCCATCTATCGTGCTGTAATCTTGGGCTTCTATAGCGCCGCGACAAAGCAATATCAGTCAGCTATAAATGCAGTGATGTGGGGGGGCGGTAGAGTAATGGTTAACACGCTGGCCAAGAGTGCGAGAGGTAGCAGGTTCGAGCCCCCGTTGGGCGTATTTGGTTTATATATATATAGGCTGCTATTAGCGCCATTGTAATTGCAAAGCTGCGGAGAGCAGCGCAGAGCAGCTGAGAGCAGCTGAGCGTAGCTGAGAGCAGCTGAGAGCAGCTGAATATGTGTTGGTAGTTAAGTTTAATTAAGATTACTGCATAACTTGTAAATGTAAAGCGCAGTGCGTCTTGCGGGCGTTTCATTAAAGAAAAGATTATTATTATTATTGAAACCATCACAGCGTTTCTGTGTCGTTAATTCTTTCCACGGATTCAATGGTCAGAGCGACCTAAGGACGGGTCATGTCTTAAAAGCCAGAGGCATGCAGGTGAGTTAAGGGGGCAGATTTATTTGCTGAGCTAAGCTCAAGCAGCGGAGAGCAGCGCAGAGCAGCTGAGAGCAGCTGAGCGTAGCTGAGAGCAGCTGAGAGCAACTGAATATGTGTTAGAGCAGCGGAGAGCAGTTCGACGAACTCTATGGTTCAAGATGACGAAGAAGCGCCATGCGCAAGATCCGCGTTATCAAATATTATTGATTAAAATAAAAAATTATTAATATTAATAATAATGCTGCCTAGAGGTCAAGGTAAATGAGAGCAGTAACCTTCGTTCATCGACAAAGCTGATAATATAATTTTTGTGATCGCAAACATCAATCCAACATCAATCAAACATCAATCAGTCGAATTATAATCGCGATAAGTTAATTGATTGTAAGGCAAATAAAATTAAGAGATATTGTATACATGAAATTGATCTAAATCAACATCGTGTTCAGGAAACTGAAGATAGAGTTAAACAGCAACAAGGTAATTGAATTCTTCTTCTTGTATTTGTAGAAGATTACACAAGACGCATGCAGCATTCGGAAATAGATCTATCTCGAACTGTTGCGTAGGGCGTATTCATTGAGCCTATGTAGGCCTATAGGCTATTCATCGCCTCCCGGTCGATGGGTCTAAGTACCACCTGTGCAGGGTGAGAATTTCCCGAGGGTTGTGGGGGTTCAACCCCATTGATTTTCATAGGACCCCATGGTAAAGTCCTCGTTGCGCACCACAAGCCTACATAAATCAACGTCTGACCCTCAGTCATTTTGTTTACAATTCTCATATACTACACAGCTGCAGGCTGTGGCTGATGATGATGATGATGATGATGATGATGATGATGATGATGATGATGATGATGATGATGATGATGATGATGATGATGATGATGATGATGATGGTCGAGGACACATATTGCAGTCACTCGTTCCCCACCGATATATCATAAATAACTAGCACACGATTTGAAAAAATTATTGTCCAGTTGTCCTCCGATGAGTTTTTATTGAAGAGGTGCTGCATAGATGTGCAGTTACATATTACAAATGTATTAATGTATGCATCTTACCGGTCGATGTAATGACAATAGCTGCAGCCTCCGTTTCCATCATGACGTTCATCTGTAGGAGCACCATCATCATTATCATCATCATCAAAAGTAACGCCTTCTTCGTCGGCATAACTATCGGATTTCTGCAGATATGACAGTCGCAGAAGTCAACGAGTGCTTTCAATGTCTTCACGTTGTAGATTGGAATCTATAGATAGACGATGTACTGCAATTAATGTATCGCAAAAGCTGCTACAGTGCATGCATGCAAGTCTGTTATTTAAAAAACCATATGGACTCAGGCTATAATAATTATTATTACATTAACCAGCATGTTGCATTATGCATAGGCTTGTTCGCATACAATGTTGCAACTTTTTCGATAGGCCTGTATAGCCTACGTTAATACTGATCTTGAAGCGTTTAGTTTTCTTTAGAGATGCATTGTTTTATAATTACAATCAGTTTAAGTTCCACATTTTCACCTGACTCGAAATTGGATATATACCGTGTATTTACTTTTTCGTGTAAGCTTTGAGACCATCCTAGGAGTCTAATCAATCTGCAGCAGACAGATGAATGGTGCCTGCAGAGAGTTTTTCAGGAGGGGCAAAACACATGGTCATGGTTAACAAAAATGCAAGAGCTTGAAAAATACAAAACATTAAGAACATGGGTTTCTTCACAGAGGTATATCACATGCAAACTGCACCTTTTCACTTTATGCATCAGTGGTATCGTTGGGGCGTTGGTGAGAAGAAAGTTGTTAACAAACAAAAGGTAGTAAAAAATATAAGCTTACATTATAAAAAGGTGTAAATTTTCCAGGGGACAAGTGCCCCTCTTGCTCGTATGTGCAGGCGCCCATGAACTCTGGTAAATGCTGAATTATTGCTGAGCTAATAAACTGGACAACGACAGGAAAGGTCATATGAACAATGACCTCTGATAATAATAATAATGGTTCACAAAGGTTGATTGTTATGATTCGGTCTAATGATCTTGCAGCGGCGACTACGCACGGCACAGACTTCGCTGTGACAATCATGTGAAAGCACATTGCCATAACTTACCTCACGAAACTCAGAACCTACCGTATATTATAAGCTAATTTATTCTGCAGTGATTATGATCGATACAAATTGACTCTACCATGAGAAGAGCAGCTTGAATCGGTCTCAGACGACGTTGAGCACAAAAGCAAGCCATACATTTAATTATGCTGTGATGCTCAGCGGTTATACTGAGTTCATATTATAGCGAGAACCACCAGCCACGTTTCACCCACGTTTTGAAAGCATGACAATAGTAGGCTTACCTGCGATGACGACGTCGGAGGCGACTAGTACTGCACCAAGTTCGGCACTGAATGCTTCTCAATGTCTGAGCCAACGCATTGACTAAGCTTTCAGATCCTCGGCCTCCTCCTCCTTCTAAGGCCAATAGGTATACAGGCTGCGCGCTCACCCCCCCCCTCTCTCTCTCTCTCTCTCTCGCTCTCTCTCTCTCTCTCTCTCTGTCCGTCCATCCGTCCGTCCGTCCCACAACTCGGTACTAAGTCAAACCTAGCTTTATGCTCGAAGTATATTTGACAAACATCGTCGTAATTATATAGATCTACTGACTCGTTCCCAGAGGCCTAAACTCCTCGATCCACGCATGCAATATATATATATATATATATATATATATATATATATATATATATGAAAACGAATTAATTTTTACGCATAGGCTTACTACCGGTACGCAGAATTAGGGTCATAACCCTAGCTTTTACTGTGTATACGAGAATATTCTCAGAAACGCACATGGCTTTTTTAACGTGCAGTTGTACACAAAATGTGAAGTTCTAAATGGGTTTGTGCTGCCGTAAAAGCACTTCTGTACAGTTAATTAAACTGGAAGTAATTTACCATGGAGGATGGGGGGAAATAAGGAGTTGTGCAGTTCTAAAAATTTCTTTAAACAGCCCTGGAAACGCATTGGTTCCAACAGCCGTGATTAATGTTAGTAGTTTCTTGCTAAAACGGCGACATTTGTAAAATTCAAGGAGTTGAGAACACCTTTATAACTGAAGGTGCATCAATAGGCCTACGTGGAATATGCAGTGGCGTAGCTACCATGTGTGCAATGTGTGCAAAGCACACGGGCCCACGACCTCCAGGGGCCCACAGAGATTATTAAATTATTATTAGCCTATAATTCAACCTGCAATTCACATTATTTTGTGACAGGTGTTGTTTTTGTTAACATACAAGTACATGAATTAGGCTACTTTTCTACTTTATTGAAGCCTGTCAATAGTGTTGTGAGGCAGAAAATTTGTCAGGAAAGTTTCATATCTTTCCGGAAACTCTCCGACATATATTTCCACCAATAAATTATTATAAAATACATACTCAATTCTAAGGAGTCCGAAATTTTCTTTCAATACAATATTACTAAATACATCAATCACTATATGTAGTCTTAGGTGGTAATAACTGGTCATAGTTTTTTCAATAAATGGCACTTCTAGTGCTAGTGATCATTGTTCAGATTGTTCACACGGCCCAAAAATACATTTAGAAATTAAGTGCAATATTATTAAACTTCGCTGTAAATTTAGAGAAAATATTTTGTATCATTCAGTCACCTTGATAATTTTTGTGAGTTATGAAAATATAAAGACAGAAACAGCAATTGATATACTGTAGACACCCTTGTTTACTTGAACTTTTTAGGCCTACTGCTGACTGCAGACATGCAAGCTACATCTAGTTTGCAATAGGCTTCTCTAGTCTGAAAGTTCTGCTAATGAACAGTGTTTATTGCTTATATTAATTATTTTTAACATTGTTTGCATCACCAGAAGTACTGTAAATAAAAGTTCAAACAATAATGACAATTTCTGAGAGTGAAATTCTGATATTTTCTGAGTTCAATGTTTTTTCCGGTTCTTCGCAAACTTTCCGGAAACTTTCCGACAAAATACTTTTCCGGAAAAGCTACATCACTACCTGTCAACCGCCAGGCAGACAGACAGGAAAGCAGGCAGGCAGGACTATAGGCCTACTGGTTTCCCTTTAACTTGTTTTTCGTCTCGAGTCATGAAGGTCAAAATTTTATTGCAAGATTACCGGTAGCCTACGCTAATGTGTGTGAACGAAAATAAATAATTGGTCTAATTCAGTTTTTTGTTGTTGAGAACAGCTAACGAATCATACCCGCATTTCACTTTCGTTCACAAACTTTCCTATGCAAAGATCAAAGGTGGGTCTATGCTATCGTTTATAATGGGTGTGATCATATCCGTGTTTCTGTCACGTTCTTGTACGCGTATTGCAATTAAAAATGGTGCGCCACAGAAACTTCGTAGGCCTACTTGTCACAGGCATGCTCGATGTACTCGTGTATTCCGGTCATATGCCGGATATAGTCAGTGTTGTTGAAAGTATCGGGCAAATGTACTTAAGTAAAAGTAAAAGTAAAGTGGATTATAATTACTTAAGTAAAAGTAAAAGTACTCATCACAAATTTTACTTAAGTAAAAGTAAAAAGTATCTCCTTCCAATAATACTTTTAAAGTAAAAAGTAAAAGTACCGAGCCTTTCTATAACTCAATTAATTATTAACCTTCAAAAATACTAAATTCTCGAAATTGTTATCATTGAGTCTAGTACGCACGCTTCTGTTTCATTTTAGCACGATGCACAGCTGAAGAGTCATTCTGCTGCAGAAATTGCAGTGCATCACCCATCGAAAATCTATTTTTAGGCATGCAAATTTGAATAAGCTGTCTTAGCTTAGCGAAACGAAATGTTAATTAACGCTTTGAAGTAACGAACATTGTAACGAGTGTCGCATAAATTGTAACGAAGTAAAAGTACTGAAATATTGGTAAAATTTTACTTCGTTGAAAGTAAAAGTATTTTATTTTTTCGATACTTCGTTACATGTGAAAGTACTCAAACTTTTACTTAAGTACAGTAACGCGTTACTTTTACTTCGTTACTGTACAACACTGGATATAGTAAGCTTATTGGTGGTGGTAAACTGATGTCTCCTTCAACCAGAGTGAAAATTTCCTGGGAGTTTGAGGTCGTTCAACCCTCGCTAGTCTTTCTTAGGGTCACACTCACATAGTTAAGTCTTTTAACCTTTTCACAACCCAACTCCACATCGATCATAGTCTGATTCCCCCAGTTATTTTTCAGCAATTCTCATACTGCTCTCAAATCTTCTCAGCTCTCACCTCAAAATCATGGAGACACCAAATTGACCTAGTGTGGATGAGGGTTCTAGGTAGTCACGTGTTTACCCAAATTTGTGCACTTGTAAAGAATATTGCGAACTTATTTTTAGGTATAGGGCCTACTAGGCTATGTGAAAAATTGATGATTGTACTGTTTCGTTTTAATTTGGTGTGCAAATTGCAAATCATGGACCGGAATTGATAGATGGCTGAAATTTGTTGCTGAAAAAAAGCTACAAAGAAACTTCATGATGCCATGACATTGTTTTAAGTAGCAGCTAATAATAAGTGGAAAAGTCTGCAACGTGATAGATTTTAAATTCTACTGGGAAATCACCGCAGTTAGGCTACGCTACATGTATAACACTTTAATTTATCTGTCTCATTCGTGCAGCTGCAGCATTCATGTTTCTTCCCTGAGTGAGTTGTGTTACGTAAATGTGTTGGGAATATAATAGCAAATGCCATAGATTAGTTTTGTGATCTTGATTTGCAAGAACGAAAATATACCAGCCTTAGAGAACCAAACAGGGGGCCGTGCGGGACCTCTGCACATGGGCCCACAAAGGGCTAGCTACGCCACTGGGAATAATTATGATCTTATGACCTCGACCCGTAGCCTACTTTGATATTTGCATTGTCATCCCGTTATGCAAGGAAACTTTAACCCTTTAATGCTTAGATGGTAGTAAATGGTATGGGAAATCCTATACCCTCTGACATTAAAGGGTTAAGCGAATGTCTTTCTCTGGATGTTCCTGGAACTATAATAGAGCACTGAAGGCTTGACTGAAGCTCACAAAGAACGATTGAAGGTTATTTTGAACCGAACATTAATTTGGCGTCGCCGCCACTATAATCGTTGTGACGTTGTGACGTTGTGACGCGGTGGTGCTCAGCTGAGTTCATCACATGCACGAAAAGATTGAAGTGGCCAGGCTGCTGCCTCTGCATCAGTAGCTGTTGCCTACGAGTACTATATAGGCCAATAAGAGCTTTAACGCGCGGGTTCCACTGTGCAAACTCGAGATGTCAATAGTGCAAATGTTAATAAAGAGTCTATCACTCTATCTGCATGTATATTACTTATTGTATCCGTTGTACACACAATCTTAAATTCTTATATAATGTAGCGCCGTCGTCGTTGTAATTCAAGAGTCGTCAAACTCCATTCATCACTGTCTTCTACAGGACAATCAAAGCGGATTTTCAAAGTTCAAACCGTAATTCGCTGGACAAAAGGTTAGTCGTAGTCGACATCCCTCCATAACTCCCATAAGGCTTCTGAAACGAAAACACGTCCCGGCCGGCAAAACCTTTATAGGAGCGATATAGCTGCGATATCTCGATGCGATAGCACTATATCGCAGCTATATCGCAACGACTATACTAACCCGATATCGGGAGGCTATAGCTTTGTCCGACGTCCGATATCGGAAATCGATCTAGTATAGCTGGCGCTATATCGAACCGATATATGTGCTATATAGCATGCGATATCGGTCCGATAATGACAAACGCAGTGACCTATATCGAACCGATATATGTGCTATATAGCATGCGATATCGGTCCGATAAAGACAAACGCATTGACCTATATCGAACCGATATATGTGCTATATAGCATGCGATATCGGTCCGATAAAGACAAACGCAGTGACCTATATCGAACCGATATATGTGCTATATAGCATGCGATATCGGTCCGATAACGACAAACGCAGTGACCTATATGCTGGCCCACGGCTGCACGTAGGCCTACAGCGCACGCCTGGAGGGCCCGCCGCAGCTGGTGCCTGTTCAATCTACCTAATTACGCTGCTTCTCCCATACGATGCGTGCTGACAAACATTGCACGTACGTGGCACATACAGTATATGACCTAGAATATAAGATCCGATTTCGTTAAAGGTTATAGTTGGCGCTATATCGAAACGATATCGTTCCGATAACGACAAACGCTGCAGTGATCTATACGGGCCTACAGCTGCACAGCGCACATGCATCCCTGGAGAAGAGTGGCGATCTCGAGTACCCGCAGCCTGCAGAAGTAACGTGCACGGTGCGGCTGGCGAGGACGAATGAGAAATTAGAAGGCTACAGAGCATGCTCAGAATTAACTACAAATAACAACAAAATGTCTAATTTGCCTAGAACATAGACATGTATTAAGCTATATATATATATAGTCAGCATGTCAATAAGTGATAAAAGAAGTGCAGTAAACAGCAGACTACAGTTGTATGTGTACATCACAAATAGCATATTGACGACTGAAATTGTTACGACTAGCACGCCATCTGCCGTTGAAACTATAGAAGGGCTTGTTAGTGTTTCAGTGTTCGTTTCATATTGACCGAACTCACATTAGGCAGCCAGGTCAGTATGAAATCATATCGGCCAGGCCAATGCAATAAACGAACAGCCCCTTAATTATATTTAATGAGCAATAAGCTGGTCAAAGTTTAGATCAGTGGCTCTCAACCTGTGGTCCGCGGCCCACAGCCATCTGGCTGGCGGTCCGCGAGCAGACCCTAAAACTTATATTTTTAAAATTATAGAGCAAAAACAGATAAATTTTTCCAATTTTTGAAAATTTCTTTGTTTTAATGGCTGCATGACAACATTAATATTTGTAATACCCTATACTTAGTTAAGGAAAAAAATCAAAATTTAATTCACTTATAGCAAATGTTGGAAATTTATGGGGTCACATGTAGGCCAGCAGTACTGCGGTGGTCCTTGGCCCAGAGAAAAAATTTGTAAGTGGTCCTTGAGTCTCGAAAGGTTGAGAACCGCTTGGCTAGATCACTTAACATCTGTTTAGTGCTAAAAAAGCAATCACGACCAAAAATATTTTAAATGTTCAATAACGAGTTAGAATAATTAATCCAAATTGCATATATAAATCATAGAAACACATACAATATATGCCTTAAATAACATATATCACTGAGACAGAACATTTGGAATATCATCTAGCGAGAATATTATTCCTCGTTAACAGGATTCGTATCTCTCGCTTCAAGTTATCATCATCATCATCCGACAATTCATTATTAATAACATGACCATGAGATATGAAATTCACTGACAAATTCAAGCTAAATCTTTTGAATAGTAAAACATATGGGAACACGTACGTGATGACAATTTTCTTACATTTAATTAAGAAGATGCTCTTAAGATGAAATTCTTTGTTAATGATCATATGCATGTGCAATGTTATGCATTGTGCCTAGTGCAGGTCAACTGTAAGGAGTCATTTAATTATGAAATCATAATAATTCTAATTTGTTACAAGAACTCTTAACGCAATAGAACAATGCCGGAAGATGATTAACGATGAAAGAAATGGTGGTAGCAAGTTCCATGGACACACTGCTACATGTATAAAATTACAAATCCTGCGACTGAAGCTCATGAGAAACAGGAGTTTGTGGTTCTTGCCCCTCTTCGACGCCACATTCTAAGAGGTGTTCAGGATTCGCATCACCGCCACGAGGTTCTGCAGTTAGGACAGATTTGTCCTCATCATCGGAACGTTGTCGACGACCACACCCACGTCTAGCATCATCAGCACCACCTCTAGGTCCACTGGCACGAGTTGCCTCCTTGCCAACATCCTTGTAGAAGTTGTTGAAATGGACAGCCATATTCTTCTGGAAATTAGGAAATTTCGCATTGATGACATCATTCAACAACTCCCATACTTTTGATGTCTTCAAGGTAAATTCCTTATTGCCTTTAGCGCCAGCCCAACTCATACAGTTCCTAGCGAACCTCTTCGTGAAGAGACGCAGGCAGGCACTATGAACGTATTCTCTCTCTACAGTGCCGAATGCACCACGAGTAATGAAATCCCGCAACTGCGATCGGTTCACTGTTAACACATCATCGTCGCCGTCAGTGAGCCAAGCCTCCAATTCAAGATAATCCTGCCTAACCTGGACAGGGAGCTTGTCGCGAATATGTCTTGCGAGTTCAAGTGATACAATCGCTGCAGCTTGAACAGTTGCACCAACTGCAGCAGCTCCCGTGACCCGGCCAGCGATGCCGAATTGACGTTTGATTAGCTGGAAAATTAAATCAAGCAATAAATCATTAAATATAATAAAAACTTTATGCTTTTCACTAGGTGAAAAGCTAGCTATAGCCTCATCATCATCAGTTTAACGCTTCCTGTTTTCATGCCTCACAAATATTGGAAATAAATATGAAATAAATATCTAATATTGACATTTTGCATGAATGACCTTTCTCAATTATATCCTTGTCGTGACCCTTGCCTTCGCTGTAATTATACTTTAGATGCCAGAACCTGTACACTTTGAGTTCTTCAACTCCTCACAAGTGTCAGTGAAAATGCTGCTTAAAAGTAAGCAATAGTTAGGAAATACTAAATCACATGTACACATACCACTAGGTCGTGTCTAATTGCCACGTTGTCGGCAGCGAGTCTTGTTACATCATTGACCATCAAGTCCAATTTTTGGTCAAGTCGTGCCAGCATCGTCATGATATCGGCAGTTGTGACTTTCGCTGATGTTGTTGGAGTCACGACAGGATTGGACAGTGCAGCTACAGTCAGAGTGGCAATGGTGGCTGTCACGGGCCTTGTCGGACTCACAAGAGGAGCGGGTGCAGAAATTGGAACAGTGGATGTGTTGGTGTTGACTCTTGCTGAAGTTGTCGGAGTCTCAACAGATGCAGAAGTTGAAATGGAAGTAGCGACTTGCTCGTTTCTCTTCGGAGTCACGAGAGGAGCGTACGTCGTAGCAATGGTGGTGGTGACTGCCACTGAAGTTGTTGGATTGTCGACGGGTTCAGAAGCTGGAGAGGCTGCAGTCGTGGTGGCATTGGTGACTGTCGCGGGCTTTCTCAGTTTCACGAGAAGAGCTGGCGTAGATCCTAGATCGGTAAAAGTGTTGGTGGTGATTGCCTGGCAATGCACAATTGCATATGGTCACTAATGCATAATTGTATTATATATGCACAAATCCAGTATTAAAGACAAATTCATTGAAACAACAGTCACAGTGTTTTGAAATTATGTCAAACTGAAGTGAGTCACATTGATAAAGATAAAGCCATAGTAGACACTGAATCGACGTGGGCTGGTGACTTGAAGTCCTCCGTGTACACCAGGGGTGGCCAACCTTTTGTTGCACAAGGGCCACTATAAAGTTTGGCAAGCACCCGGCGGGCCATGTGTTTTTTCTCACAGCCTCAAAAGTACAAGTATAGTGTATATACAGGGTGGACCAAAAAATATCCGCCCTACGTTTTTCCTAAACTTTTGGTCAAAAGTAGAAATTAAGTTACTAACTTCAGTTGTTGGATTCACGACTGGTTTCAGCGTTGATACGTGTGCAGCTACAGTCAGGCCCGGCGTAGCACCAATCGGTCCAGTTGACGTAGCTGTTGTCTTTACTACCATGCCAACACGACCAGCAACCTCACCCGCCGCTTTCACAGTACCATTAGATTTACTGTAAGACCTACTAACACCCCCAGACATTCTATTGCCAGTGCTACCAGCCTTATTAGCTCCAGTTCTTCGTGTAGCCAACCGTTGTCTTTTGACATCCTTCTTAGGATCGTATTCTTCATCTGAAGACACATCCATCTCACTCTGAAACGCATATTTAACTGAGTATAAGTCATATGCCACACATTTATGAACACTTAATAATAACTTATAACAACGATCTGTGTTACATTACACAAGGTTTGCTTTCTGCTGTAATATTTGTAAGCAAGAAATGACCAGCCGCTCTAACAGTGTATTTTATTACTACGACTGCTTGCGTTGATTGGTAAATGTGTGTGTGGGCTACGTGATCACAATCACCAAATTGTTTTTAAGAAATGCAAATTGGTGCTTTAGACACATTGCAGACTATTGACATACATGTGTAATCCTTATATTAATTAATTTCTGGGCATGGGATTTGAACTGTGTTCCAATCCTTTAAATCCCTGTAAAAGCTAGTGTTAGTTTCCTTCTCATCAATAATACCAAATTAATATGTTGTTATAATTCAGTGAACTGAAAAGAGGCGGTATAGAAATACACAAATACAATACTAAATAGTGATATTATTGATGTAAAAATAATTGGCATTCACATTCACCTCTATTGCATTACGCTCTCCCAGAACGTGCCGCACTGAGAATGCCAACACAGCATTTCGAAGCCTCTCCAGACGTGTCTCTTCATCGGTGTCAGGTCGATCTCCGATGTCTCGGCAAAACTTTACTGCCATCTCGTAGCTCGTTGTGTGCACCTCTGGAAAGTACAGACTTGAGACTTCATATTTGTCCCACTTCTTACCACCAATTGCATCATTCTTCTGAACATAATTTTTCGCACATGACTGTCGGTTCTTGAACGGGTAATATGCCTGCAAAACGTCATTGTCATCCACTTCTAACCAGGTTTCAGGTGTTTGCCAGATTTCCTGTTCGTCGTCATCACTTCTTTTGCAGGCAACAACGGTATAGAACTAAAAGCAAATGAGTACAATATAAATATACATATTCGGCAAACCGGTGTACATACAAACTTACATAAATACACTACTATACCCCATGTCATGACTCGTGTAATAGCTGTATTGCAGCAACATGATCATCGTCTATTGGAAGATGTGCACATTTCCGCCATCTTTTATCAAATGTAGCAAAGAACACTTCGTCCGACAACTCAGAGACAACGCGAATCCCAACATCTGTTGAGTCTACCGGCACATCAAAAAGTGGTTCCACCTTTTCATACACACTGTACACTATATACAGTTCTCCTAGGGCATTTGCTGCCAATAGGTTGCGCACAACACAGACATGGTTGTCAACTATGAAACAGCAGTCACTCTGGTCTGTCCTGTAACTGGAAATATGTATATGGTCAACCTGGGCACCAGTGTATTGGAGCAGATCAGGTCTTCCCTCGATCTGTGGTCCATTTTCGTGCCGATGTTTTAGTATTGTTCTTTTTGATGGGAGTGTGTCGCTGAGTTCTCTTTCGGAAAGTCGACGCACTACTTGCTGAACAACATGGTGTGACTTGTGCACCATTCTCTTTAATTTGCCAAGATAACTTTCAAACGGAAAGGCGGAGAAGTTATCAAGCACTCCAAAGATACGTGCGTCGTCTGTGATGTGACAGTGCGCGTGAACACTGTACACACATTTGTTGCCATAATACTTGACATAATCGTTTACAAATTGCTCCAACCAGCTGCTGGCATGATCAATGTAAACGGCTAGTAACTCATCAGAACAAAGACAACGAATAGCTGTTAACAGTAGCTTAAAGTGTTCGTACATCTTATTGTCCAGCACATCCTTCAATATAACTGGAGCAAGGTACAATAGGAATTGCCTTGCCTCTGTTGCCTTCCATGAATCGCACTCGTTGATCGCGCGACACTTACGCTGAAATTCATGAGGCATTTTCGCCGCAAGATTGACGACAGCTGCTTGTAGTGCGTTGATCGTGGGACGTCTAACACTAAACGGAAAAGCTTTCGAGTGTAACAAGCCATTTTGCCAGTCCCTTGCCATCCTTCGGACAAGACCAAGAAGTGTCAGATGCATATAGTCTATTGGGAATTGGCTCACCATGCCGACTTGTAAATCTCTCAGTATACAGTCCTGCAATCTGTACTCGTTCGGAAGTAACAGAAGCTCAAAATCTGCATCGCATCGCCTTGGTGACTTGGTGTTGTTGAAGGTCATCCGCCTTTCCTTCGTATACAATCCCTCGACAGTACACTTATCGCATCCATGGTGATAGTTCACATGCCTCGTGCTCCTAACTTCTGCGCGAGCGGGTGCATCACAAATGAAGCTGTGAATTGTTACTTTGCAAGTGACACCTGCTGAAATTGCTACACCGTTCTGTTGAATAGAAGTCATTTCCTCAATGAATGGTCGCAAGAACTCGTTGAAATCATTAGGTTTATGTCGAGCGCCATACAGTGCAACAATGAAAACAGGTGAAATAAACGGCTTCACAACACGGCAAAGTATGGGCCACATACACTGTTTACCACTGTTGAACAAAGGTACTCCGTCAATATTATACTGCAAATGAAGCTCGGTGTTATTGTCAACTTGACAGCTATGCATTCTTGATAATGTTGATCGCAGAGATCTGGCCAAGGACAGGTACACATAACTTCCTCCACATTTATCCTCCACACTGTAAGCGAGATTTGTTCGCAGCAGTGTTCGAGGGTCCAGTGGGAGATCTGGATGATTGTGAACTCGCAGACCACCAAGCAGATCTTTCATTGCTTCACGGGTGATATTGTGTCGAGAGTTCCAGTTTATGAGAAACTGAGACAGACTTTCTTCCCTATCCGACTCAGAGTCTGACTCTTTGTCTGTATGGTACTCAGTGTCAAAATCACCACTTCCAGCATTCACACCAACAGAAAGCCAACTGTGTGCTAACTCACCTTCTTCAAGTGGTTCCCCAAATTCAAACTCATCTTCAATCACATCCTCCGAGGCCTCCACTTCAAGCACTTCTTGCATTACATTCCCTTCGCCGACCATGTGTGCGTTCAACACATTTACTCCAGCACCCACATCGTACACATGCTGATCAAGCAAGTTTTCGGGGACAGCAACCATAGGCACTGCTTGAAGTGTGGCTAGACCCAGAGCGCGTTCCCGTTCAATTCGATCAATGGCTTTCTTTCTCACTCTATACTGTTGTTTGTAAAGGCGCTGATGCTCACGCTTCAAAAGCTGCAAAATTGAACATTCAAATTGAAATGTTCTCATCTTCGAAATTTACTTAATTGAAATGACATTCTGACGAAAAATTTAATGAATGTGGAAAACATTCATCCACAAAACTGAACAATACTTTTAATCCCATGCATGCAGCCTGCCAAATGTCAGCATACAGCATGTAACCAGGCATTTAATCTTCTAATGGATTATTTACCTAATTTAAAAACAAAGGGCTTTGTCGACGACATATAATTCCCTTCCAAGAATTTCAAGGTCATGAAAATAAAACGTTGAATGATTCACGAATAGTGCAAGTAAGAAGCAAATTGCAAAACATTAATGCATTAGTGAAAATCATAAGTGCAATTTCTGACGCTGCCGGAAAACCACAAGAGATGGAGATGATAGCATAGCTAGTTATTATGAAATATCAGTTATAACTGATTAAACATATACCTTTCTTTGTGCTTCTTTGCTGTTTATCGACATTTCACTATGTCACTGTAGTCTTGCTGTTATCATATGTTATGCAGCTACAAATTTCTCTTTGTCAAACCTGTATTGTAGTGTAGTGTAAAATGTATTTCAGTTGTGATAAAAGGGTACGTAAGTGGAATGAAAAATTAACCGCTACTTTTTGTCATTTTGATGGAATACCGAAATACCTCAGATGGCCGGAATACCAATCGTGGAACTATGTGAATTATATTCCACCACATAAAAATTTATTTGCATATAATTATACCGGAACTTGGTAATTGGCTAGTTCAGCATCCCAAATTATTTACGCACAAGACAAGAAGTGGAATAAGTGATTAAAACATGAGAATTAAACAGAAGCGGGATGAGAAACAAAGTTGTCAATGCTTAAACTACAAGTGGGATAAAGGATGAAATTATCGGTAACGAAACAGAAGCGAGATTATAAATTATATGCTAAAACGATAAACATGGCGCATGACTGATGGAAAATGCTGATTTTAAAATAGAACCGGGATGCCAATGAAAAAGTTGATATCAAAATAAGAAGCGGGACGACTGATTATCATGAGGAAAATGTTGATTTTCAAATAAGAAGTCGGAATATAGGTTGAAAATTATATCATGCTGACACCTGCCAAATTTGGGACGCTAAACTAGCCAATTACCCCGGAACGTTATTACTTGTAGGCCCTAGTATCGCCGAACTAGGCTTAAAATAGGTATACCGGGTAAAAAGCGGGTACGCCACGGGTGAAAGGCGGATAATTACAGCGGGCTACCCTTTGAGATGGTCGGTTAGAGTCAGGGTAACCCTCGTGAAGGTCGGTTAGGGTCAGGGTACCCGTCGTGAGGATCGGTTAGGGTCAGGGTTTGTGTCGTCTAGCTGTAGTAATTTCCGCTGTAATTACCCGCTTTTCACCCGCGTGGCGTGCCCGCTATACCCGCTCCTCGCTTTTTACCCGGTAAATACACGTTTACCCTACTTTTAATTATGAAAACTTCACAAAGCAATCCAATATGGTGCAAAGAAACAATTTCGATGATTGTCCAACACAACTTAACTTTGCAACATTTGACACTACACTAGTATACACTATAATATTTGATAAAACGACCTCGCTCACCACCATTTGCATTTCACGAACAAAGACCGTATATATAATAGGCTATATTATGATAATCACTTGCAAGATGGCGAACATTAAATACGATATCGCTCCGGTATCGGTACACGCAAAAACCCTACAGTCAGCTATATCGAAGCGATATAGGTCCGATATAGAAAGTTAAGATATCGCATCGCATATATCGCTCAGATATCGCCTCATGAAATGTCTTATAGCTTTGGTAGTGGGCTTGCCGGCCGGGGTAGGACGGGATTCGAAGAGTTAGGCCTATTCATTCCGAAATACATGTAGGTGAGACCTCAGCCCCGCCCTGCAAAATAACAGAACTTAGGCTACACACACTATAAGGGCCGAATTCCAGGGACTTAATTGGATCAATTACCGAGAAATACTGGGAAATAAGTGTTGCTTTGTACAGTAGTCCAGGTCACAGTGTAGCCTAGGTTTACAACAGGATCGAGTCATTGCATGACTGAACATTTGTTAATTACATCAATTTATATGATAAGGAGAGATTTGCGGATCAATGTGTAAACTAGGCCTACGACTCTACGAGAGGCGTTTTATTTGTTTTAGGCCTGTGTGAGCAATGTAGGCCATAATCGACCTGGTAGCCTGTGATCTATAAAACGCGCATAAACTATAGAAATCAGTTTAAACTGGATTATACGATATGTCAGAGGCCGTCTTTTAATTCCTCTGAAGTTAGAGACAAAACCCACGATCACTTCGGTTGGTTACGGTCTGGGTTCGAGCTATCGCAATGTTATATGCCGACTTATACCGTGCAGCAGTTGGCTAAACACACGGCAACAAGCCAAAAAAGCAGTTGTAACAGTCAATAATAGATGCTGTAGAGTTGGTGTTTGCAAAGCACAGTAAACACTGAGGCCTAGATGAAGCCGCTTATAACCTCATTGGCCTTTTGAATTTCATCTGCATTAATTTTGCTCAGCTGGAACTAAACATGAATTGAAAAGCTGCAGAATATAGGTCATATACTATAGGCATAGGCTACATAGGCTGATTTTAACTTAGTATAAAATCTATAGGCCTAGGCCTAGACGTATTTTTTCGAAGCGGCAGTCGCATATCGTAGCGTAGCCTATACGGTAGGCCACGTAGCCTATTGGTCCACTGGTGCTCTTCTGTACGAATGAAAGTTCGTTTCCATATTTCACTTGTTTGCTGAAACCCAAATTAAGAACTATTTATACCTCGATCGATGAGGCTTCAGTACGTTGGCTTTCTTTAGGGCCTATTTGGTTCTTGCAGTTAAGAAAGAGCATGGAATGTGAAGCACGGTACATGTAATTTAGATTAGGAATTTTTTTTATAGGATTCCCCAGTTACCGAATTTTAGTAATATCGTGGTTGAACAAGCGGCAATTGAGAAATTTGCTTAATTCTTTGAAGCATTTTATACTGACCCTTCAAGACAAGGCTTATCTATGTCTAGTTGTCTACTCAGAAGCGCTTCCGACCCGAATGACTTGAATGAAACATGGTGGCGCGACCCATGGTCACTATAGGCGAAGTGCCACAGGAAGCCCATTCCAGGTTGCACGACGGTTAGCAACTGAGACATCGCGGCGCTGCCTTGTGGAGGTTCTCGAGCGAGAAACATAAAGCTCAGCCTCTGACCCTGGGCATATAATATGGGCTACATATTACGTGGATGAGCGAAAAGGCAGCCTGCGGAGCACTTGGACGTTTAATTTTAAGGTATACAGAGCAGCAGGCATATTATGAACTGAAGCACCCTCGAGCGTAGTTGACCTATGCTATCCGCTGAGGGGAAGGAAGAAAATGAAGGACATCCCGAATTCAATTCAAACCTAAAATACAAAATCAGGGCAGCATTGGGGGGGGGGGCAGAAATGGGGATACCACGCTAAGAATCGGAACTAATACCATAGGCCTACCTAAAGCTATTGCTCTTCCTACCCCCATCCCGGACATCGAAAGGGTCTAGCAGATGGTTGTTTTGGGTGTGACCATCTCTGATTTGATTGGCTTTGAGGCTCACATTAACAGAATATGCCGTAAAGCTCGGCAATCCATGTTTGCTTTACATGTTTTGGTTGCCCACGACCTCCATGGTCAACGTATGTTTGACGTTGTTAGAGCTACTACCATTGCAAGATTAGGCCTGCCGCCTACGGTACTTTATGCTTCCCTTGTTTCCTGGGTATTTGCCAACGCAATGGAGTGTAAGCGTCTTAACGGTCTTTTAAGAAAATTGACTCGTTCTAGCTTCGAATCCTTCCTGCCGATTTCCCTAGTTTTGACGAACTCTGTACTATAGAGCTGACTCTGCTCTTTACCGCTCTTAAATCCTTGTCACATTTTTCACGATCTCCTCCCTCCCGATAAGGTCACACCATACAATACTCGACCAAGGCCACATAATCTAACACTTCCAAGAGTTGATTCTTTTGCCAGAAGAAGTTTTATTATGCGAATGTTGTATAAATTTGCATAAATGTTTTTCTATTTTCTATGATTTATTTCCTCTGTAAACTACTGTGCGTTTGCTGGTGGTCAATTAAAGAATATTCTTACTTACTTACTTACTTACTTACTTTATACCGATCCCTTAAATTGCATCAAATAATCAAAGTGATTGGGCACAAGATGCACGTGATCAATAGTAATTATTGGACAATGCTTAATGACGTCATCGTGCTAGAAAATTGTACTGATGACGTAATATTTTTGTCATGGTAGCGCTCCAGGTTTCGCAGTCGATGTGAATTTATTTTGAAGATTTCCTCGATTTTAGAAAAATTTTCGACTTATTTCTTGCAGAACTGATGTCCAGAAGTTCTGAAGAACTCAAATGTTTTGTATTCTTTTGCAATGGAAATATATTCGAAGTAATAAGCTGGCAGGATGAGTGAGTAAAAACAGTGACATTCCTAGAGATGAAGTTAAACTTTAGTTTGTATCGACGGCAACCACATTGGGTCCTTCCATCAAAGTTCTGTCAACTCCTTTAAAGACTGCTTTCCTTCCCGCTTGACCTTTGTCAGAAACACCTCTGTATTGAGACCTTAATTCAAGGGAATCTACATAAGCTTCGGCTGACTGATTGATTGACATAGTCTAGGCTACAACTCTACATTAATTTCATTGAGCTATGCACAAGTAAAAGTAAGCTATAGCATGTTGTAGACCTCTATAGACAATCTTATTGAAAGCATGTCATACAACTTAGGCCTAATAGAAATTTAGATATGGTTTATAGTCAAAGATGCACGTTGCATAATTATGGTAGGCCATGCATATAATTCAAATATACCCTACATGTATGATGTAGGCCTTTATATCGAAAACCATTCGAGAAATTTGTGACAGATAGCGAAAGGCCCTAGGCCTATAAGACTACAACACCATAAACTACCATGCACCACCAGAAAATGGACGTCAGTAGGATACGACGATGACGTTGATGATTTTCTTGACAGCAATGAAGAGGGCCTCTTGTTTGAAACTGGTCGATTCAGGAATGTTGCAAACACGACTCTGGCCTGAACACTCCACTGAAGCAAGTGCATGCTACTGAACAGTAGTCTTTGTCTAGCGCAGATTCTTAATTCAACTAATTTTTGCTCTAAAATTAGTCCTCAGTTGTTAGAGGTTTTGGTCTACCTGGATAGGGCTTTGTAATTCTAACGATTTTTACTATATTTTTGTGATTTTTGTCGTTCATAGCTGTAATGACAGTCTAATATTTAGGCCTATATACATATAGTCAGCGCCTATATGAAGCCACAATGCAGGCAGGTATGCTATATATAGGCTACAAGAATCAGTCATTGCGTCGTCAGAAAGTCAACGCACAACCCTAGCTTGATGTAAAGTTATAGGCCCTACAGGTCATAGGATACATGTTTCTACTCCATATACCAAACCACTGGCATGCCAAAAATAAACACAAGACTTTCTTGCACTGTCTACATATACACTGCACACGATCCAACTTACCTGTGATAGATAGGCCTACGTAGGCCTATAGGCCTACAGTGTATACACTTGCGTGTGGGACAGATATGGACAACTGCACACGTCAACTGAAAAGTAAACAAATGAATATAATTTTTTATTGTCCTGAATTCCTCTGAAGTAATGTTCATCGAACTGTGACATGCATTTTTCTGAGCACTAAAAAAGACCACAAAACTTGCACAGCTAATATATATGAGATATACACGGTGATTCGTAAAAAACAAGCCCCCTGCGAAGTTCGGATAACTCATGTAGATGACCATCAAATTTAACGAAATTTCACAGTAATGAAGCTTGATGTTCTAGCCAAGTGCTGTATAAATTATTTCACATTCCGAGCTATAATGACGTAACGCGGATGACGAAACTAATGACGTCACGATAATCTCGAGAAACAAGCAATATTCCAACCTTCCTGTCAGTCACTCAGGTTGTATCATGCAAACCTGGTCAATTTCATCTGGTTTAGCCTCCAGGTGAGAAATTGTTTAATGTGGCAGCACCCAGTAACAATCAGAATGTTCGCAAACACGTATCTGCCGGTACACAGAAGAGGGACGTTCCAGCAAATCGTCTTTTGCGGAATCGACCAACTTTCAGCAAATCCCTTATGGCATCGGTCGGGTCTCTGACTTGGTCGTACGAACATATCCATTTCACCGAACCAGTTGTCATGAGGTCAATGGACAATATTACAGAGATGTTCCACTGAAACAGGGCCTTTTACCAGACATTCGTGACATTACCGATGAGGATTTTATCTTCCAGCAGGATAGCGCCCCTGCGCACAGAGCACGGGACACTGTTGCGTTACTGGAAACTGAAACACCTGATTTCATCCCGCCTACTTTGTGGCCACCCAACAGCCCTGATTTAAATCCAGTGGACTATAAGATATGGAGTGTCATGCAAGAGAAGCTAGGTCTACAGATCTCGAATATGTTATGTCAGTGAGTTGCGAAGTCGAATTGTGGAGGCATGGGACGAGATGGATCAGCGCATCATTGATGAATCAGTCAAACAGTGGCGTACTCGTCTTCGCGCATGCGTCGCTGCCAAAGGGGGGGGGTCAATTTGAACATAAACTTTAACTTTCCGAATGTTTAGAAATAACTCCCCTGTCTTCCTTTAAAATTTCTTTCACATAGCATGACATTTGACGGAGTTACAGTGAAATATGCAGGGGGTGGTTTTTTATGAATCACCGTGTATATACACCGTGATTCAAAAAAAGTAAGCCAAATTGTTTTTCAGATATCTCTAATGCCTGAACACCTATCACGCTAAAGTTTTCCAAATATTTAGAGAAATGGACGAAGAATATGATGCCAAAATTTCATGAGATAGAGTTGAACGTAGAAAGATATGAATTTTTAAACTTCATATGCCGAAATTTCAGTTTACAAGCAATTTTTTCTGTTAGATTCAATAAAAAGTAAGCCAAACTGTTTATCTTATATCTTATTCCCCTACAAATTGGAAAATTTTCGGAGAAAAATTTCAATCGGTTGCGAAGTTATCGCATTTTATCCGGTGGTACATTTTTTGGAGCCACCCTGTACACGGTGGACCATAAGAAGTACCTTTACGGTTTTTGCCAATATTTTGGTTAAAAGTAATAATTTCGAAATGAATATAGCAGCAGCTGCAGGAATATCGGCACTTGAAGTTTGAATCTTAAAAACGAATTGATGGAATGACTACCGACAACAGTAGCCTCAATTTTAAAGTGTTATCTTCTCTTTTCTGACTTGTACGTGGGTTTCATAGGATCCATCGCATATGATGATTATTTTTGTTTAGTCATGATATTTTAAAGTAACTTAGGACTGTATTATGGGTACGTAGGAATGAATACTGCGATGTGTAGACAGTGTAGTGTGTATCGGACCATCGGCCACTTGGCTTGTATAGAGACACTGAACGACATAGACTGCAACGTATCTCTATAAATAAAGAGGAAACTCTGTGTGTGTGTGCGTGTGTGTGTGTAGGTGTGTTTGTGTGTGTGTGTGTGTCTGTTTGACCGGGATGCATTTCCACGGTTTTTGAGATTTCCACTCCAAATCTTCACTACTGTGTCGGTCTTGGCATGGGACACCCTGAGGGGGAAGGGGTTGGTGAATCTCTCCCACCATGTATGTAAATATAATGTAAAATGTAAATCTTCAAGAATTTTTCATTGCCCACAAAAGCGATATCAGGGAGACCAGCTTATTCAGCTTATGTATGTATGTATGCATGCATGCATGTATGTATGTATGTATGTATGTATGTATATATGTATAGTTTGAAGTTTAGAACAATTTATTACGATGTGTATATCCTACAGAAAGGCGTACAACAACGTTTAAAGTCTTTCCAATCATATTTTCAACAAATCTTAAGAGACATGAATCAACTGAAATTGCAAAACAATGCAAATTAATAAAGCACAATGGAATTCATCACTTCAGTTTCCTTCGTCTAAGGTTAGCTTCAACACAAACTAATCTACACCATAAAGGGGAGGAGTGTCTTTGTTGTGGGTTGGTGGTATTTGTAATTGGGTAATGTCAGTGTATTAATGCAAATTCTATCAAATTCCAATTGAACTGAAGTCTAAACCAAATTCTATAAAGTGCTGCAAAAGTACAAAAGCAAAGCAAATCAACTTCTAGTTTGCAAATCAGGTTTCTAAGTCTAAACATGTATTTAGACTCTAACTTTGTTGTTTACATTCATGAGCATTACATTCAAATACTACACTCATGTATGTACATACACTATATACATAGCACAAATATATACAAGTCATCGACTGCATGATATAATAAACAGAGATTTAATAAGAAAATTTATGCAAAATTCATTTGATAAAAAGAAGAAATCCAAGTTCTATATTTGGTAAAAAAATTCACCCACACAAAATAAAGACAACTGAACAAGAGATCAGATGGAGAAAAATTCATTTGTATCGGACTTGTATTATAAATATACATACATATATACATTGTCAATATACATATATATATATACATACATATATGGTAAGTTTTTAGTGCCGTTATGATAATGCATAATTTAATGACTGCACAGCATAAAATTGCAGTGATGCACAAGGCAATATTCAGTGCACAGAAAGTTATTAATGCTCAAATCTTTCTTATCATCAATTGATGCTTTCACTGATATATTACATAATTATGCAGGCAGTAGACAATTCATTTTCTCCATTTAATAAAAACTATCACCAATGGTCTGCTGAGAGGACAAGACAGAATAGATTTAAAGCAAGGTTGGAATGATAGCAAAGACTGCGTGGACATACAGAAGAATTTACGCGATGTTACGTCTCTGAACTGCATGGCAACCGAACTTGAATCTCCATCAGATATCTCTGCACCATCTCTCTGATGCAATGCACCACTCATGAAAAAGCCAATGCCCTGTGCTTAGCTTTCCAGCGGCTCTTTATACGGTGCAGTTGACGATTAAATGTATTATGATGAGTAGAATTCCATCAATTGTTAAAGTAACACCTCGTATCACTTGTTAGACAACCATTCTTCTGCACCTTTGATAGGTTCTTAAATGGAGCTACATAAGAAATATATAATTATATGCAAATGCACACACACACCCATCAATTGCTAAGTAAACTTTCAAATAGTTACTTACATTCACTGTTTTTACAATAAAACTTTTCAGGATAACTTATGAGCAAAATAACACATTTTGTATCTTTAACAAGATCTCTTGATGTGTGGCTTATCTCTACTTTCTTCCCCTTGCTCCACTAGCAAGTAACCTCTAGGAGGAAGTAGGAAAGTCTTCAGTTCTGTGTGTGTGTCTCTCTCATTCTGAACATTTGCCACAAACAAAATGGCAATTAATACTTTTACTTACCATATTAACATACACAATGTAGGATGCGCTACCACGTCTCTAGCAATCAAAGTGCTAAAGTGTTTTTTCCGTTTTACAGCACAGCAGAGAGATAATAAGTGTCATCTGATATTGCACAATGTACATTACTTTGCTGTGCATCTTAACAATGAAACTGCAACAATGATAGGCTATCATCATCAAACTCAGTTCTAATCAAACTCAGTCCACACATGGCAACTACTGCTAACAGAAAATAATAATAATTCTATTGCAGAACCAGCATCTAATAACAGCACTGTTGCCAACAAATGGTCCAGGTATGACTTATATGTCACTACTTGCCATAACACCATATTTATAGAGATACGTTTTGCTTTTTCAAAGCAGTGCTTCTTCATCCACGATACAAATGTGTTCATTGCAATCTTCCACAGAATTGTCCGTGTCAAACAGACTAATCGTGACTTCAGCCTGCTCTTGTTTTTCTTAGGTTCAAGATTCAACCACAAAACACAGCAAAGAGAGAGTAAAACAAATACAAATTTAGAAATGTCATAGTAAAGAAACTCTGCATTTAGCGCTTTAAATACCAAGATCCAGCCACTCTGTGATTCAAAGACAAAAACAATTCTGCCAGATATTGTTTTAATCGATATAAAAAAATGTATGAACCAAAAATAAAAATAAAATTGCAGGTTTCCCGGTAAATTAAAAGCTGCCAAATCATTGCAATCATAAACAGAATTTGAAAATAAATTACAACCTATCTACAAAACCGGAAAATTGCAAAACCATATTACTGTATCAGCAAAAGTCTAGCAAACCATACTGCGGAATTAGAAGTTAAACTGCAGCACGGTGACGACTGAAAACTGTTTAACAACACTGTTCATGTGCTGCAGAGTGATTGCAACACAAGGTCTGTCACCATAGGGCACTAGATCACAAGCGGCGACGACGACGACGATATCAGAAACTATTAACAGCACTTAACTAAGACGCGGTCCTCGTCACTGGATGCCACAGTTGACTTGAGCATTGCAACAGATACATCGCTCGTTTAAAGGTCGTGGCGGAATCAAGTCAAGGTCTTCATCATCGGGTTCTAGGTCAAGGTTATAGCCATCTTTAATCAGCTGCTGTGTGATTTCCCGCTGAGCCTTTTTGGAAAGCTTCGGCATCGCAAATTCATCCTCGCTGTGGAAGAAAATGCAACATCAGATTCAAGGCATAGAATCTATTATCACATGCATTTGCACCCAAAACAAAAACTTCAAGATACAAAGTTTAATGCAAAATCAAGTCAGCTAAAAGGCAAAATGGTAGGGGCAAAATGTAATGTGCTTTATTCTATTAACATGTTCAGAGATGTTTTGTTACAATTCATCAAGTCTAATTTCAGTTTCTAAAATCATCATGCCTTCTACCAAGTTCATTTCACAAATAAAGTTTAACTTTGCCAGCTGCTGTTTGACTATTGATCTTCAACCAGTGTTTCGAATGATTGGTATTTATGATAAACTTGCCATATAATTTATCAATATTTGGTCAATATTCCTGAAGCTGTCTTGTTGAGATATAACCTAAATTTTAAGAAATTGCAGAGCCAATACAATATAATTTTTATCTTCTATGGTGGCATTATTTTAAACTTAGATCTTGTACCAGAGTCCTCAGAGATCATACTGAAGAACATAAAGTACTAAACATTTGGTATTTCTGTGGGATGATCACCTTTCAGAGGTTCCAGATTATCAACATAAGGCACAGGTACATGAGTGAGCTTAGAGTGTATCTAACTTTAATCGACTGATCTCTTACAGCAGCATACATAGTATTGCATTGCATATGTATCACTCTTTGTCTCATCTCATGTCTGCAGCCAGAGGTAAAAATTGTACATAAAAGGTAAACTAGAGTACCGAGTCTCACAACAATTTGAGTCTCTCGGTAAGTTCAATGTGTCTACTTTCGCAAGTGGTTGCAAAACAGAACCCCCAGAGAGACAACAGTCATGTACAGGTATTTGGAAGATAATTATATCTGAAAACATTTGGTTACCTCTCATCCATGTCTATTATCACCAAAGGCTGCGTGTCAGAAGCTGACGAAACATCGGATTTAGAAGGAACAGAAAGCCTGTAACCAGAGATTTAAATTTAGACTCAACTTAAAATTTTATAAATTGTAAAAAAATGTTTATGAAAGAACTTGATGTCAACTAACTTCTATAATTTCATTTCTTGTACTGTGTGATTTATTTCTCAAATGATGACGTTGAAACGGTTAAACAGTTACGTAATTTGGCTGAAACCTTGAAAGTATGAAGAAAAAGTAAGAGACATCAGACAAATATAAAGCTACATACAAAAAATAAAAACCCTTTAGATAAAACTAAATGAAGAATTAAAAAAACAAGATTTTTCTTTAGAAAAAAATAAAAAGGAGAAAATATTTTAAACAACTATGGTTACAATAATAACAATAAAGATCATCAATATAAAAGTTACCTGTTTCTGGATAGGACAGTGTGCCTTGGTTGCTGTGACACAACACCTGAACTGAGTTTCCGCAATGCACTTTTTTGCTTATCTAAAGTCAGAAAAGACAAAAACATCCTTTTTATCAGTACGGTGTTCACATGAAACATGGTGAAAGAGTGAAAGACCTGAAATTCTCAGATAAAAAACTAGACTTATGCCCCACATATCCGCTATACTGATCTCATTCTCTGTTGATGACATTCAAACAGACACATATGAACTGATGAGTATGCTGCTGCTGAGTTCTTTGCAATTTGGTTTAGACTTCAGTTCAATTGGAATTTGCCACTCAACGATAATAAGATGAGTCAGGTGGTTTCATGCTTTTGTAACAGACAAATATGTGTGGGCAACTTGTCCAGAGTCGCTATGCAGTGGCTTGAGATTCAAATCTGCCAATTGAATTTTACATATAAAGTGGATGAAGAGAGACTTTGGAGAGGGAAAAACATATGTAGAATGCCTATTATACTAATAAAGTTTTGCACGCAACTAAAATGACAACATAAAACAAAAACCTTGATTAAAAATATTAAGCTCCAAACAATTAAAACTATAAGATAAAGACATGTCCCTTGCTTTGTCTCGTACATTCTATTCTCAGGATATCTCACTCACAAAATAATTCAACATTTTTAGATCAAGAATATTTTCTACTTCTGACCACAATTGCTCTTAGTTATAGTGTAGCAGCCTCAGAACACAATGTTTTGATGAAAGAATCTAGACAATTGATACCTGGCTTCTTATGCAGTTCAACGGATTGTTTAAGGCCTTTTGATGAATTGGGATCCGATCTGCCAGAGTTCTCGCTATGAATCTACAAATGACCACAAAGTTTTAGAATCTCTTCCAAACTCACCCCAAGTCCAGCAAACCAAATCACCAGTGACCATTATAGTAATCACACACAAAATGAAGAAATGAGTCTCACAGTGAGAGCAGATGTTGTTCTATGCCAGTTGCTGTAGGCAAACCATGAACTGACCTGACCCAAATCCTCAGGTCATTGTAAAAAAGTTTGAAAAAATCTGGCATTTATGTTCAATGCTCTGCATTGCATTTGAACTGATAATTACATTAATTATTTTACCTCAAATTATCAGAATACCTACAGGGTGCGCCAAAAAAAAAGACCCCCCCCTAAGATTTTTGCCAATATCTTGACCAAAAGTAAGAATTTTGAGATGAGATTTTACTGTCTTAAAGACAATTCATATTTACACATGATGGCCAGATTTCATAAAAATATTTCAAACAGAACAAAAATTATGCCACTTTTAGGGAGGTCACCCACCGTTTTTTGACGATTCAAAAACGCGACGCAACAAAAAGTAATAAAAATTCAATCTAATTATTCTGGCCAATATCTTGGCCAGAAGTAAGAATATCGTAATGAAATTTTACACGCTTAACCTTTTCGTTACTGCCCCCAGTGGGAACCGCCGTACTAACGCCATAGAGATGCATTTATATTAATTACTAGCTGGGGTAACCGGCGTTGCCCGGGAAATTTAGGAATAGACCCGCTCAGGCCACAACCAAACCACACCCCACCTCCACCCAACCCCGTACAGCACCCCTTCCATCCGTTCCCGCTTCACCCCTCCACCCCATCCTCACCACACCCCCACCTCCACCCCAAAACCCCCACCCCACCCCGTACACCCACACCTCCACCCGCCCCCGCTTCACACCTCCACCCCTCCACCTCACCCACCCCCACCCTCACCACACCCCGTTCACCCGCCCCATGCCACTCATTTCACCCACCCACACCACACCTCCACCCCACCTTGTACACCCCACCCCCTTCCATCCATTATTTATATGTATTTATTTATATGTATTTATATTAATTATTATTATTATTATATTATTAAGATTTTTTATTTTTTTAAAATTTTATCTGAATATTTTATATATACATCGTATATATTAGCCAATATATATATTATATATAAATATATTATGTATTATGTGTTTTTATTTATATGTATTTATTTATTTATTTATATGCATAATTATATGCCACCGTAGAGATGTATTTTTTACCATAGATATGTATTTTTTTTAGCATAGACATGTATTTCTTTATAAAGTGCACTTGTTGACAACCAACGACATCTCTACACACTGCTAAGGGGTCTTCACACAGTACTAGGAACACATTATAACTCATTCCTTATATCCCGGCGCCGCGCCGGTATACGTACGGCGGCATGTTTTAATATCCCGGCGCGGCGCCGGGATACGAGGCGAAAAGGTTAAAGACAATTCATATCTGCATATGATAGTCAGATTTCATCAAAATATTTCAAACACAACAAAAGTTATACCACTTTTAGTAAGGCCACCCCCCAATTTTTGACAATTCAAAGACGTAACGCAGCAAAAACACGATTTTATTAAGTCTCATCTCAAATAATTATTATAAAATAGCCTTGATATTGACAGATGATCATTATTATTACTATTTAAAAAATAAACAGGGTACCAGCGTAGCTGCACGTCACTGAGAAGTCACATAGCAAGATGACAATGAAATTCTTAAAATTAGAAATAACAAGGAATCTGTCAGATAGTCAACAGGTCCATGAAGAACTCTGCATAGAGACTCAAAATAAGTTTTGGCACGGGTGGTGGGCACATTGAACACAAGTTGTGAAGCACTACCAAGTTCATTTGACAACAGTTATTTGTGATGAGACTTAAAAATCGTGTTTTTTTCACTTTTTGTTGCATTTCGTTTTTGAAACGTCAAAAAACGGTGGGTGGTCTCACTAAAAGTGGCATAACTTTTGTTCAGTTTTAAATATTGGGATGAAATCCGGCCACCATTTGTAGATATGAATTGTCTATAAGACTGTAAAATTTCATTACGAAATTTTTATTTTTGGCCAAGATATTCGCAAAAAACCTTAAAAAAACTGCGTTTCGTTTTTGAAACGTCAAAAAACGGGGGGGTCACCTCCTTAAAAGTGGCATAACTTTTGCTCTGTTTGAAATATTTTGATAAAATCTGGCCATCATATGTAAATATAAATTGTCTATAAGCCTGTAAAATTTCATTTGAAAATTCTTAATTTTGGCCAAGATATTGGCAAAAAACCTAGGGGGGTCTTTTTTTTTGGCGCACCCTGTACAGTGTGTATGCTGACATCCAACCTTCTTCATCCAAGCAACTACTTAAATTGACCAAACAGAATCAATTAAAGTTTGCAACTGACCACTAAGACAAACAATCCCATTTCAAAATCAAATCTAATGACAACCAACAGGAATCAAGTTAAATGACAAGCAAACATGTTTAACAAAACTGATGCTTTACATCTAGACTTTAAGTTGATCACCAGCACTGCTCTACCAACCACCAACCCAAAGTTACTCCACCAAGTAAGATTAATCCATGATTGACAACATCTTGACCTGTGTGTCTTTCTTAAGTTCTCATAACTATGCAGCATTGCAGCTCTAGGGGGTACAATGGTCGGACACATCAAACACATTATAACCAACCAGGCTGCAATCATGAAGATAACAGTATGTCAACAATCATAATTACGTCTGACGAAGTCTTATTATGAAGACCTGAAACTTCAAGACCTTGACCAAGACTCTGAACCTCAAGATCAAGATCTTTGGTCTCAAAACCAGGACTTTAAAACTAAAAAAGGTCAAGACCAAGACTTCAAGAAATGGACAACCTGCCATAAATCATGAGTAGTTTAGTTTAATATTCAAGCAAAACTTACAACAAAAATAGTAATAATTCACCATCTTTCCATTTAACTTACTTGCTTTATTGAATTGCTTAAGCTGAGTGTAATACAGGTACTGCTTCCAATACTAAGACCGGAAAAAATAATGCTGTGTTTCCGGTAACCCGACCGACTCACTTTTATTACCGTGACTCAAACATTTTTGTTAAAAGTTTTTTTACTTAAAATTTTCTAAATTTAAATTTAAAAAAATTTAAATTTAAAAAAGCAGCAGCAGCAGCAGTGGCATTCAACGGCACTTTCCTGCACTGGACCTCAACGATGAATAGGTGTCGCTCCATACGTTTTATTCTTTCATTAATTAATGTTTAAGTCCGATTTTTTTAAAATAATAATAGGAGCCTTCTGGTCTTTCTTGCATAGACGGCAAGAGACCTGATGGAGCCACACTGATCCCCTGGGCAGCAGGCAAACATCTGGCCTGGGATGCCACGGTGGTCCACATCTGCGCGGCATCCTACATCGCTCACACAGCGAATGCGGCGGGAGCTGCCGTGGAACAAGCCGCCGTACGTAAAATTGAAAAGTACGTGGGGCTGCCATCATCACATCTTTGTTCCCATTGCCCTGGAAAAACTGGAGCCCATCAACTCTGACGCGGTCTGCTTCATCTGCAAGGTTGGTTAGCGTCTCTCGGTCGTTTCTGGATAGCCGCGAGAAGCGACCTTTCTCTTCCAGGGCATTTCCATCTGTCTGCAGCGCTACAATGCTTTTCGTGGTACTTTTAATATTGTTGCGGAGGACGAGGCCTGATTTTCTAGACATTGTACAACAGCTCAAGCATAATTTTTTTAAATCCCGAGAGACCCTAGATAACTCGGGTAAAAAACCAAAACATATAAATAATGGTAAACACGCACACTGAGTCCCCGTACTCCAAACAATATGGCTGCCAACGAATGCCGTAAAATTAGAACGCGACCGATCGACGACATCGCAACATGTATCTCAACATGCAAAGCGTGAGGGTCGGTTAGGGCTCAGGTTAGGCGCCGTGAGGGTCGGTTAGGGTTAGTTTTAGGGTTAGTGCAGTCATTCTGCTGAAATTGAAGCGTCCTTTAATTTTCGCGGAAATATTAGGCCGTATGTCGGGCCGCTCTGTTATGCACGCATCTACGGTGGCCATATTGTTTGGAGTACGGGGACTCAGTGTGCGTGTTTACCTAAATAATAATAATAATAATAATAATAATAATAATAATAATAATAATAATAATAATAATAATACCTCTGCTGTTACAACGTCCTCAGTCGTTGAATGGAGTTGACAGCTGTTGGCCATTTCCTTCGTCTTTCCCGGTTTCTGTTGATCGCTGTCGAAACCGCTGTCCTCCACACAATCCATCGACGACAAGATGCCTTCGTTACCCAAGTATATAACAACGCTAATAAATAGCCGACAATTTAAGACAAAACAACTAAATACTTAAACACCGGCGTATGAGGACATTTTTTATTTGGCCTCGATAAACAGTCTCAGAATACACATCCGGTGTCACGATCGTCTGTTGCACTCCACGTAAACTGTATAATGTTTCTTTCAATGCTTCGTTTTATCCATTGTTTCGATTTTTTAGGCCTATACCCGAAAAGTCACACATGAATGAAAATCTGAAGCATAGGAATTAGGAAACTGTTTTAGCAAAGTAACCACTCTAGATTTTCATTCGTTAACATTGCATACTAGGCCTAATACGATGTACATTTTTGCTACAAATAGACGAATATAATAATAGTAGGCCTAATTAATATTAATATAAATCTTAGTCAAAGCTATAGGCTAGGCATAATAGAATCTCCTAAATTACTACAGAGTAGCTCTGTAGCCATATGCCCATAGACCCATTTAATTTTCATAAGGTAGGCTAAGCCTATAGGCCTACGTGCGTCTTTACGGGTGTGCCATCTTGGTCCATTCTCCATTGCTCACTTTATTCCTTTAACACAATAATGAACTAAAAGTATGATTTAGATTAACTCAAAAACGTTCATATTTTTCTTTTCACGATGGGAGCTATACGTGGAAAAAATACTGACATTATTTTCAGGGTCATTCAAGGTCATTTCAAGGCTACCAAAAATGAAACAAGTACCGGTACATAGGCCTATGTCAGAAAATGAAGCCGGTCGATTCTTTCTCATGTTTCTCGAAAACTGGAAATAGAAAGAATAAACATAATTGCAATATTTGACAGAGCTGAGACCATTTTCCCAGATTTTCTCTAAAATTTACCATTTCGACCTCTGACTCCAAAGTGTTAAAGTGACCTTGTCTTACATTCAGTGTGTCAAAGTGACCAAGATACTTTGGTTAGTACTCAATACTCATGTCTCCGAACTATATTTTTTCTCTAATAATTTGTCACTTTCACAACCTCATTTTATTTTGAAAGATGAACATGCACACCTACATTAACAAACAAAACTTAGTTATTTTTGTAAAGTAACTGTATTAAGTTAGGCCTACTTTTTCTCAACTAGAAATGTTTGCAGATGACTATAGTTACATTTTACTTTTTGTTACTTTTTAGTTTTTTTGGTACGTAGTGTGGAAAGTAATCATCCAACACTGCATATGTTTAGAGAAGTATGAAAATTGAGAATTGTAGAAAAATAACTAAGGAGTCACACGTTGAAAAATGTGGAGTTAGGGCTGCAATTAAGACTTTACTATGGGGGCTTCTTAGAAAGATGGGGTCTTTAAGCCCCTAACCCCAGCCATTCTCACCCGGTTTAGAGCCCACACGGGTTCCATCTATATTAACCATTGAAATGCTGCAAGGGTAATAATGCATCCTAGCATGATTTGAGTATCTAGTCTCTACAGTGTTCTTCCAACAATCTTGTATTATACGATGCTACAGCTAAGTTCAATATGCTGATTCAACCCACCCATGACCTGTTACAACATACGCCTAATACTAAGACTAATACCAGTACTACTAAGTCGAATTTTCCTATCATGATTATTCCAAATATTATATTACAAGTTCTCGAGCATTTACGTTTCCTGTAATTGACCACAGATTCTTAAACCACACATTCCCAAAAAACCTTTGCTTTGCAGTAATTCTTTTATGCATGTCTCACAGCACTCGTGAATAAGTTGGTGCCCTGTGCCTGGCTCTCGAGTGGCACTGTAAAAGTTTGGAACTACAACTGTGATTTATATGACCAAAAAATATCGTCATGGATTGAGTCTTCGAAAGTTCAAATTGTGGATTCTCAAACTTCCCACACACACACACACACGCATGCACACACACACATGCATGCACACACACACACACACGCATGCACACACACACAAACGCACACAAACGCACACAATTATGTAATGGATCTTGGTACCATAGGAGTAACCATTAACTAGTGCCAGAGAGGTTTTCAGATAGAACCAGACAAAGGATTCCCATTAAAAGTTGACAGATGGAGTGGGTGTTTCGAACCATGCCATCATGACATGATCATGACATCATGACATGATCATGCCATCATGACATGATCATGACATCATGACATGTATGTATGTATATGAACATTTATATAGCGCCTTATAATAACCTCACGAAGGCGCTTAACGTAGCTACCAGACAGTTAAATGATCATGACATGATCATGCCATCATGACATGATCATGCCATCATGACATGATCATGACAGAAGTGCAACTGATGGCCTCAGGTCAACTGAACCCCAACATGGTTCAACATTTTTTTGGCACTTGATGAAAGTGCAAGTGATGGAAACTAGCAGATTAATAAAAGTTATCATAACCAAAATATAATTATCATCATTGTTATTTATTAATTACTATGTTATTCTCATATAATTAATATGTACCTACAACTGAAGCACTCAACAGAAATATGCTAACATGTTAACAAGCAGGTTATCAAAATTGAGAAGAAATTCTTGGAAAAGCACATTTAATAAAAGTGCATAGTCCAGGCTTTTCTATTTTCATATTGCTGTTTGTAGCGAATAATTAAACGTAAACTCCTATTAGCATTACGGTTCACCCGAGGTAGAACGGATCCCCTCAGGATTTGAAAACTGACAAAAGCAAAAGTAAATGAAGTGTTCTCAGGATCTGTATACTCCCCAAACAGTCTGCAAACGTGACCTGAACATTCAATGAATGCACAAAATGCTCAATTGACCAGAGTCCATTATGTCACTACACAAAGCACAATGTAGGAAACGGTTTCACAAAATTTCCACAGATTTAGACATTTATACAAAGCAGCGGAGATGACATTATGCAATGAAGATAGGTCAAAATATAGATTGCAGATTTGCAAATGGGACGCTTGTTCTTGTTCTGCTCAAAGTCTGTTCAAATGAAATCGACTTCAGGTCAATTTATGAAACGAAAAGAACCGATTGAAAAATCTGCTGTGATTAATGTAGGACACAAGACCAACTTGGACAATATCATTCTGTTTGTTGGCATGGTTTCCATAGCAACAAGTCACCACAGGCAGCTCTTGCAGACTGTGGCATATCTTGTACATAGATAAGCCATAATCAGACCAACATAGATAAGCCACACCCAAAAATAACCGCACAGGCTAGAGTAGAAGATAGAATAGGATACAGATCCTGACCAGAATGCAGCGGTAGAGGCAGCATAGATGAGAGGCATTTTGAACGAGCAAAGGGAAGATAGAAAGGAGAGCAGTGAATGAGTATCTCTACAACATACTCAGATTAACAAAGACTGCTGATCTTCTAACAGCGGTGTAATATCGCAAACACACACACATCCGACATCAGGAGCCATTTAATCGTCGAAAAGCACAGACTTCTATGCTTTGCTGTATATTTCATAATAGATAACTGGAGAAGCTTGACAGCGTTCTGTCATCTTCTTCCCACCTAAGCACCAGGACGTGAACTCTGGATGTGCAGCTGAAAGACAGCAATAAACACGCGCACACACACACATCAAATAAGCCAATCTGCTAAGCAGTAATACCTCAACAAATGAAAAATCTTCAAACAAACCAGAAACTGAACTGATTAAGATGACCAAATATCATCGCAAAGACGCAGAGTGTCTCAAATGACACAACGACGACGACCAACACACAGAGACCGCCGCATGATGTCAGCCGTCCAACAAAGTTTATATAACGTTCATCGAGTTTAAAAACAACGACAAGACTCAAATTATTCATCTAAAAATAATGGAAGAGTACAATCAGACTCTGATCAAACTCAAATAAAAATGAAACCAAACTCGAATCGACCATCGAATAATCAGAAAACACGATTAAATCGGAACAGAATCAAATTGAAATCAAGACATAACGTCTCGTCTTTCAAGCGAGACTAAACATACGACTCGTACTAACTACATGCTTAGAAGTGTTCTGTTAACACAAGATAATGAAATTGGAAAATTAATCAGATATCATAAAAACGCACTACAACCCAAAGTGATTTATGATTAAAATGACAAAAAATAACTAAACTAAAAAATCTGCAAATTAATCGTTGTGAGTGGATTGAAGTGGCTGCATCCTGCATTATGAATTATTGGCACATCCTCGCATTTCCTCTGTGTGTGTGTGGGCGTGTGTGTGTGTCTGGTGGGCATCAAATGTGTCTCGTTGAATAATTTCCGAACAGAATATCATGTGCTTCCTTGCGCACTTTGGTGTTTTCTAAAGAATGGATGCATGACTGGCATATAACAGTTTCCATTGATCATTGCTCAAATACGACCCACTCCACATCTCAACCAATATCATTTACTTTGAGTTGTCTAGAAGACTCGGCTGAAATTTACGAAAATTACCTAGTATGAGGCTGGTGTCACAGCATTAGAATAAGTAAAGAAATTTAACTTCATAAACATTGCCGATCAAGGAAGAACACTAAAAGCATGCAAAGCAGCAGATTAAAATATAATTAGTAATAGTTACTTAATTATTAATAATTATTATTTCATGCTGCACAAAGAATAAAAGTTAGCTCTTCAAATCCATAAAGTATATAACACGATGGTATAACATTAATACACGTTATTTTGCTGGTATGGCTGATTAAAAAGAAAACTGACAAAAAGCAAAGTAAAATTCTAATAAACACTTTTAAACCAACATTATTTAAAATAAATAGAACAAAATGACATATTCCATATATATAAATTCATATATATAAAGATATATATAGGCATGCATATATATAATTTGTATATATATACACAAAAATACTAGAGAATACAATTCAAAAAGGCGATAATGACTGAATCAACAGGAGTGACACTGATAAATAATGTCCTTCTACTGTAACGCACACTGTTTTAATCATACTAAATTCGCATACTATTCACAGAACTTTAACAAAAAACTAAGAGCATAACTTTGCACAAGATACACAGTACACATCAGACTACAAACAACCATACACAATAACCACTTGGCAACAACCATACACAATGACCACTTGGCAACAACCAGGAATCTGTCCAGTTCTTACAAACAACTCTCCCAATAATATGAGAATGACCACAGAGCTAATATGGTAAACAGCTTCAATTGTCAAAAACCGCCACCAGTTAAGCAGTTGGGTTAGTTATCCAAAACCCAGAGCTTCTGTCGCTTAGTTGAACCGGGTTAAAACTGTACGTTAATCCAACATTTCAACAAGCACAAGTAAGATTCAAACAAATCAATGCAATTACACCAATTACAAACTGCAATTACACTTTTCAATGCGCAAAGCAAAATCAGACCATCGTATAAAAACTTCGTTATTGAGCATAGCATTTTAGATACAATAACGAAAACCTACATTGGTAATAATAATAATAGCCCAGAAATAACGATTAACAGCAGTCTACAAACTACCAAAGACAAGCAAGATTAACACCAAATTAATTTTAAGTCTAAAAGTTGCAACAAATTTATAGCCAACTAAACAACACAACTTAGAGAAGCCATCAATGGCGAAGAGAATTTCACTTCGCAGATTTAAATTTCTGTCAAGAAGGGAATTGTTCAGTGGCACACACCAGTTTTAAAATCGCGACTTTTCAGAATAAAATATTAATACAGGTCAGAGTAATTGATAAACAGTCTTTCACTTTCAGTATGACATTTCAACCTATCATTTACATTCTCACATAAACACCAGTTTTGTCCAAACAAGAATTATGGAAAACTTGGCGATACAAGTTCAAATCTGGCACAGACATGTGTTATACTTCAAGAAGATTATCAGCTTAAAAACATTTCTGATACATTATGGGTAATAGTGTATGTCTTATGACATCAGAATAGTTCTTGCAGTTTTAGTCTTCTTCAAAGACTAAATAATTTTTGTGCATCTAACTTTAATAATGAAACAAATCTGAAATTGGCAATACAACCTCTTCAGAATTTATTGTTGAAAGTATCTGAAACAGCATATGCACATCAACAGAAACAGGCTAATAATTAATAAAACCAGATAAAACCAAACCACAGATACATTGTAGTAAGCTTAATCAGGAAAAGCACTAGTATTGTTACAGCTGTTTCATACAAACATTACTATTCATGAAGTTTTCTCAATTTTACATGAAGTTCAATTATATATGTACAGCCATATTAGACTTGCAGAGGTAAAGCACGCTTTTCCAAGGTAACATTTTTTCAATGAACTTATTAGACACTATAAATAAAATCTTAGTAGAATCTTTCATATTTTGCAATGACCACTTCTTTCTCAAATACATAAAAACATTTAGCAAATAAAAGTTTTAATATGCTACATTTGATACATCTAAATGACGAACAAGTTGCTATCACTTCGTGTTGTGATAAATAAGTAATAAGTGAAACTTCACGACATTTCTGATGAAGTTAGCCTTTCAAATCTGTGAGACCACAGTGATTGATTGATTGATTGATTGATTGACCCACAACATATTTGAAGGAAGCGCTTCATATCATGAACTGCATATATTCACCAAAAACAAGCACAGAGGCTTAAACATATTAGTTCTGCCACAATGCATGAACATCATTGAACATCCCTGCATAGTCTGTGTGTTCAAATCACAGCAAAGGAGAAATGAACTTCCAGAAAAGCATCTAATATTTTCTCCGGCTTATTGCCATTTCCTAGGAATTCCATAATAATAACATATGTAAAATTAAAATCAATTTTATCACTATTAAATGAAACTAAAAATCAGGCCTAAAATGTTTGGTCCAGAAGAAAAAAGAAAACCATTTTGGACAGGTTGGTCATATGTGTTTCAAGACAACTTTTACAGAAATTGTCAGCAAGTTTTTACACCTTCGATTATCAGTTACAACTATAGTCAAAGAGTTTTCTGACTGCTGTGGAGCCATGGCAAAATGAATTTAGTAATACCTAAAAGAAGTGAATTGCAGAAATCCAGGTAATTATAGGCCAATGCATTCACCGTAGTGACTCCAAAAGGATATGCAGCAACATGACCTAATTCTGCACAAATCACAAAAACGCATTTTTTTTACAAATACCATTCGCAAAGGAGATGATAAAAAATACTATGTGTAAATTCAACTTTCAAAAGAGCCTTCGAGTTTGACATAATAATTAGACGATTCAAACATTTCAGCAGCTTTGGAGAAATTCAGTTGTTTATGGAGTAATAAGAAGCTTATTGACTGCCATCTTGAAAAAGCAGTGTACCAGAGCTGGATAAAAGAATCACAAGAAAACTGTAAAAAAGAAAATCTGATTAGCATACCGGTACACAACATACAAATTATGTTTATGATATACTTCCCAATAATGTACCTAGTTCGGTCATGTACACTGCGCACAAATGAGAACCAAGTACTGAACAATAAAAAACCACATGTTATCAAAGCTTTGGATGAATAAATAGCCATTTACGTATACTGAATGAATGAATGTGCAGATAGAGACAAGAAGCAAATGAATTTGACAGCAAAATGACCAGAACCCTAAAATCAACGCTGGAGGCAATAGTCAAATCAATAAGTGACCTTCACCTCTGTGACCTTGTCCACAAAGGTCATAACATCATTATAAATAGGTAGGCGCATGGAGCCCATTGAGTGAAATTTCAGTCTATATATATTACTGCAAACTTGGTGATGGCAAATACAACCTGACAGGACAAACTTTTCCACATGACCTACAGGACAATTCCTTAGCTGAAATCAAATTACTACTTCCAGATCCAAATCATCCAATGACTGCAAAGTTGCAGTACTATGCTCTGCTCGTATTAGCGCATGAGATTATGTCGTAATACAGAGAAAAACACTAGCAATGCAGAAAAGATCCCTAAAACACTACAATGTCATCAAGTGCACCACAAAACACATTGTGAGCACTGTAACTATGTAATGGATTTAGATTTCTGCAAAGTATCAGAATACAAAGAAGAGATGCAAGGTAATAAGAGCCCTAGACCAAAAATGTCAAATATAGTTAGAATACGCTATGAAAACTGCAAACATGGCAAAAGTATGCATACTGCATAGTACTAGCATTGTTGTCACGTAGCCAGTACTTACAATAGATGTTAACGAAGTAGTGTCGAAGATGTCACAAGTCATGACTCAGACGTTGCTCAGAAGAAGGCAACTGTTCACAGCCTTTCCAATTGAATTGCACAATGAAACGATTCATTCAAAACAAAGGAATCTAAGCGATGCACAGAGCGAGGCAGACACTGCCTAGCCAAACCAATCTCCAAATTTCTATATCTTGGATACAGTTAGTGACACTAAGACAAATGCACGACGAAAATTCTTCAAACTTGCTCTGCAAGTCATGGAAATGCAAAAAATGATTAAAAGAACAAATGCAGCTGAAAGAAGCCAAAAACAGGCTGGACTAAATATTTTAAAGTTTCAGAAGACTGTTGTAAACGTAAAGCGCATACATAGTCATAAGTGCCGCACTGAAACACAGGAAGATGGCAGCCAGTGATTAAAATCATGGCCAGCGATAATCTGGAAATGCACTGCATATTAATATAGACCAATTGGATAAAACATATATGTTTTGCAATATTACGAAATGACATGCTGTTGTAACGCAATCAAATGACCTATAAAACAGCAGAGCTAAATAATAAATTACAAAAACGTACCAGGAAAAATAAATTATATGTCAATGAAAATAGCGTGACTAGGGGTGCTACTACAGGACCAAACATTCAAACAAAAGCACTACGGTTTTGTAAAACAAATCGAAACAACAAAACTCAGAACATATAATCAACTTAATGCGCCAAAATGTGCATAAAAACAAGGCTATGGTCAAAGCGTGGTTCATACGATTGAAACAAATATATTACGGAGTACAATGAACAATGTTAGCCGTTTGTGATGCACCCTTGTAGCGGTATAATCGCGTTATGGCGCCATATAAATTGTCGTTATTATTATTATTATTATTATTAATGAAACTTGGCTGAACAGATTCTGCTTAACATCACTGGGAGTCCAACTTATCCATCAAGGAGGGAGAATCAATCAGTCCAAGTTTGGAATTTTATTTCGAATTTAAGTTGGATTTCATTTCAGAAAGCAGATAACAAATATGATTTCCTCTCATTGTCAAATAAAATTAGCATTGACGATTTTTTTTTTTAATGCCTCAAAATATATAATCAACAGAAAACCCCATTTTTTAACATCTGTTTTGAGCTGTTCAAAAGTGCTGTATCTAATAAACACAAACACTTAGATAAAGCACAAGCTTAGCTTGGCCACTGATCATAAGGCACAACTCAGACAAAGGACCAACTCAAACAGGCATAACCCACGGTAAAGAGTGCCGCAACTGACTAGTTTAAACTGACTGAAATGGAAAAAATCCAAAGAAAAATCCAAGAATGGGTTCAATTAAATATTAATATTAACTGCAGATCTATTTTTTTCAAATAATTTTTCAGCAACTGAATACCACACCAAACAAATAACTTTTATCACATATAACTTCTAATATGAAGCAATGTACTGTTTAGGAACTCTACAAGTAAGAAACTGATAAAACGCTGGATAAGAAAGGTTCGCGTCTAATGCTATCAACTGCCATTAAAATTGCAACAGAAAAGGGTGCTCACAACCAGCAGTCACGTTCCAACTGATATTAATAGCTCTTAATATCTGGTGAAATTCTATTATAGGTCAACATAATCATGCCGAAATGCCCAAATAAAACTGTTTAGTATCATCTGTTCATTTCAAACAAAACATAACGTTGTGCCATTTATCAACTTTCTCCAGCTAATTAATAGCTATAATTTACACATCTACCAACAAGATTGCAACACGGTTAAGGGGATTAAATCCCCCTATCCCAAAGAAAACCCTGAATAATGTTTAACTAATGATTAAAAACAGAGTTTGTCTTAAACAGGGTCTGTGCATACACTTATGTTGCCCTTAGAAGTCATAGTCTTGCACAATGGATAATACGCTCAAGAGACATTAGTAGTCAATTGATAATTAATGCATAATTTAATATATTGTCCTTGTACAAGTATATCTCAATGTTACACGTGATAGTCATGCAAATTTCATGTACCACAGTAAACAAGTTTTTCGTCCTCTAAGCTGAGATGAATGCATTGGTTTCAAAGTAAAGTAGAGCATATAATATGTAGACAAGTGAACCCTTCTCGTTTTAATCCTAAAAATCGTAATAACTTTCTCTACATGACGAGAGGTAAATCTGGAAAAAGCCAGAAGATATAATTTCCGACAAATTGATCGCTCGTCTTTCTACGAAGAGGAACCAAACGACAATTTATCAGAAAACCTTTTTGAAGAAACTGTGGCCATAATTCTCTCCTCACTGTGTAATCATAAATGCAGCTACATCACTTAAACAAAACACCGGCCATCAAGTCAACGATGCTATGGAAAAAGAAGGAAGTTAATGTGCAACATAACAACTACATGCAACAGCAGCATACCCAGCAGGCATGTCTGAAACAAGTCTATGAAAAAACTGTGGCCAACTGATATACACAACACCTCAACAATGTTACAGTTGCCGTATAACAAATCAACGTTACGCAGACATAACATGTCGACCCGACGACGACGACAACATTCCGCAAGAACATTACCAGTTGACGAATGACATTATCAAATGCAAAAACACGGCCATTGCTCATGAGACATGTAGACGAGACACGCAAAAAAATAATACATGGCCAGCTGATGTTGGCAACACTTAATTTGACACGTAGAACTCATGAAACTCAAAAACTACACGAATAAAATGTCTAGCCAACGGACATACAAAGCAACGGACATACAAAGCAGCACTGACGTCCTCCTTCGTGCAGCAATCATCATCGTCATGTCTGACGAACCAGACACCAACTGACACGTATATCTGCTGCATCATAACGAGCAGCATTCGTTGGCTGCCAGCGGATGGATGAGAGATATGTTCTCGCTGCCTTTGATCGGCAGCTTGCTCATGCAATAGAACTCGACCATGTGTGGAATGCTGTCGAACGGCTGACTGAACTGGCCGAGGATGAACTTCCCATCGAGATTCACAATCTTCATGTGCAGAAAGCCACGGCCACTCCTACAAAGTGGACCAGTTCATGAACGTCATCATCGTCGTCGTCGTCATCATCATCATCATCGCCATCATCCTCATCATCACCGCAATCGCCACCGATATCAATAAACACTGCTAAGTTTCGTTTTACATTTCCATGCATTGATGAATGATGACGTTATTCGAGTGAACAATGAATGGCATTGTTTAGCCTTTGCCATCATCACGGCTTCAACAAATAAAGCTTTAATTCTTTTATCGACACAGCGTAGTTTAATAAACAAAGCTTCAAATGAACCTGCAATAATAATCTAAAAGTATAAATTCTAGTTTCACTCTTCCTCAAGTTGTCACTCTGATCAATTCCACAGTCACATCGCCAAAAATAGCCAAATCATTTGTCAACATAATTCTAAAAATTAATTCTTGGCATCATTTGTTTAAATTCATATATACAGAAAAAAGAAAAATTTAAAGAAAGTGCTGCTCTTTCAAATCATAAAATTACAATATTCCCTTGTTGTCATCTGAGTCTGCGTTTCATCACAATAAAGAGTCTCAACCAACATTTCTCGGCTGCAATGAACCTACACTCTAACACTGACTGTGAACTTTGGTGACCTATACTAAATAATAATAATAATAACAATGACGATTTTTATGGCGCCATAACACAAGGGTGCCTCACATACTAAACTAAACAGCAGGATAGGCTGTTGACTTGCTTGAGAGATAGTGAATAGTCCAGTTTACTTACTTGAGAGATAGTGAATAGTCCAGTTTACTTACTTGAGAGATAGTGAATAGTCCAGTTTGCTGCTTTCGCTCATTCGAACTAAGAAGCTTCCTTCTTTTTCTGGTTGCAAGAGTTCCTCCGCCTCTACGCGCCCAATCGAACCATGATACCAACTGCAACAGACCGTCAGACCAAGAAACCCTTCATCAGCAAAATAACATCATCACCAGCTCCATAATTAATGTACGCTGAGGCAAAAGACTGACGACCATTGTTGCTCATCCCATAATGATGACCCTGAGTGTAATCCTGTCCACAACTGGGAGCCAGTGTCAAAATTACTCATTAACTTAAATTGAGCACTGATCATAAACTGTTACACTTAAATTAAACTGATAAGTAAATTTTAACGTGTACTGACATGTAAGTAGTTCTAAACTTTGTAGATGCCATTGAATTGTTCGGCTGTTGTTTAGACAACAAGGGAATCTCACACAATATGGCACCAGCTCAACAAATAAGACATGACTAGTTTACAGTTTAATCAAGAAACTTGAAACTGCTCAAGATGACTGAAATTAGCTACAATATAGCGCATGTCACATGAATTGAGATTGGAGGCTTTGAACTTCTTGGAGGGTTCTTTCACAGTTCAGCAGATGACTAACATAATAGCGAAACAAAACTACCACAGTACATGACAATTTTTACAACAATCATTTCTTGTCTGAGAATTGTAAACATGTTAGTTATTATAACATGTGGATCATTGTGTAAAGTAGCTCCGCAAAAATGGCAAGTAAAATATTTTATAGTCAAATCAAGTCAAGGAAAAAACGACCGACTCAACTAGTCAAACAATTTATTGACCCGCATTGCAAGTCGATTGAGCAGAAAACTTTTGACGGACTTGATTTCATCGAGTTACGACTGACTTGATTGATTTATGCGATTGATGACGAGTTATATTACGCAAAAGATAGTTAAACAGGCTTTGTTGGATTTAATCAATTTAATGTAAGAAAGGCCAACTAACCTGTGAATATGCAAGACACTTAATGCTGCAAATAAGAAGCAAAGCAAACACTGACCACTGCTGTTCAAGAGCAATGTCTGCGTTGATTCTTTCTTTTGTATTGCTACATGATGATGACAATGGCACTGCTGCTGCTGCTGCTGATGCGATGATTTGACTAGATTTCGCGTTCGTACAGCCTCCTGGAAGAAATAGCAGCAGGCATTTTTGCAACCTGACACAGCTACCACTTATAAAAACATTACTCCTGAATGAACTTCTACAGAGTTAGCAAATAAATGGGATGCAGACTGCAGAGCGCAGTAGTAGAGTACAGTGAAAAGTGTCTAGAATTCTTCTACATTATAGATACTGAACATGCAAGAATGACTGGTTGAATATAATTATATCCAGATTCCTAGTAAACAACAATTTTAGCAGTTCGTACAATTTCTAATCATTTTCTCAACAATAATGCAGTGGTAAACAAATTGCTCCGTAATGATGCACCTAAATTAAATTTATTATTTACAGGTTTATTACTTTATTTGTTTATTTATGTAACTAAATACATAAAACAGAAGAAAACACTAATTTTTTAGAAGCACAACATGTAGCTTCAGAGATATTTAAGAACCCATTCCCAATATTTCCCCCTCTTATTCTTCTTTTGGGATAATGGCTCACGCTCACCAGTAAGGCAGGAATGCCCAAACATTTATTTACAGAAAGCCAATGAAGACATGCAAGCATTCCACATGGTAGGAAAATGCTTAAGAAACTTGTACATCAAACCATCAACACACGCAGAATGAAATAAATAATCAAATATGTTGATCAAGTTGCTTTATATAAGATGGTTACGGTCTATAAACTAATCTAAATTTGAGGTTCAAGTTCTGAATCAGTTTACATTAGCAATTATATCACATTATGATATAAGTTCTGATTAGAGTTCCATGTATGTCTGAAAAATTAACAATGGCTGAATTATTTATTTATCAGATTTAAGGGTGCTATAGAAATGAGTGTTTAAAACACAGTTGAAGAGACGCTCGCTACTTTCCTGATTTGCTGGGTGTTGACTTCGATGGCTTCAGATGACCGAAGTCATTGTGGTGAGATTGGTTTTGCTTGCTGCTGCCGTGACTGCATTTGCGTGGCGTGGTGGAAGACACGAGAGACTCTGAAGCTGAGCTCCAACTTCTGCTGCTTACAAGGTAATCCGATCTGTCATGCTTCTCCTTCGCAGCGTTCTGGAAGCTCCTGTCGCACTTGGCTGCACCATCCGTTTCATTCGTTGCCACCACTGCTGCTGCTGCTGCTGCTGGTGGTTCCGCATGATCTGGCAGACTGCTGCCAGCTGAGTCGGCGTCAGGCTGGCACCTCGTGAGGTCAGGAATAATGATGTGACAGTCGTAAGGATCAACATCGATGATCGGTGGGATTTCTGTGATGATCAGGAGTCCACCAGACGATCCATCGACCGATCCGATCCGATCGGGAGTCACGATGTCTGACTTACTCAGAGATGAATGATCCCTTCCTCCAACAGATGCAGAAGGATCCTTACCCTGCTGCTCATCCACGCCATCTGGTGAAAGAAGCGATGCCTGACGATCAAACGCTGTCACCTCATTCTTCCGTCCCGGATCCTCGAGATCATCTTCCGAAGATCCTGACGTCATCATATCAGCGTTGAAGGAAGATCTAATATCACCGTTGGCAACACTCTTTCCCCCATCATCATGAGTTGCATCTGTTTTGGGACTGTATGGGCGGCCTGTCTTCTTTGGGGTCATCATAGGGGTAAGGCAGTTTCCCTGGGGGTAGAGCGAAGGGTTCTGGGCGACAAGAGCAGACAGTTTGGCTGACCATTCCCACGGCTCATCAAAGCTGTCCTCCATGAGACTGCCGTTCATATCTGATGATGATCGTCCCAATGTTCCATTCACAAGCTGACTTCCATCTGCCAACGTTGACCCACTGCTACCATATCGCTCTTTCGGTCTCACCCCTACAAACACAACACATCAGTATGTGGAGCAGTGTTAAGTTGAAACAGTTTTTAAATTGCAGCAGTTTATTCTTTAACATTCTAAGTAAGCAGTCTTTATTACTCCATTGGCAAATAAACAATGGGACATCAAATTTGAAAAAGATATATAATAAATAGATGCAGTATTACATAATAGTATAAAAAACATGTTAATAAGCATGTGGCTGTAGGTCTACAGTATCCTAGTTAAATATGAATCCATTTATAGGATTTGCAGGTCAGAGCATGGAATAACATGGTTTTGAGAACATGGTTTTCACGTATCTTGTCACATGTCTTGATTGATAAGCTGGAGGGAGAAAGCCATGAAGGACATGACCAGCATCAGCGATTTATAATTATTGCGGTTCTGCTAGGGCTCCAGTAATCAAAAGTTATCAAAATACAAGTAAATATGACCATGGTAATGAGCAGTACTCAACAATCCATCCTTCCATCACTTGAATTAATCCAATGTTGGACGTGTAACTCATGTATTTCAAGTGGGAACATTAATAAGTAGATTTGTTTGTAAGATCATATAATTTGTCATGTCATGCAGCAGGCATAAAACTGCAACATTATTAAAAGTGTGCTTATACTGAAGAAGTTGAAAGCTTGGGAACCAATGTTCAACCCACGTAAATAAGTTAATCGCGATTTAGAGCAATAAAACAGACCTCTTCTTTTCATCTTCGTTTGTGGACATTTGAAACTATTCCAATCACACAACAAGAATGCTAAACTTTACAGACTAAATGACTCGATAAAATTCTGATAAACTGTAGTTGAATACAAATAATTTACCCTTCAGAATCTTTTTAACTTCGTATGGCACTGAATAATCGTCTTCGATGGCGGGGGTCGGTGCGATCGCCCCAAGAAGCTCGGTCCCATCACTCACGACCTTCTTGAGATCAAGAGGGTCACAGTACTCATCGAGTAACCGTGGCTGCAATTCATTCAACAGAAGAAGAAGACATGTCATGTAATGTAATGTAATTTATTTATTTATTTATTTACTGAGAAGATGATATAGCGCTTCTTCAAGGTTTCTACTCAGGAGCGCTCCCAGTCCAACCACGGTCAAATAAGACAGTCTTAAGAGGAGAAAGAAATGAAGTAGAAAGGCCAATAGGTATTTGACGAAGGATAACAGAGAGCTCATTCCAGGTCGCAGGGCTAGCCACGTCATGTAATGTCAGAGGAAAATTAGTCCAAAGACATATTAAAGAAGTCAAAAGTGTGGTCAGCATTTGTGCAGCCAGAAGTCTTGCCCAGTTCAATATTGAAATCAGTGCACACATCTAAAAATGCCAAATAAACTATTTTATTACTATATGTTTATTTCTTAAATCTATTCTTTGTCAATGCAGAGGTAAGGTATCCCGAGACAACTGTTTACGTGCAACTGTTTAACACAATTGTATCTGTGTTCTTTTTAAAACTGTTACCATGTTATAGATGTGAATATGTTTTTGGCAAATTTATGCGTCTATCTAGCTGGATCACTCCCTTCGGATAGGATATTGCTCCATAACGTATACAAAGTAACGATTGAACATATATTGTAATTGTCACCTACAATTACTCAATGCGTCTACACTCGTTACGAACTTACCACGTAGTCTGTCTATTTTTAAAGGATCAATAAATAAATTGAATAATGACAAATATAAAGAGCGCTATGGTGGGTCAAAAAATATATGGTAACCATCGTGTGATCAAGATATCTCTCTAGAGCGTCATTTCTCATCAATTATTTGGTCACATGTAACTAGTTTACATTTCTGAAGTTACTTCTCTATTGTCGAGCTATGTTCGTATTAAAGCTTGTTATTGAGGTCAACCATCTTTAACAATATATGTAGTACAAGAACTTCTTCTTCAAGTTCTCTGTCCAGGGGCAAGTTTGAACGTTCAATGGCACCACTCCTCCCGATATTGAGCCTTCCCTTCAGTTTCCTGTAGTTTTCCATCGTCATCTAATCCAACCCAACAGCATCTGTCTTGGTCTTCATCTTCCCTTCATTCTTCTTTACTTCATTCCTTGTTCAATGATAACTCTTAGAAGGAACCTTCTCCTTGCAATAATATGTGTCCTATCCAATTCCTTTGCCTCATTCTCACTGTACCCATTAGAGATCCATTTCTCGTCCACCAGTTGCAGCACTTTGATATATCATATATGTTCAGTTCAACTAGTATTTTCCATCTTTTGCCATATATTATGCATGCATGTTTAAAAAGCATTCAGTCTTCTTTATGGCAGTCATGTAATGTCCGGGAAAAATTAAGCAACAATGCAAGTTAGAGGAACCGAGTAAGGTCAGCAAGAGCTAGTAGATAATGGTCATCTACCAGCTCTTTCTGCCCGAGAACTCCTAGCATCTGTATCAATATTTATCATCTACAATCATCTCCAAATTGGGATCCAGGAGCTTGCCAATGGTGACTCGTGTAGCTATTAACAGAAGCTATTAACAGTATCAACATAAGACATAAGGCGTAACAAAAAAATTGTTGTTTCCGGTAACCCGACCGACCCATTTTTACGGCCGCGACCCAAATATTTTTGTAAAAAAAATTTATTAAAAAAAAAAAATTCAAACTTTTTTTTTTAAATTTAAATTTTAAAAAAAAAATTTTTTCACATTTGTATTGACATAACATAAGAGACGTCAACAAAATGAAATTAATAGCACTGTTTCTAGAGCAGTTTTAGGTGCAGACAGTCGGAAAATAGGCAGTTTATACTTGCTTAGAACACATACTTTGTTTCAGCGTGCAAAAAACACTAGTGGGGTATACTTTTTCGGATAGTCACTGCATAAAAATATTTTACAAAATAAAAATATTTTCCGACCTACCTACCCAATTTTTTTTAGCTATGTTACCGGAAACACAACTTTTTTTTAGGCCTAAGACTTCAATCTGCAATACTCAGAGCAGGCTCCCATGCAGTCAGATTCTCCTTTCCACAACTATTCAAATGCAGTTATAAGCACATGTTTATATATGCTTATTCTGTGTTTGTATGTTTGTTTGTTTGTATGTGCACTTGCTATAGCGCCCCTTCACTCTCTCTACTCAGAGGCGCTCCCGGATGCAGAGCGGACACTGCATCAGAGAGTTTCACGCCGAAGCGCTGGGCAATTGTGAGTGAGGGACTTGCCCAAGGTCCTTACGCGGTGAGGTGGATTCGAACCTAGAACCTTCCAGCTCCAAGGCAACGACACCACCACTATAAATACCACTGCGCCCCTATGATATTCATGCATTCAATCTGACCATTCACATAGCGCCCCTTCAAGATGCCACTCAGTGGCAACATGTAAAATCATGACAATATGTGCAAATATGGCGATTGCAAACGTAGAATGGCGATTGCAAACGTAGAATGGCGATTGCAAACGTTCTACATCAAGTCTCTACAGTTTTGAAAATGTGTAAAAAAAATCGCAAGCACATCAGTTGTGAAAATGCGCATTTGAATACTAAGTCTTATTATCAGGTAATTGTTTGGCTTTTCCTGACTTCAACAATTAATTCTCTTTCACAACTGCCGAAATGTTCACTGATAGAAGCACAGTATGAACTGACAGAACAATGAACTGAGCCTCAACATTTTTTATCATCATTCCACATCACCATACGGTCCATATCATAAGTGCTATAATGTAAATATATCCTACAGCATATAATCATGTTGTTGCTAACTAAAATTAACACTTGAAAGTGAAAGTCAAAAATAGTTTGAAAATACCGGTGTGGCTGTGTGTGTGGAGGGTGATTCAGCGGCCACAGATGCATCCGATAGGCTGTCAAACACTTCCCTTTCTTCGGGGACAGCGGATTCGATACCCCCCGTGTACGACGTGTAGTAGGCATCGGTGTTACAGTTTGCTTTCGGACTGAGACTCTTCTGTTCCTTACTTCTCGTGCTACCGCCGCCTCCTCCTCCTCCTCCTGCGCCGTGTCTGTGGTCGTGTCTACCATTTGTTGCATAGGAGGGCGGCCTCTGGTGGTGGTTGTTGCCGTCGTTATATGGCTGCCTTTGGTGGTTGGTGGGATCGACTGGGAAAAGCTTGAGAGAGTGGGTGTCGTACTCCTGGTTGCCCGTCGACAGGCTTGAGCTGGACCGGTAGCGGGTCGGACTCTTTGGAAGCAGCTCCTGAACGCTGTTCGACTTTTGTGCATTGTAGTCACTGCTGCGGTGTGACGACCCACTCGACCCCGTCTTCTTTACTCCGATGCCCAAGTGCTTCAGCAATTTGGCCATCTTGCCTCTTTCTCTGTCCGTAGGTACTGCTTCCGGTGCGCCTTGATTGGCTGCGAATAAATATCAGCCTCCTCAGCAGCAGCAGTGAAGATATATTCACAATAGAGCTGCATTTCGTGCGTCACACCAATGACTATATATTTAGATAGGCACAATGTTATGAGCATGTTTTATCCTTAAAAACTTGTATTTTTCATTCCCATTTTTCGTATCGTTTTATTCTGTCTTTTAAATTTTTTTAAATAACTATATTCATTGTTACTGTGTCATTATTTCCCTTAAATTTTTTTATATTCCTTACGCATCACCGTACACCCAAGAATTCAGCTAACTAACGCGTCATCATTATTTTTAGAAATTCAAGTATTGGGTCCCAAATTCTCCCAACAAGAAATTATATTTATTTTATAGAAGTTTTTAATAGGCTATAAACTTCAGACTCAACAACAGAATGAACTTCTCTGATGGTAGTCTTTATATCACAATTGAAGTGACGTCACAGTAAGCCTAATTTCTTAGTCTCGAGATGAGCTTGCCTTTTATAATAGTAGCGATCTGTATCATAATTGACTTGACGTACGTCACAACAGGCCTATAGCATATTTTCCAGTTTTATATTCTCACAGTGAAATGATATGGTAGATCTGCATCATAATCAATGTGACATATTGGCTATAATAATTAAAGGTTGATTTGTAACATAATCGAAGTGACGCCACAATTGGCCTAGTTTTATTTTATCAAAATGAACTTCTATTATAGTAGACCTAGCTGTATCACAATCGAAGTGACGTCACAATGAGCCTAGTTTTATATTCTCAAAATGAACTTCTATAATAGTAGAAGTAGATAAACATGCACAGGCCGGTCAGGATAGACCGATGGAGAGTCTACCCACGTTGTCATTCATGCCTCTTTTCACGATTCTCTTCAATCGGACAATGTGGTCTAGATGCTCCAAGATGTTAATGGTATGGAGCAGACCTGCTGACCGGACCGGTTGAAGCTGGGCAACATGGCACGAGAGTGACGAGACAGACTCTGACAGAGAGTGGCGTCGGACTCTTACGGGCATTGAGCCCAATGATATTGATGATGAGATAGATCTGTATCATAATCGACATGACGTCACAATAGGCCTAGTTTTGTTCTCAAGACGAGCTTCTATAATAATAGCAATTTGTTGAAAACTTTTTCGGTTTTTAACATTTTCCAAAAAAACCGTCGTTTTCGTTTCATATATTTTTCGTATGGCTTTATTCCGTTTATATACTTTAATTTAGGCCTATATGTAACTTTATTTATTTACTGTCTGACAGATAGCCTTTTATAAGTTCCCAACAGCTTATCGATCCGTCCTGTTGACCATGTGCTGCATGAAACCGAAAAGCTATAAGTTTCTTGGTCTAGCCTACTGGTTTCGATGTTCCTCAGGCGTTTATTTTCCCTGTGACCGAGTCAATAATTATGAAGGCCATTTATTGGTATCCATTGCCGCCAAATGGCTGACGTCAGAAATAAACTGATGTTGAAATGATTTAGTTTTGCCCCACTTGCTAGGCTAGTAGCCTACGGTCTTTGCATGTATGGGTAATTATCATAGTTTAGCGTGGCATCCGCTGAAACGGACAGAGACGATGAAGGACTTCCCGATTAATTAAATCAAAAATTGAGTGCTCTCCGCCTACTTCATGACACACGTGTGTAATTGTGAATGGATTCTTTTAATTCAATACCTGAGAATTCAACTTGTTATGGCTCTAAGAACCAAATGCTGAAGAGACAATTAGAAGCAAAGAACTTATCCTATGCATATACAAGTACTGTAAAAATTCTGCTGATCTAGTAGCCATACAGTGACTGGGCACTGCATGCGGAATTAGAATTATAAAGAAGTCAAGGAAGTCTAAACTGTACTGGATAGACAATAATTATAACCGACAGCATAACAAGCAAATAATAACAGGAGAGCATGGGACGTTGTGAAGAGCTGAAGAATTGTGGAAATCATTCATTCAAGTCCTTGCTGCCAAACAATTGGTGTCAGGAACCTCTCTCTGACAGGCTTTCAAAGATGCCAGATATAAAACTTGGCTAAATAAACACAAGTAAAGGCAAAGGTTAAAGAGAACACATATTATGTTCAAACCTTTCTCTACAGTAAGTTGACATCCGGATTTGAAGGATCTTTCTTCAAACATTGCAATCCAAACACAACACCCTCCACTGAATTAAGAATGCTTAAAACATCAAAGACTAATTAAAACACACTTAATTACGACACAAATCTGATCCCAACATTAGTTCAGCTATGGAAGTAAGCACAACTTGTTATAAACTGGCTTCTGATATGGCTTCAAGGATAGCATTAAGATGAGTTTCATAACAATGCAAGTTTTTAATTGAAAGATTCAATCAATTGTTTTCTTGGTCCATTAAATTCAGGAAAAGCATTGGAAAACATTGCTTTAGTCAAATAAGCGCACATATAGTTTGTTCCCATAAAAAATTTCACTACACAGTATAGCCGAGTAGTTTGCAAGGTCAGTTCAGATGATTTTATGGAAGCTAGAAATACGTTGGTTTAAACTTCTAATCGACATCTCCATTCAGAACTGAACTCGTCTATGAAATAACAAGCACTCCTCCCCCCTCTCCTTATCATAACAATTTATGTTATATGCACTGTTAGCATCATAATACACGAAACCCAAAGTCAAAACCAGAAAAGTATTCAAACACATAACTAGCCACAAAGAATATATTAAATTTAATGTTAATATAAAAAGCTGTCCAATAAAAATACTGATTCTAGCGAGAAATAGTTCTACAGTACTTATGAGATCAGTCAAAATAAAGGAAGAAATAAACGCCTTGAAGGGGCGCTATAACAAGTGCACATACAAATACAAAGCAATGAAAACGTCCAACTCTGAACTTCAACGCTCGTTGACAATGACGGTGGTCACAGTTTGCCGAAACACGCACGATGAAGGTCAGAGAAAATAATCAGTCAATGAATTTAACATCATTTGCTACATAGATCAAAGACCAGCAAAGTGTAAAAGATTTTCAGTACATGACAGGAAATGTCATAGAAATTTCAACAGACATCAAACTGTCATAGAAATTTCAGCAAACAACACAGCAATGCGGGAAGACAAAAACCTCAAATCTTCATCAGTGTGTTGGTTGAGGTGATGTGTGGCATTGCTTCATACCTAGCACCATCTCACATTAACAAAACATTTGGTGGCCTAGTCCCAGCTTAAAGACAATTTTACACAGTAAATACACTGTCCTGCCATTTAAAACTACACCACCTGCTGGTCACGGTGCAGCATAAATAAGCATAATCTCTGCAATACAGCTATAAACAACACTGAACAATGGTAACAATTATCCAAGGTCATCTAATAAGGGACACTTTAAGGTCCATGAAAATTACACAAATGTTTTAATTATAATTGTTAGGCCGTGTTTACACGCCATAACAATAATCAGACTCTGCCGAGTCTTTTCTGACAAACAACGATCATCAACGAAGTGACTTGCATCCATGATAAACTTCATCAACATAGCACAGACATGATTTGAGCATTGTAAGTTTTCGGCTCTTTAAGTTAGACATGTATGCTTAACAAGACAGACATGTATTTAATGTATTTAGCCTACATTTCATTGAAGTGGTTTTTACATTTGGACTTCTAAGCGATGCATTATTCAAACTGTATAGTCACAAAGCAATTCAAAAGATATCGACAAATGCAATGGTGCAAATGTTAGCAATGGTTGTAGATATCTCTAGTTCTATACACAATGCAATAAACATGCAAGCATCCTTGCTAGTGTAAATCTGCAACTGTCTCACATGACAAGGATTCCAACACCAACCAACCAGTCCACTTTCCAACACATGAATTCTACTGTGGAGACAGAATTAATCTAATCTGTCAGCTGCCAGAAGACAAACAAAACTCACTCTCGCATCAAGGCAGCAGTTGCAAATGTGCCAACATGTTTGAGACATGATTATAAAAAAGCTGAAAACACTGTAAAATGTTGCAGAGTTCGGAAAGCACGGTGAAGGTGAGCTACCGACGGTAAGGGTGATAGCCGTGATGACTTAGAGCTCCAGGGGTTGAAAGTCGAGTGTAAGCGAGGGATGGGGAGGCTGCGAGGAGTGCAGCCTGTGCTGCATTGTCACCAGGAACACCAGCCAAAACAGATGCACCCAGACCTGGTAAAGACAAAAGAAATGAAATAAAACAATGCAGACAATTACTGCAAACATTCAATTAATTAAAAGTACTTCTTCGAACTCTATCTTTAATTGCCAGTATTATCACAATTACAATTTAAGGAACAATGAACTAACAGTATATCAATTACAGTACATTATACAAGGTATTACATCTGAGGCTCTATATTACTGTAATCAACCATCGTAAATTCCGCTCCCTGTACAGTGTACACCTCCATGCTCAGTAATTGTTGGATGATATAAATGTATTAATAAAATTTGTGACATAGGAATGAGTCTTCAATTGATCATCCTGAAGACATACTATACATGCTACTCTGAGGCCAACAGACACACAACACACACCTTGAAGTTGTGCTTGGTAGCTTGGCAGCAGGTAGTAACCCATGCGTTGTGCCATGCCGAGCTGGCCAGCAGTAGGCGCTACATTCGACTGATTTTCACCAGAGACTGGAGCAAGAACTGTAGGCCTTAATGTACCATCTTCCTGAGATTCACCTGCACCACCAACGAGACCTAAAAACAAGACACAGAACTTACAACTGCAACAGCTGCGTACAGTCATGTCTTGCTGCAATAAAAACTTTATTCCAAGAGCCCTCTATAAGTGCCTTCTCAACAAGCGACAGTGTAACCCGTAGTACTTTCCCTTCCATGTAACTGAGTTGCGGTTTTGTCAACCTGTGTTTTTCTCACATTAAACGAATATATATAATTTTATATATATATATATATATATATAAAAATAATTAAGCACTTACTACATATGAGGAGCTTCTCTATACATCAACATCAGTCCAACAGAAAAGATTGATAAAATTGCAAGCAGTGTTAAACTTGTGCATGTTGTACATGTTGTGCCTTTGATGCATGGAGTCACATAGCAACCAGTGATATTTTCATTAACGATAAGTGAAATTAGAACTGAAAATATTGATTTCCGTTAAGTATAACTATAACTGAAATTATTTTAAGAACGAAAACTGAAATAGAACGGAAATTGAGCACACCGAACTGAAATTAGAATAAAAACGAAAATTAATTCTCGAACTGAAATTAATGAAAAAATGGAAATTTTAGTTGACAGTTTTTCCGATGCAGCTGTGTTTGTTTAAAAGACGCACATACTTTCTGACTCTTACAACTTTGTATCTTTTGCCTAGCATGTGCTTTATTACGGTTAGTTTAAAAACAATTTTTCATTTGGACTTTCCCTTTAAGTTTATAATTTTCAACTTCACGATAAGACTGGAAATCACTTGGCTAAATGACGAAAATAATGTAGGGCCTATTGGACTTTTTAAGTAGGTTTGCTGCGAGGAAATAGACAAAATAAATGTGCTTAGGCCTATCCATGCAAGGCTTCGTGGGTCTAGCCTACCCTAAAACGGATGACTGTGGAACTACATATTATGATAAAATTTTAACATTTTACCTCTGCGCACACAGAATACTAAGAAATATATTAAGAAACGGACCAGGCAAAATCATGGGCGGCTGAAAACTTTCATGCGACTTGACCTAATCCGAGTCAGCGACTTCACCACGGAGAAAGCATGAGTGCTCCAGAAAGACGCAAGCAAAAGAACTGAATTGAGAACTGAAATTATTTCGAAAACTGAATTAGAAGTATAACTGAAATTTTTTGAAGAACTGGAACTGAATTAGAACTGAAATTGAGACCATCCGAACTGAAATAGAAGTAAAACGGAAATTATTTCCTGAAGTAAAATATCACTGATAGCAACAGGACGTACAAAGGGAAGTACGTTTCGCATAATATATCAACTACAATACTGGAATAATCACGATTTTATAGGAATTCATACATGCTTTCATTCTCTCAAATGCTAAGATGTCATTGTCACTGTCACAGAGCATTCTCTCCATATAGCCGAGAGAATGCATTGTAACGATGTCTCAGTATTAATACAGAAATAGCTGAGCACTGTCTTTCACATGCATTCTCGATTTAAATCATCAAATCTATATAATCAATTCCTAGCTGGCTTAATCTACTGTAGAAAATCTATGCAAGAATGACACATTATAACACAGATCTGGAAAATATAGCATTGATTGTCTGAACTCGATCTGTGCAGCAGGATCACCAACAACAGACTTTTCGTGACTCAAAGTAGCTGTTTACCTCAAAACATTTTGGGTCAAATCAGCCAGTAACTGATGCTCTAGATTACCTACCATGGTCATTGTGGTGTCCAGAAGAATAGACTGGCCCCAGAGGACTTACCAAGTGTGTATGGGCTGATGATGGGATAAGATGCAGCGCCTGCTGTTGGCGCTGTCTTTTCTGTCAGAACACTGTCTGCCGACAGAGAAGTGACTGAAGGCTCAGTCTTAGCATAAGCTGCAACATATATAATTATATATATATATATATTATATGTATGTTATATATATATGTGTGTGTCTATTACCAAATCAAACTGACTCCCACAGTATAATTACAAGTCACAGTATCAATAGATGATTACAAGTTATTACTGGAGTCAAATTTAGCTTGTATGGCAGCCATGCAAGGCACTCATCACATCTGACACCAAAACACTATACTTACTGTACATTGCCTGTGGCAGCTGGAAACCATAGGGATTCGCTGAAGACCCGTATCCATAGGCAGCAGCAGCAGCGGCGGCATTCATATCGGCTCCCATGCCACCATAGGCAGACGCCTGTTGCTGGACCAATGCTCCACTCGGATATGACATCAGGTACTGAGTACCAGCTCCATTTGCCCCGGCAACAAGAACTCCACCGGATCCACCGCCTTGAAGGTAGTAATTGCCAGCACCAGCACTGTTACCTGGAACCAGATAGTTTTGACCATTGGCTCCTTGAACCATGACAGCACCAGAGCCACCACCACCTTGAAGAACAAGACCTGGATGTTGACTGGCTCCACCACCACCTGGGAGATACGCCATGCCTGCATTTGCACTGGCTCCCGGAATATAGTAGGAAGCCCCTCCAGCACCTGCACCACCACCTGGAGTTAAAACATAATGAAAGCAATCTTGACATGGTATCAACATTTTGCACTGTTCTCTAGCCAGCACTTACAATTACCGCATATATGGAAGAAACCGGCCGACATTTCTGTAAAAATCAACATGTTACAAATTGAATCAAATACAGCTGATGATGATCATGATGATAGAGAATTGACCATAAAGAAAGTTGAATTTTTGTATTCTAAAATAAAAGCAATTTCACTGTGGCGAGAATTTTAACTCCAGATGCACATCCGATGGTGCCAACTAGTTCACATTTTTTAGCCTACCTTATCTCAACCTTAACACAACATATCGGTCAGCATGGTCACCTACCTAACATGAAGTATTGTGAATTCTGAAGACCTGGCATCATCAGACGAACTCCACCTGAACACAAAACATCATCGTAACATCCTCAGAATCACACTACACATGTCTAATCGCGTCATTGCTCAAATAGCAAAACAGAAAAGCTGCCAACAGATGCTTTGCTAACTATTGATATAACCACTTACGTCGCTTGACACTAAGTGTCTTCAACTAGACACCATTGCAGTATAAGACAGCAATTATTTCGCCCAACCCACTGTCCACCCACACATTAACTGCTACCACAGATCTATGCCTCTACTTTTATGCCTAATGATTCAAATTCAAATGGACAATGAAATGTGAATCAATTCAAGCGAAATTCAACAATCCGTTCACTTGCATGAAATGTTCATGTATCATGTGCTTCATATAACATTATCAACCACTCTGAAAAGAGCATAACCTAGATGACCAGTCTCATTGATTTACTTGCTACCTGTACCAGTCAGCCAGCCAGTCAGTAAGTCAGTATCAGCCAGTCACTATCAGCCAGCCAGAAACCCAAACCCACCTATCCATCCATCCAATCTAGAGGTGCTCGATTAAAGGCATGACTGAGATATTTTACAACATCTCTCTCTCTCTTAAACTCCTTAAGATTTTAACATTGTAACATATGCTATACATTGATCTATAGATCTATTGCAAAAAACACGTATTCTCTCTCTTTCTCCTCTCTCACCCTGCACAGCCTGCTGCATCATCTCAGGAGCCATCGTCCGGTAAGCACTAGCCAGATCAGCACCAGGTGGACAAATGAGCGTCTGACCAGCTGTCGGTTGTGCTGGCACTAGACCAACAGTGCCGTCCGGTGCCTGCGCTAGCATCATCATTCCAGGTGCATCGGTTACTAGCGCCTGCGCGTCACGTGGCTCAGCACGCTTGCACTCAACCTGACGAACGCAACAAGTCAACATCCAAATCAGTAAAATGTTATACAGTCTAACTGACAAAGACCTTCATCTGTATTATAATGGCAGCTGTACTGTACTCACTGCCAATTTCATTAAAAAATATCGTCGACCGTAAATAAATAGTTTAGTTATTCTTCAGTAAAAACAGTTTACAGTGGTGAGAATTCTAACTCCAGACAAATCCCATGACAGCCCTAATCCCAGTTCAAAACTATTCTGCAGTTCTGTAGTGTACCCATGGCAGAAATAACTAATGCTACCACTATCACAAAACTGATAGAAAAGTTTACAATTAGATAATTTTTGCCTGTTATTAAGTGATGAAACGAAATAAATCTAAATTGAATTATTTCAATCTAGCCCTGCATCAGTCGCATCGACACAAAGTATTAAATGGTAAGATACCAACCTGCTTTGACCGACATCACCAAACAAGGTAACAGCGTAAGGCTGCCCATAACGCATCAGAAGCTAAAAGAACCCTAGCATGTAACTGAAAGGAAAAGAAAAACTTAAAAAGGCTTAAGGTGAAAATAATTGGCAAGCCACTTGCGTTCCATAATTAGTTGATGAAAAGCCAAAGCCAAAACTGACCACCAGTGAGTAAACTGGACAGTCAAAGCAACATCGTCCATCCAGAGGAGTGGACACAATGAGCGGACATTAAGAGAGTCCGAAACGACAGGAATGGGCAGACTAACTGACATGCCAAAGTAACATAATGACCAAGAATAATTCTAAACAAAACAGAATATGCAATAATTATCACCGTCCTCATATCCTATGAATGAATAATATACATAGATACAAATGTATACATTTAAAAGGATCGATCTAGCACACAGTGGCATGCACCTAACTGCACAGAAGTGAATAGTAACAAGGAAACACGATTGTGTAATTGACTATGCATCAAATTGTTAGCACAGAACTAGCGGCAGTAGCAGCAGCAGCTAACGAAACAGGTGCCAACTAACTAGAACAGTGTTAGAAGTCAATGACGAGAGCCTGCAACTTATTCTGAATTAACAGACGAATGGACATGGATTGTGATAGGAAATGAAGATCTTAAATGTCTATATTATATAAACAAAGAATTCATATAAATATAAAAAATAGTCCAGTTAAATTATGATGTGGAACAAATCAACCAGAGAAAGAGTTTCATTTACTTCGACTGCAAGTTTACAAAAGTTCAGAGAGGATACGGTAAAGAAGAAGAAAAATCCAATATGCAAACAAGGAGCAATTAATTATTGAATTCAGGAAAAACGAGATGCACATAGAAAGAAAATGCAAAAATTAACACATCTGCATAAGGTCTAAGAACATGGCTCCAGGAATGAAAAAGACTGGCTACAGTACTGCAAATTTTGTCTATATAGTCACCAGTATTACCAGAGGGTGTAAGACAGAACTTGCACATCATCCAACTAGAGAGACATTGGCATCATTTAGCAAGTTCCATATTCCAGGCTGACATTACCAATCGCAATCACCCATAAATATTATAATTTAATGATAAAGTCCAAACTCAGAATGGCAAGACAGAGGAAGATTTGAACAATTGCCAAACACAACCTCATAGATCTTATAATTTTGCTTGCATTACAGATAAATTTCCAGAAATAGACAAAAGACATATAGATTACACATAGAAAGTTCTAGCAGTTAAGGATAAGGAGCAAAATGCTGTTGGCAGACTTGATGGGCAGAGCCAGTACAAAAGTCCATGTTGAGATGAGAAAATCTTTCAACAGAGAATGATTTTAATAAAAAGCAGGCAAAATATAAAAAATATAAGCGAACACTGAACCTGTTTGCCATTGATCTGCACGTAACGTTCCCGGACAACCCTGTCAACACTCTCTTCGGCGTCAAACGTCAAAAACCCAAAGCCTAGTGAGGGAGTGGCAGATTAATAGAACGATAAATATATATATACATAAGTGTGCGAGTGAAACAGCTCAGCAAAACTTTACCACTGGTAGTCAGCATATAAGAAACAATTTTTTCTACATCATTACAAAAGTTTTTTCAATTTAAATTAAATATCCAAAATTGTTAGAAAATTCTTAAGATCTCTTGTTTAAATACATGATAGAGAATTTTAAAATCAAATTTTGATAGAAAACAACAATATGGAAAGAGCTGACAACTCCAGCAGTCAAGTTTTGCATGTTTTTTTGCTCAATAAAACTTAAGACATTAACTAGACAGCTGCAAAAGTAAAGACAGCTGTAATTCAAATGCATGAACGTGGAATAAGTCAAATACAGTAAAGATTAGGGATGTTAAACGAAAACCGGAAATCCGGTTTTCGGTTCTGAATCCGAAAACCGGTTTTCATAATTGACCAACCGGTATTCGTATTTATTTATTTTTTTATAATATCGCAGACTCGCAGTGAAAATTACTAGAAATGCCAGAAATATTGATTTAGCGTAGGCTTGTTTTCCAAATCTCATCCAATATGGCCAGCAGCCTGTCCGATGAACGCATCGATAATTCGATATCTATATTTAGATGAGCGTATATTATAATTTATAATCGTCTTCTGTCTGTTCTCCCATCGGATGCCGAGTTATCAACGAACAACCGGCCCTTAATTGACTGCTGATCGAACCCAATAAGGTCTAAGCACATTTAATAGGCCTATGAACTCCGCTTATCTTCGATACGCAACCGCCGTGTGTAATAACCAAACAAGAATTCCTGCTAAGTCAGTGCTAACTGACATGGTATTACTGGTATATGAAGTATGAACGGTAGAGTGAGTAGACCAACTTCGTGCGTTCTGTTCTCCAACTGGATGTCGGCATCAGCGAACCGAGATGCAACCAGCCCTAACCTACCTACGGTTTTATTGTATGAAAATTTAGCTAATCTATGGTTTGTTTATAGGCAGCAAAGACTTGGTTGGAAATCGCTTTTTTTTGTTTTGTTTCGGCCGTTGGTGTAAGTACCGTAATATATTTAGATGGCTAAGTGTGAATCGCTTAGTTCCGTTTTGTTTTGTAAAGACTGAAGACACGAGGTTATAACGAATATCTTTCATTTACAATCTAGTACAAATTATACAATACAATTTAAGTTGTATGATGAAGATTTAATAGAAACTTACAGTGCAAATTATGAATCTCTAATAGAGTCTAATTAGAAAATAAAGATATCGTCGTTAGGCCTAATGCTGGATTGCGTGTACAATACATACCTTGCGTAAGCTGCGTTACGTAATAATCTACATAGCTTAATTTGAATTATATAACATTTCCGAGAGACAATTAAAAACCGGTAACCGGTTTAAAACCGGTTTTGAAAAACCGAAAACCGGTTTTAAGAAAAAACCGGTATTAACATCCCTAGTAAAGATGTCTAGTTAAGCAGCAATGAACGTAAATTAAACCAAGCCATTCAATGTTATCACAGATCTACAGTCAGGCCTAGATAACAAACCCATATAAGCGTAAAATTAAATTGATTTCCGTTAATTCAGCCCGATCGCCCATTCACATACAAGATTTATACCTCACAGAAAATTTTGATTTTTAAAATTTCTTAAGACAATGATTAAAGTACCAAAGACTTAAAGATCAAACAATTCAGTTGCCACAATGCTTGATTTTTAGCACTGCTATCTTGCATTTCTTGTCCCATAACTTAAGTCATCTCCTTAAACCCTAAAATCTTTAAACCCAGGTTTGACTGTGTACACGAAACAGGGACAAGTACATCGAGCAAATTGACCACAAAATTGTCTAGAAATGCAACGCTAACTATACGTTAATCATGTCTCTACGTATCATTGTATAAACTGTATACACATACATATATACAGTCACATACAGCATAGGATAAGACTAGAGATGGCAACAAGTGCCACTGTGCCAGGGTAACGATTATTACATGATTATGTGCTAGTGGTTGAGCAACTGCAACATATAAAATGAAGGAAATATGTATCTTAGTGTTACTGAACACAGGTCAGGTCCATTCACAATATTATCCTATGCAGTGGTGTAGACCCCATCAAATAAATTCACCACAAATAAATGTAATAACCACACGCTAGAGATGATTTTCCTTTTCGTAATAAATACAGAGTCCTTCTACTGCTCCCACCCTAAATTAATGCTCCAAAGTCTGATGCAGAGGAATTAATTTATCCAAATGATGGAGTGATGGGTACAGTATCAGTCCAGGACCATATTTTTTTACTGACACCTCTAACAGCGATTAACTAGCAAGCAATTAGCACATAATAGCATGCAACTGTTTCAAACTTTAAATTCAAGTGTAAGTCCATGACCATATTTTACGAGTGGTGGGTAGTTGGGTAAAAGCTCAGTATTTTCTGGGTGCAGCAGCATATTAAAAATATGTTGACATACCTAGATAGGACAAAGTTCTTAGGTTTCACCTAATAGTCTTTTCTCATCTTCTGCTATCTTATCCTTACTTAATCCAGAGCGTACAGCAACCACTTAACAAATCAACCTTACACAACCAAATGCATTGCAACCCTATGATTTCAAATCTAGCAATGTTCATTTATGCAGAAAAAGATGCAAATGGTTGTCTAGGGAAATGAGTACTACACTCTTTATAGACCCAACATAACTTTGATGAACAAACAAGAAAATGTCCGACTCAGGTGGCAACAAAGCTAACAAAAACTCATGCAGATACGCACATATGATCCCCAACACCACTGACGATAAAGATTCACAAGATGACCTCCACACAAAGATACAAAATGACCGACGACAACAAAACAATCAGAAGGACTGACAACCAATTTAACAAAACCTCGTCTCAAACACAAACTTAAATTTAACCCATTTACAGACATATCCTGCAAAATGCACAGAGAACGCAGTACATACGACAACTTAACATACTCAGCCCAATCCTATGCTGTATGATATTCTATATATTTTTTATATACATGCAACTTTACACATATGCAGAAATGCATATGCATATATATGCTAACACAAATACCCAACCACAGTGCATAGATGTAATCGACACATATAATAGATTATATATGCAAACTGTAGAGGATGCAAAATAGATACAAATCGTAAGAGATGTTAACAGATGATTACTAACAGTAAGCCTTGTATAAATAGAAGATAAAAGATCAACAACACTATGAAGTCTGTATTCAATTGGCGAGAACATTCCACAAAGCATGCAACCGCTGATTATTGAAACCATTACTTGAGGTTAATCAATTGCTGCCACATGAACTTATTCTACAGAATTTTTAATACAGAATGCATGCACACTTTAGTGCAGACACCTGTGTGTTCATGAAATAGGACATGATGACGTTGGAGATGCATACAAATGGGCAATGCATAAATGTAGGACACGATTCACAGTAGCGTAAAGTAACAGAGCGGCTAGAGAACAAAATGACAGCAGAGCAATCGCAACAGAAAGAAATATTCAAGAACACATCGAATCTTTGCAGAAACCTGAAAACAACCAAGCAAGAAACCGAGGCTCAAAACAATGCTTTACCAAGCTATACAGTTCACCATCACATATAGTATAAACATTTCTTTCATATGATGCCATGAACTTAATTTGAAGAGAATGAAAATAGAAATTGTAAAAAATAACACCTTTAATTACAATGTTATTGAAATCATATGAAAGAAAACTTTCAAATTTGAAATTTGTAATATTTAAAATTAACATTCAAAAGTTGCAAATCATTTGCTAAATCATTGTCTTGAACCAAGGAAAATGCAGCAATCGTAAAGAACACTTGAATTCAGTTAAAACAATTCTGCTAAAAAAGATAATGGTTTCTAATTGAATATAATTTTTCCAAAAGTTTTAAAGCTACTGAGTTTAATTTTCAATCTGAAATGTCATTTTCAACTGAATTCAGTGTTTTCGCATTGCCATCAGTTCACTTTAAAAACACAAAAGCAACAAGGCAGGTATGCAATCCTGAACCTAAAAGGAAAAAACTTCAATCCAAATTCTCCATTTCCAAACTGCTAATAAATGAAAAATTAAGTCACTCTATCTAACAGAAGAAATCTCTGCTCTAGTCTGATAAAGATTCTGTGACAGACACAATGTACACCTATATCGCATTACCACGAGCACAATACTTAAATTAAACATCTAAACATCTAGCTAGGCAAAACTAATAAAGACTATAAATTTCAATAACTTTTGAAAACACGTCAGGCCTGCCACTTAACCCAAATCTATTGTTTGTTATACTTGAGCAATTGCATCAAACTATGGATCTAACTATTTGTCAATCCTTTACAACTTAAATTTTAATTTATTAATGTAACTAGTGCTTATTATGGCAGCAACCAGAGACTTAAAACATCTTTCATCCAATATAATTAGATCCCAAATTTTCAGCAATAACAACTTACAACAAATATTTGCCAGACTACAGCAATCCTGTAACAATCCAAATTTGTTACAGTCGATTTGTCTCGGTACAAACTTAATATTTAGGAAAAGAAATGTCACTAAATGAATTAAAGCATTTAAAATTACTTGGCAAAATGTAAAATTACAACATATCTTATAGACATTAAATTCAGACATGCTTGTGAGAATTAAAGTTGTGTATGAAAATTAAAACTCAATTAATTTTAATCAGGCACTTATACAAAACATCAATGTCTGAATTAAATGTCAAGTAATTATCACGACCACAAGCGCATACAAAACTGGAGTGTCCTAAAAAGTGAGATGATAATTATTAAAGCTGATTCCAATCACATGAGAAACCTTTCCTAAAATGGTGGAAAACAGAAACGAGGAGCTGAGGGCAGATGAGCACAAAATGAAATCGAAGCTGATTCAAGCACACAAAGTGTTAATCATCATCACCAGCAATGATTCAGTGTGACATTCAGCTCAACACCTTGAAAATATGAAACAACTTGGAATAAACATGCACAATATATCTACAAAGAGCCAAAGTCAAGAAACTAAATAACAAGACATTCATTGGCCAACCCTTCCTCTGTTATCTTACTATGCATGGAGTTGATTCTGAATTTTTATGGCTACATGAGAACTTGCAACATCATACTTCTTTCAATTGAATTAATATTCACAAGCATAAATATGACTAGGCACACAAATCTAGAACTTTATAAATTGCCAATAAACTGTCAAATCCCAATTCAACACAATGAGCATGTGATTATGATCATAGCAATTTGTCTTTAACGACCCCTCTCCGATTTCTTCATCAATGTTTTGTCAATAGAATTTTAAACTAATATTTTCTTAACAGCTTTTAGTTTGAAAATCAAAGCCAACTTTAAACAGTGGACATTGAACAAACTGCAATAAGCAGAAAATATAACGCTGTGGGTATAGAAGCAGTATGATCAAAAAGCAGAAATTTAAAATGAATCTTTTTCTGAATCTATTAGATAAAATTCAGCTGTGATAAGCAAATGCCAAAAGGGCAGTTCACAAACAATGGCCTTCCATATGGGAAAACAGTACATATACATAAAATGTTGTATTATCACCAAGATAATTTTGTGTACTTCATAGTACATATAGCATGTACCAAAATAATTGACAGACTGCAAACTGAAAGAGCTTTTCGCAATGCATGAAACAACACCCATTTTCTTGATGCTTGCTTCATGTAAATAATTTTGGCTTAAGCGTGTAAAATAATTAAATTAAGAAGCTAAAAATCCAAGTGATCAACTATAATCCAGCAAATGTTACCTCATGGCAACAGCCTAGATAGACTCTGGCATGCATAGAATTATTCCAAACTTAACATCTGATCGTAAGTTTCTTGTCAACTGTCATATATATTGTGACAGTTTCCTGGGTAAATCATCAAATATGTGGAAGGTCCATAACATAGTAAGACAACGCACAGCAGAGCTTGGCACATCAATCACAAACACAGCAGATGTTATGTCACTTAAAAAATGACACACCACAAAACCGACAAACTTGAATGATTATTGCTATCAACATTATCCCAATCGAAAAAGCAACAACCTGGCGCCTGCCAAAACGTTAGCTGCAGGAAACCAATGCCTAAGAAAACAAGAACAACCGAAGAAAGGATAACAGATGATCAAGCACTCTCAGAGACTGGCACTTACCTCGTGGCCTCTGCTTCTGCTGATCATAGACTATTACAACATCATTCACCTGGTAAACATTCCAATAACAAGTGTCATTTTACCCAATGATTACAATCGCTACACATATTTTCAGTGTCCTCAATAAGGATAATATTATGCAATCTACACGTATACTCGTTTTCCGTGCACCAATGTGTGCTGCTCTAACGGAATAAAAATTTGCAGTGAATAGTTTAACTAACAACAGTCCTCAGCTGTTAATAATACTTATTTAAATAAAGAACAAATTAAATGAACAATTAATTTGAAAGAAAATGCACATGCTACACTTAGATCACAAAATAAGACCTGTACCTTTCCATATTTACTGAAGCCTTCCCTCAGCTGGGCCTCGTCAATGTTGGCTGGAAGCCCACCAACAAATAGTTTCTTACGACTTGTTTCAGCACTCTTTGGACCCTGCATAAGAGTAAAAAAAGAAGCAGCTGCCAATTAATCACTGAAAGACATCATCAACTCAGTCCATCCAAATGTTGAAAATGAATTGACCTGGCCTGCTCCACTGTTCTGCTTTAAGAGAGATATGAGGACACAAGACACATAAGACCTGTACCTTACACCAGAAAGGAACATTATTTGCTGTGCAGTTACTATAGTGATTAAGTTCAGAAATAATTGTTACCTTGTTCACTCTTTTACGATTGCAACCATTTGGATCAATCTACAATTCCAACATGCATATTTATTAATATTCACTAAGTAATTACAAAATTGTCATAGCTTAAGATGCAACAAGATGATCAAGTCAAACGATGGAGGCCTTTTCCCACTTAAACTGGAGTAAGAAGTTACAAGTTGTTGGGAACTTTCCCAAATCTTATAAAGTCAATTTACTCAATTATCATATCATATCTGTGACATAGACATAGCGCGATATGTTTTCAGGCATTAGAGATATATGAAAAACAATTTGGCTTACTTTTTTTAATCACGGTGTATAATAACAAATAATTTATGTGTGCCTCTCATATCAAAAAGAATATACTATTATATATAATATATATAGTACGATTGATCAGGTATTAATTTACAACAAATCAAATTAATTAACAAAATTTTCTTATGTATACCTGTTTGCCATCCAAAATGTGTGGCCCTGCTGCCTGAACCGTTTCAACACAGCTAGGGTCTTTGAAGGTGACAAAACCAAATCCTCTAGATTTGCCAGTTGTGGGATTCATAACCACAACACAGTCAGCCACCTCACCAAACTGACTGAAGTAGGTCAACAGCGATGCTGCAAACAGGAAACATACATTCAATGAACATCAGCATAAACCAAACATAAAGAAAACATCTGTGAAATATTTGTTTCTGCGTGTTATTGAGAAGCTAACAATCATGGAAAAATTTCTATTTTTTAGTGTGTATGCTAAACTGACACAATTTAAGTAAACCATTGCCAGTGTCATGTCTACTTCAAATTGGTCTTTATGGTCACAGTCTTAATTGTTTTAACATCTGCTTTAGTCTTACAAGAAAACACAAAAATGACATTATTAAAGTCTACTATGCATTTCCATTGCTAATATCGCATTGCGATGCTCTGCAAACAAATTTCAAACTGCTGCTGCCTTACTTAACATTTTAAGTTCTGTTCAACATGCAGATGTACATATTTAAAGGAGCTACATGAAGTGCTTCAAAATATATATATATATATATGCCAGCTTTCTGGCCCTATCAATTAATTTTAACCGTTAAAATCAACAATTTCCAGAGAATCTTACTTTGTGTTGTTTCCCAGCTTAAGCCTCCAACAAAAAGCTTCCTAAAATAGAGAATAAAGATGAACTTCAATGCCTTCAATCCACGACTTAATACATTTTAGTCACGAACTCATAGTTATTATTATTTAATTATTTTTATTGAGTTTAAGGTGCACTTTCAAGGTAATCACTCAGAAGCACTCCCAGTCCAACCAAAGCTAAATAAGGCAGTTTTAAGTGTGAAAGAACATAGTGGGGTGAGAGCTCTAGAAATCAGGTGGAGCACAACAGTAAGCTCATTTCAGGTTCTACAGTCAGCCTCCGAGAAAGAGTGTCACTGCATTACAGCAGTCCACAAGCAAGGGACCAAGAGTTCAGCTTGATCAGCTGATCGGAGTGCTGATGTGTCCAGGGGTTTGACAGCAGAGCTACATCACATAGCAGTCAAAAGCCACATGGTCACAATACAAATGTGAATACTCTTGTTACTGCAGAGTTGACTAGAGCTTGACAAAAATATATTTCTTGCTCCTTTCGAACCTCAGATATATCGAACCATTAACGATTGTCTCAAACTTCTGCTGAAATTATGGCAATCCTGCTTTAAGTATGGTAATTCTTGCCAGAAACATTCATTCATGATCATCAATTCAAAGATTTATATAGCACCTCTTCAACAAAAACCAATACAAGCTGCTCCAGATTCCACCACTGTCAAAAAGACATCCAAGTGCTTCCAGAACTTTGCAGTGATGACTGAACGCTATAGCACATTAACTAACACGGTTTGATATTTGAGGCAATTAAAATTCGTGTTAATTACTTACTTACTGAGTTCAGTGCATGGGATGGCTGGTGGTTAGCAGTGCTCTATCTGAGCAAAGTCTGGGGTGGCCAAATTGTTTACATGGACAACTTCATCGGGATAACCAGGTTATGGTTATGGGCCATACTTATAAAGTCAATTTCGGGGATCCAACCGAAATTCGATTCGGGAATTCCAATATACAACACGAATATTAAAACCACCTGATAGGAGGTTTCAGATTCTTGGATCAGCGTCCTGTTATGTCGAATAACGTGGAACAGGTTTCCGAGTGAACATTGGGGCTGAATTTTATGATGGCAAATGCATAATATATACAAATATTTAATACCATAGTCATAGTTTTCAACAATCCCTAACAAAAAAATACACATCAATATTACCCCTTTTCTTCACTGTTCGTCATTTTAAGGCTAAAACTACTTTTCGCGTTAAAACACCTCGAAGTAACTTCTTTGTCTCGATCTTTGATATCGTACCAACGAGATTTAAATGCGATTATGCGAGATTTCACTATGTATCTATTTGGAAGCGCGTTTTTTAGCGCTTATTGTATGGACCAAAGATTTTAACAGGGAGGTGTAGGCTAATGCGGCATTGGTTTAACCACAGTATTATCACAGTATAAATAATTACCAGTAGGTCTACCCGGATGGCTGCCTGTTGCCAACTTTTTTTGGTGACGTGGTCAGCCTCCATCTTGGTAGCAATAGACCAGCATTTGCATCGTATATTGCTATTAATAGTACACCATAACAATTCTCTTTATAAAATAACCCAGAGTGAGAGTTGAGTTGCTGGGGACCATTTTTTAAAATATATTATTATTATAACTTTAATTATTTGTTATTTCCAGCCTGTTGCGACTTTTTCCGCGTAGTACATTGCAGTTCTTTTAATGAATCCCGACTAATATGGCGGCTGCCGGAAACCGAAATTTGTAGTTTGTACCGTAGAATTGAAAGTAACTGTAATTTGCTTATGGAGTTTATTGCTGCAAAAATGGCGGATGACAGTGGGTGGGGCTTTAAATCTCGTCACTTATTCTGACGACTGCGAGATCCGAAATCGACGTACTGTTAATTATTTATACTGTGGTATTATATAGATAACGTTATCTATACTGTGGTTTAACTGGGTGAGAGTTGCTTTTGGTTTCTGTGTTATCCAATTAAGTCCCCCCAAATCGTAAGCTTAACCACTCAGAGGCGCTCCTGACTAGCCTACAGCGCGGACACTGAAATAGAGTTTCATGCCCTACGCGGCGGCTTGAGGCAGATTCGAACCCGCAACCTTCCGGCTCCAAGAAACATACCCGGTAGCACCACTTATACCTGAGATTGGTGTTAGACATTCAATTGGATACAGCTACTCCTACCCAAGGAATACTTATCTTTAATAATTAGATTTTACAGGTTTATGCTTGCGTTCTCAGTCAGGCAACATCGATAGTAGGCCTACCGCCGCAACGCAATATGCATGCCGTCTCCTCGGCTTGATCGACCTTCCCGGATCTTGACCAGGAATCCGAAGGAACAGAGCAGTTTGTCTCTTGAGGACTTGATTTGACATTGCGCCAGCTAGTCTTTCTTACGCTATGCGGGCGCTGATAAATTTTCGAAGATTTACATTAGCCTACATTACAATATGCTATCAACTTACTTACTTTCATGTCTCGTTGAACTCTCGTTTATTCTCGGTTAGAAAAAATGTCGGAATTGTTATTCTACTGTTGTTGAAATATAATAAAAGATTTCGTTCACTTAGAAAACCAAACAAACAGATTTTACTTTTAACTTCGATATGACCTCGACAATCCCGGTAGAAGTTACAATGGAGACTGAAAAGTCGACAGATAGACTGGTAATTTCTTTTATTGTTACACATTCTAGTCTGACAACATTAAACATGACGGTTCGTAAAAGTTTCTAAAGAATAAAAACGAAACAATAGTTTTTTTCAAGTATATTAAACTTCAGTATGCAATGAATGGAGTATTGTTTGATGTTTTGACATAAGTTACAAAACACCTTTTCTGGGACATTTTGTTTAAGTGGCTGAACTTGAAATATCATATAATAAAAAAGCAGTCGAAATTGAAACAGCAGCTGGTTTCCTTCGTCAAGTTGATTTGTCACTATAGAAGTGGAAGGCCACTCTGTGTGGAGGGACCTATCACAGCAAATGCCTGGCTCCGTGTGGAGGGACCTATCACAGCAAATACCTGGCTTTTAGCCAGGACACACCAAACACAACTCACACGAAGGACAAAGAAAAACAAAACAAAAAACAAAACAAAAACAGTCGGTACAGCGCAAGGGGCGAACAGATATCGCAGAGCGAGGCTTACACATATAGTTGGAGAGATTTGGGGACAAGACCAATTTGGGATTTGGCGACCGGGAGGATATTTAAAAAAATCTATTGTGAAAACATTCATAAAGATGAATCTGGCAGTTTTCAAAATAAATTAGATCTGGTCATATCTCGTGTCATGTAACATTGGCTTCTGGGTGAGAGGTGCTTTTGGTTTCTGTGTTATCCAATTAAGTCCCCAAAAATCGCAAGTGTCTGCATTGCACTTATGGTTCGTGAACCGACCACTGTCCTCAACCTCTCCGCTCTAACTTTTGATCCTTTAAATGTGTCTCGAGATATAAATGATGATGCTTAAAATTGCCATTGAAAGTACTTAACTACATTTGATGAAATATTCTTATAAATTTACGATTGGTTTATTTAGCAAAGTTGTCTGAGCATCACAAGTACGTCGTCTGACCTGGAACTCGAAGAGAGCACAAGTCTTTCACCAGCGTATCTCGAGCAGCAGGCAATCATCATGAAGTACTTTCTCGGCTGGTCAGAAGGAGAGCAGGTGCATTTTGTGGAGGAGGTTCTGTCGCGCATGTGCCACCACCAGCACGGCCAGGTCGACCTCTTTCTCAAGCCTATGCTGCAAAGAGACTTTATCTCTGCTCTTCCAGGTCAGTTTATTCATTCGTCCATCAATTAGCCTCTTTCACAAGTTTCTTCCATATGATTCCCATGCACCATGGCATGAAACCTTGAGATGACAGGTGTTAGCTGACCAACATGTACTTGCTTTCATTAAGTCACTTATGCCATCTTATGACAGGTCTTGGAATTCACTGCACCCTGTAATTTGTAAATGTTCACTAAACTGAAAGTTACCAACAGTGTTTCCTATTTACTGTTATTGGTGTTATTTCTTAAAGCTCTAGAACTGCGTTTTGTTTATAGTAATTTACTAATTTTGCTTCAACCATTTGTTTCACATTTCCATTGAAATTTGGGGTATTTTTTGCAGCAAAAGGTCTTGATCACATAGCTGAGATGATTCTCTCCTACCTGGATTCCAAATCTCTCTGTGCCGCTGAACAGGTGTCCAAGGAGTGGAACCGTGTCATTTCTGATGGAATGCTGTGGCGAAAACTAATTGAGCAGATGGTGCGGATAGATCCACTTTGGAGCGGATTGTCCGAGAGGAGAGGATGGTAAGAAGTCTTTGCAGCACTGTGCTGCAGAGATTCTCTGTGCAGACGCCTTCTCATTACTCACTGACAGAACTTTGTAGTGGTGTGGCGATTTACTTAATTGTAATGCACGTAAATTATTTATCGATACACCTGTAATTTAATTAACTTTATTTATTTAAATTCCAAATATTGAAATGGTTAGAGACCTAAAGGTCAGAGTTTAGAATTGATTGTCAGTCTGAAATAAAAAGACAAACATCTCTATAAGGGTAAAACGAGCTGTTTAGGTGGACAAGAATGAGAATGATTTTGAGTAGAATGTGTTATAGTCTTGTGAGATTGTCAGAACGATGATTTCAACTAAGATTGCATTTATTGTCTTTTTGGTTTGCATTTATCGTCTCCTCTGATTTGGAGAACCAATCAAAATAACAAGATTCACGATTTCTGCATTTGTCTGATTTGATGGATCAGTGAATACAAAGGATTGATCAGCGTAGTGACAGCTAAATCGTGGGATGGATTTGTTACTTAGTTGGTGAGATTGAAACCACTGGACTATGTGTAACAATTGTTGCTTTAAAATGATTTGGTGTTTGTTTTTCATAGGGGTGCTTATCTATTTCGTCCTAAGCCAGGGGAGCGACACAAAGATCATGATTTCTACCGAAAGCTTTATCCACAAATCATTAAAGATATACAAGTAAGTTAAATAATAATTATCGTTTTTATGTACATCTGAGTGAAGCCAATTTCAGGGTTGAGAACCTGTGCGAGTTTGTCACCAGCAAGCAAATTAATGTCATTGTTCAGAACACTTAGCTGATGTTCATTATGGTTTGTTGCTTAGTTCTAGGATTGATGTGGTAGCACCGTATGCTAAATATTTGGGGACATAGGTAATCCTAATTGATCAGTTTACATGGGCAATTATGCTGTGAGGTGGTTTTTCATCTTGTGTAATTCTTCATGTCTCCCATTGGATTTCCTTATTCCTGATCTTTTCTACCATTGCATGAAACCAGTTTTGCGATACCAGTATGATGGATATTACATTGGAACGGCTTTATGGAAAAATCAGTTAAACTAGTCACACTGCGAAGCTGTGTAAAATTTTAACAAGTTGTTATTTATGCTACTGTGTTAGTCTTATTATTGAATACATATATTTTATGATATAGATATATGTTTTGTTGTAACAGAACTTAGAGAATAACTGGCGAACAGGTCACCACACACTCCAGCGCATTGTCTGCCGTAGCGAGACGAGCAAAGGTGTCTACTGCCTCCAGTATGATGATAAGAAGATCATCAGTGGTCTTAGAGACAATACTATCAAAGTATGTATCATAAACGCTATTGTGTTTTGGGTTTACAGACATTTATCATCATGGTTCATAAATCACGTAGGTTTATGGCAGAGTGAGGCTTATTATTTGATGTGAGTGAACACAAAACCCATTTCCCATGATGCATTGGTTATGATTATTTCATGATAAATTTTATAAGTGTTGTACTTTGTTTTCAGTTATGGCAGCGAGATACACTCGAATGCTCACAGGTTCTTCATGGCCATACTGGTTCCGTGCTGTGCTTACAGTATGACGACAATGTCATTGTGTCCGGTTCAAGTGATGCAACAGTAAGGTATGTGAATGTGATTGACTTTGCTGCAGGTAAGGTAATTGTTTTAATGGGGTTGCTGAAGATGTTGGTGTTTGTGCAACAATTGATGATGGGTGATGCAGAAGGCTGCAGAGGAAATGGACCTAGCACAGACCAACCACTGGAACAGTACCTATATATAATGATCATTCGACTGGCTATTATCAGTTCCTTCTATGGACTTTTTGAAGTGCATTTGGCAGTCATCTATCCATCTGTTGTTTTCCAAATTTTAATTGTTGTTTGGCGTTGTGGCCATGTAACATTTTTAGCACCAACCACAGGCAGTCTTATGAATCGAAATTTGAGTTTCACGTGACTGTGGTTAAAGTGGATTATAAAGGTAATTTATGAGTCTATTTCAAATGAAGTATCGTAGCAGTTTAACGACACTATTTGGTAAAAAAATCATTAGCATCACCCTCCTCTTTTATCCAGGCTTGGGACTGGCACTGTCAGAATGCAAATGGTGACAGAGTTTTAGTGCATTGAGAACAGCTGTTTAAGTTGTAAATATTTTCCAGAGGCCAGACGAGCTCACTTTGTGTTTAATTTGCGTTGACTGACTTTTATAGAGTTTGGAACATAAAGACTGGAGAATTGCTGAACACGCTGATACACCACTGTGAGGCAGTCCTCCATTTACGATTTGCCGACGGGTTGATGGTTACTTGTTCCAAAGTAAGCGCTCACAATTTGGACGAGCATTTGAGTACATCACTCCTTTCCATATTGTACATTTTTGCTACACATGAGCATCAAGATAAATTTTACAATTTCTTTAGAGAGAATATTTATTGTATGAGTTTAAAGTTTGCTGGTTGCTGTGATGCATCTTATAGATGTCTATATTCCAATTCTCTGCCTTCTATTGTTCTGCCACAGTAGTTTAACACTTCAGTTATGGATATGTTTTAACTAAATGTCAAGTCAAGAGGTCAGTGCCTCTGTGGTCCAGTACCAGAACTCCAGTGATTGGTTTATTGGGCTGCTGAATGATAATCAGAATCACTTTTTTTATTGTACTCAAATAAATGATTTACGTTGCACATTGCATGTTGAGAACGTGAAAAGGTATTACTGCATAAAAAACCGTCTTAAACATAAAATCAAATCATGGTATGGTTGTAATAGTGGTTATGATATTTATGAAATATGATTTTTAAAAGGCCTATGACATTTACTGATGTTACTTGTTCAATCTGATGTTGGAAAGCACTGATCCGCAGAAAGGCTGGAAAACCAATTAATGGAAATTACAATTATAGCATGAGAATGTTTATTTGGTATATTTGAAGAGCAAGACATGAGACACTTGGTCATGTTTCACATGGCATAGGTGAACAACAAGGCATTAGACACTTGATCATGTTTCACATATCTGAAGACATCTTAAACCTTCACTAAAGTGTCAATGCCACTATGCACTCCAGTTGTTGCTTGCACTAGGCTGTTGAACACTGTACAATGTTTATTGTGTTGCAGTGAAGACCGCTTGATCGTTAAATTCAAAGAGTATGTTTCAGTAGATTGCACCTACAAGTAAGATGACGACTTTGTTACTGTCGTGTTGCTCATTGTAGATGTACAGACTTAACTATGTATATGTATACGTTAATTGATTTCAGGACCGGTCGATTGCTGTCTGGGACATGCAGTCTGCCACTGACATCAACCTTCGACGTGTTCTCGTCGGTCATCGTGCGGCTGTCAACGTTGTCGATTTCGACCAGAAGTACATCGTCTCAGCGTCTGGCGACCGCACCATCAAAGTCTGGCACACGTCGTCTTGTGAATTTGTGCGAACGCTCAATGGTCACAAGCGTGGAATTGCCTGCCTACAGTACCATGACCGCCTTGTGGTCAGTGGCAGTTCTGACAACACCATACGGTATAGTACCGTTTTCTATCCTACACCAGTTTGACTACTAGTCGTAGAATGAATGGATAATTGCAAGTAATTATTGTAGGAGTCTTATTTAATTGTGTGGCAGTCAGTCATATCCTTAATTATGCTACTTTTAAAAAAATATTGTCTTGCATTGTCGAAAAAGAAGATGGATGTCATTTTTATGGCTGCCAATGTAGTATTTTGAGATATTAAGTTACTAACAAATTATAAGTTACTAAGTTTGTAGTCTGAATTGTTTTAAGTGCAGATTATTTAAAGCATGTGGCATACTGGTTAAAGACTTAGGTGTGTTTGAAAGACTGAATGGATAATTACAGACTACTGCAGAAGTCGAATTTAGTTGTCTGGCAGGATGTGATAGTATTGCATTGTATTTAATCAATTGTAGAGTTTAAAAGTTAAAGATAGTGTTTGTTTAACAGTGAAAGATAGTGTTTGTTTAAAAGTTAAATATAGTGTTTGTTTAAAAGTTAAAGATAGTGTGTGTTTTCATTTGGTGCATTATTAATGTTCGTTTCAGCCTCTGGGATGTTGAATGTGGAGCGTGTCTTCGTGTTCTCGAGGGACATGAGGAGTTGGTTCGGTGTATTAGGTTCGATTCCAAGAGAATAGTCAGTGGAGCATATGATGGGTGAGTGAACTTCTCATTCAAGCTCTTGATTTAATTTTCAAGCTCTATCTTTACTTTTATGTACATCTGTTTTGTTTTCATGAATTTTTTGGTTTTTGAGTATCTAATTATGCTCTTAACCCCTTTACCGTGATCCCCGAGTTAACTCGTCCAATTTTTACTAAGAAATTTTTTATTACACGGTAAACGGGTTAATAGTAAATTTCATTGCATCGGTAGTGATCTAAACATTTCCACTCTTTTTTTAATGTTATAATTGAGACCGGATATTTTATAACTGAGTGGTTACAAGGTAATGCTAGGAAATTTGTAGCTGACAAGTTTGGAGAAGAGATTAAAGAGACCGCTGAGATTAGTAATTAAGGAGGAAGGTAAACAATAAGCATCAATTGAAAACGAACAGAAAAACTGTCATGTTAAATAATATTGATAATAACATTCATAGCTATATAGTGGTAGATGCATGTGTGTTGTACCATGTTATGGCATATTATTGGTATCACCCTTTTATTATTGGTATCAGATGGTACTATTTTTTGTCTAATGCGGTATATGGTGCATTCATTTTATTAATACCCATAAGTATCTGTGATGCTTGGTACATAAAATTCTATGTTTTGCTCTATTAAATGTTGTAAAGCAAAAAAATTCACTTGTTTAATTTAGTAAACAAGTTTGTGTAAAATAGTTTGGTTTGACTTGGCAGGAAGATAAAAGTGTGGGACTTGGCTGCAGCCCTTGACCCACGTGCCCCGGCTGGGACACTCTGTCTTAGGACTCTGGTGGTAAGTTTTTTTCTCCATTTTTGACTCACACACTCGAGCACGAGTCTTAACTAGAGGGTGGCAAAAGTTTGGTGGAGTGGGGCTTGGGTGCAAGAGTCCATTCTCAGTGAGTACCTAAATATCCATCACTCTTTCGCTGGATGGCAATGAATTAATAAAAATAGGTGGACTTATGTGAGTTATTATATACACTTAGGTCAGTTGCTGAAGCAGTTAGTTTACTCTTGAGGATGATATATTTCAGACCACCCATTGCGACAGTGCACTATGTTTATTGATTCGTGGAGATTAAAGAAATTGCTGTTCAATCTGCTTTAGTGATTGATTAATTACTCTTTCTGTAATCATAATTGTTAATGCCAAAATGTCAGTACACTGCTCTAAAACTTATTCATGAGCCCTGCTATTTATAACCTGACACCTCCCATCCCATGGCTTGGTTGAACATAGGCAATTGTGCATTATTAACCCGTGAATCCATGAACTAATTCAGCCATCTGCTCCAAATATTCTTCATGCATTGACTGCGGTGTCACATCATCTAATTCAGTGGTGGCCAACCTTTTGTACTCAGTGTGCCACAAACTATCGCCCGTACCGTCCGCGTGCCACTATACATATACCTGACGAGAGGAATTGTAACCTGTTACAATTTAAAACTTGGACTTGCATAAAGTAACTATATATATATATATATATATATATATATATATATATATATATATATATATATATATATATGAACATTTTGTATTCGGTCTCATCACAGCGTGTGTCCATGGCTGCAATGTTAGACATTATTATTGCTTAGATTTTGAACCTTTACCAAACTTGAAAAAGACTTTACTCGCCATCAGAATGAGTTTCCTTTCATGCTGATGTCAGGCTTAACTCCTATAAGTTTGACCATCATTATCAGTTCATCCCTTTTTCTGGCAAACAATGACAGTTCTGTCTAAAAGGTTCTTTCTCTAAAATTAGTTTTGATAGCTTACCTAGGCCGGTGGTTTTCATTAGAGTTTCCCTGTAACTCACTGAAGTGAGTGTGTCTAAGTTCAATGTTAATTATTTACATGCATGCACCACAACTGTTGCAGTACACAGCAAAATAGCATTGCTAAAGACATAACCAACAGGAATCTCTTCCTTTGTTTGATCCTGAAAACCTACAGTGGGCTGAAACTCAATTTCTTATCTCTGAATGGTTGCTGTGGGGAGTATGGACTTTGACCACCAGCCGACTGACAGTGATGAGCCTGCCTCCCCACTTCGAGCGCCTGTGCTGCGTCCGTCAGCAGTTAATTAACCTTGTCCTGGTCAGTGGTCACTGCAGCTATACGGAGTTACAGAGGTGCCTGAGATTCACCTAAGTCTGCCCTAAGAGTTAACATTGTAAACTAGCAGATCTAGCATAAATATTTTTCAAACATTCAATGGCCCTCCGTGCCACTCATCATAGGCCGGCGTGCCACAAGTGGCACGCGTGCCGCAGGTTGGCCACCACTGATCTAATTCATCGCCCAGGTGCCTTTAGGTGCGCACTTGACACAATATTGATACCTGCATGCCAAGTGCTTGGGCAGTGGGCCTGTTTTGTTGGGTTTAGAACTTTATTTTATTTTGCACTCGTAGAAGTTTCAAACCGCCAGTAAAATGTGGCATGGGTACCTTTGGCCATTTTGAGCAGTTGTACCTGTACTGGGTACCCGTCACTCCATCACTGAATAAATAATGTTGCCCTACGATTACAGAAGGAGTAATCAACACTTAGCAATTTGGCTTTTAGTAAATGTATAAGCACCTGTGTAATTATTAGATTAATTTATTTGTGGTATAATCCATCCAATTCAAAATTTTGAACTTATGAAACTTAGCTGAGCTACATAAGCGGAGGCAGCAACAACTGCTTGCTCGTATCTTACCTATCCTGCTGGCTCTTCATACTTAAATGTTGTTTCCTGATGTGGTCAGGTAATAATAATAATGACAGTTTATACGGCACCTTAGCACGGCCAAACCGCTACAAGGGTGCCTCACAAACAGCTAACTGTGGAAATAGCAAACGAGATGTGTACCTTCAGACAGATACTCAGGCCTCTGGGTATCTGCATTTGTTTTACATTTTATACCTTTTCTTGTTTTGTGTTTGTCTTTGCAGGAGCATTCTGGTCGGGTTTTTCGCCTACAGTTTGATGAATTCCAGATTGTCAGCAGCTCACACGATGACACGATTCTCATCTGGGATTTCCTCAACGTTCCTGCGCCACCAGTTGAGGCCGGCGGGGCATCTCAGTCGCCATCGCGAACATACACTTACGTTTCTAAGTGACATACACCACCCACCATCCGCCGTTTTAAAGATTAGGCTAACAACCACGTGACGATGACGACGACGACAACGACGGTTTTCTGCTTTCATTTCTTAGAACTGCAACTTATTCCGATGAAGAACTGTCTGTCTGTCGGCTGATGATGATGACGACTTCTTTATGGATTTTATTTTCTCAAATGTCTTTGTGGCAATCGGTCGGTTTCGATTCTACAACGCAATCATCGCTTGCGTCTATAAATATATATCGCTGAGTTGGTCTCTCCGTACAGTAATGATTATATATATCTGATGAAATGCTTGATTCAGTGTGGTGACAATTTCTTCTCTAAGTATTCACTTCCAACCGTCATTTTACGATTCTGCCATGGGTATTCAATATTCATGTATTCAATATTCATGGATATTCAATATTCATGTATTCAATATTCATGGGTATTCAATATTCATGTATTCAATATTCATGGATATTCAATATTCATGCGCCCATTTTGCGTGACATCAATCTGCTTACTAATTATTATTGTATATTTCTTGCTGTTACCTGGTTTTCCTGCAACCATGCTCTACTTTAAACCTCACTTCTGTTGGCATCAAACTTGCTTGCTATGCATTTGCCAGCCTATAACATGCGGTGCAGACATTGAATGTACATAGTATATGTTGTTAATAGAATTGTTGACTGTTGTCATCTAAATAATGTCTGTACTGGTACTGTGTATGAAAATAAAACACGCATCGTCTATAAAATAAATAGGAAAGCAAAACTGCATTAGAAAAGGTCTGTTTAAAGTCGCTCTCGTACAGGACGCAGAGGATTGTTACAATCACACTTGCATGAATACAAACGCACGTGCGCACACACATGAACATATGCGTAAAGAAACTTCTTTCGTGTGTCTTCCCATGTGCTACCTTTTGCAAGCATACGTTAACAGAAAAATCAGAATTATGGCATGAATGTGAAGGCGTAGCTTTGCATTGGTGTGTTACGGGTTTATGTCCAGCTGTGTTGTTATGCTATTGTTGAGCTGTACGTAACGAGGGAAGGAAGGAAGGGAGGAAGAGTGTGCTGCTGTTGTTTAAGTTGTCATGTTGTGCTGCAGTGAACAGATCGTAAATCCATGACCGACAAGATTCAGTGCAATTGCTTTATTTGGCAAATTTTGTCTTTCTTTGCTAATATGAAAGTTTGCAGATGTCTCTAAGAAGTGAAAAATTAAAACATGAATAACTTGTTTGAGTTCAATACTTCAGGATGTACATATAACACTTTAGGATATTGACTGCCAGAGTAGTGTGTACTACATTTATTTATTTTATATGGAACACGCAATTGCTACGGCGCCCCTTCAACTTACTACTCAGAGGTGCTCCCGACTACAGCTCGGACACTGCATCGGAATTTCACTCCAAAGTACACAAGCAATTGCGAGTGAAGGACTTGCCCTACATGGCAGTTTGAGGTGGATTCGAACCTGTGACCTTCCGGCTCCAAGGCACAGAACCCGCCAATATGCACCGTGTCCCGCATTTATATACGTATGCATTTATGCATAGAAATGCATTCATGTATTTGTAAGCATGTACGTTCAGTAGTCTGTAGTGTTTAAAAGGTGAGATAAGGCATTGGATCATTCATTAATATGCATCTAAATGCTTTAGTCATCATAGATCATGCAGCATCTTGTCCTGCATTTGCAATGGGTGCTGTCAGGAGTCTTTTCCTGTACAACTTGGTGCAAACGGCTTATAACAGCAAACAAAACAAATCTTTGGCTTATTAACCCTTACCACTCAGATTAATAATTTATTGGCCCAAATTTGTCTGGTGGGAGCGGACTCATGAGTGGTAAAGGTAAAGAGTGTCTGATACATGACGAAATGCTTGAATAAAATGTAGTAATTTGTAGTTTAATTGACTGGGAAAAACAACCTGAGATTCTCTGTAGACAGTGCATAGATTGAATGTCTGGGTGGCTGGCTCACAGAATGCTGCGGTGTCCTGCAAAAACGGTTTTAGTGGTCAAAGTAATTTTTTTATAGTTGATGCGAGAGTAATGTAATTTGTAAGGAAGAATGAGGTTAAGTTTGAACTGGTGGTCAAATGCTGTCATCTTTTGACTGGTGCAAGTCAGCTTATTATTTAGGAAGTTTTATATAGCACATCTTCAAGGTAGGCTACAACCATGGCCAAATCAGACAGTCTTGAGATTTTTGAAGAACAGAACTGGGAACTAGGCACAGTGTAACAGAGAGACCATTCCAGGTTGTACGACCAGAAAACGATGTTGTCGGATAGCAATCGACAAGGAGGAATCGGAAGTTTAGCTTGCTTCGCCAACTGAATAGAGGATTGATGCTGGATCAACAGAGTTCTTGCAGATACGGAGGAGCCAGTCCCTCAGTGCACCGCATAACCAATGCACAGACTATGCAGGCAATCCACTGCAGGAAAGTGGGCCAATGCAAGACAACCCGCATATAATATGAGACGTGACAGAATTTTTTAATATGACCGATAAGTTTCTGTGCAGGATCCATACCAGACAACCAATTGTGTGGTCCATCATAGAGTAGACAAAACCGGAAACTACAAAAGTGGGCAAGGTGAGAGGTAGCACCAAGAGTCAGAGAGCGGGATACCACCATGAGCTGGTGCAACTGGTAATGACAGTCATGACATAATAGGTTTATATGCCGAATAAAAGTTAGTTCTTGGTCCGTTGGTCGAGAGTACCGTAATACCAAATGCCACACAAATGGTGAGAAAGCTATTTCAAATTCAGTTTTCTAAATAGAAACAGAAAACAAAAAATTGCAACCATTCTCCTACTCTGAAATGTTGACTGATGAAGATGAAGGTTCATTCACAAGGCAATGATGAGGTTGTATACATGACTATTTATTACATGTAGAGTCCAAGATCACAAAACTATATTTGACAAGAACTTTGTGTTCAGTAAAAATCAGCACTTGAACTAGGCATTGGTAATCTGCTACTATACACAAATGCTTAATCTTTAAATTCCATATTAAACAAGCACAGTCACATTCTCCTTTAACAAAGCATTTAAGATAATAATCTTTCCGAATAGAAAACTTGTACAGTTCAAGATAAAGTTTCAAAGTAACAAAGTTTAATTATTGCATTTGCAGTGAAGTAATTCTCTGGAACCTTCACGTGTAACACTAACCATGTATTTAATTGGTTTGTAGCCATTAGTTATGTTTACCACGAAGGATGTACTTAGCACCTTAAAGACAAGAGTGTACTTACCGGTACTTGTAAGTGACCAGGAAACCATCATTAAAGTAAAAAGAGACTATGCTAGATGTCAAGCTTCAGAGTGAGAAATAGAGCAGCAAAGTTTTAATAGAGTATGGTAATAGTTATGCATTGGTTTAACAGAAATTTAGATAGTCACATGAATAATTCAATCTTAGTCTTTGAGTTTTAGGACCTGTGGCTGGATCGGTCTTAGTACCAGATCCACAGAGGCCAGAGATTGTAAGCTTCGCCCTGTTAGACTCATCTGGTTTGCGATATGACCCTTTACTCTTGCCTGTGGTACCTTTTGACATCTTTGGCTTACGTGTATAATTGTATATCACTTAAAGGATTTCTGCCCGATCATATGAAGACAGACAGATCTATATTCTGCTTATTGCGACATTTTTGCAAACACGAGTCTCTAAACAGATTTTTGCTAGTGTAGTTTATTTATGACATAATTGACATTGAATGTGTTATGTATCTGACATCGATGGAAAACAATGCCTGAATGTTTTTGAGCTTTTTTTTCTAGAAATCGTAAGTCTGTGTCATGGCAGCATTGTCATGACCCTTGAAACCTTTGCATTCGACCTCCTGAAATTCTTCCACATCTTGAAGTCGCTGGCTGCTGATGCGGTCTGGTCGTGTTGAGCGTTTGAGTTTCATACCATTTGCAGAACCAGTTGGAATCTTCTCTTTACCACTTCCACCACAGCATGGAATTGGACAGCCGATGTCGATTCCGTAGATGACGCAGAGTCCGCATGAGACGGAGAAAATGACGATAAAACCAAGAACGACGATCATGACAATCATGACGGTGTTAAACACCGGGTCATCACCTGAACACATTTTAAACAATGCGGTATATAATTATTTATGGTTTCAAAGGTTCATAATAAAAGCTAATGTAGCAAAGGCATGCCAGCAATAGAAGACTGTGACATGGCAAGTTTATACATCGTTGAAAGCATATGGCCATTCTGCAGAATATCTGGTAGTAAGAAATTGGATAATTCCACCTTTTTTCATTGAGGATTTGAACATGCAATCAAAGTAATAATGAAATTAGCAGTCTTCTTAGATGCAATCCATATATTGCGTATGCACGGAGGGAGAGTCACAGGATGTAGGTGATTTGCATATAGGTGCGTAGTGTGTATGGGGGGCTCGGAAAAATGTACGTATGCAAAATATATGCCTAATTATGACGTCCATATTAGCCTATTTATGACTCTATTATCTTATAGTGATAGTCGTCCAATGACATTTGACTGTACATTAAAATTAAATTCTATTCATATCTAAACAGTAAACCATAACAGTTAACAAATTTTAGCTAGCAAATATGATGTTTAACAACAAAAAATAGTAACCTATGGTAAAATACATGTGTCATAGATGACTAGCTAAATAGCCTTTGTAGTAAGGGGGTCAGAGAAGCTCATTTGTATGCATGCATGGGGTCCACAAAAATGTACGGGTACGTACGAGGTCGAAAAAAAATTGCGTATATAATAAAGCTTAGCACTAGCACCCGATGCACAGGGCATCAAGCCATGTAAATCAAATTGTTGCCTAGAGCTGAGAAGATAAAAAAGCTAATTAATTAGCAATTGGCCATTAATTATGTAACAACTAAAATATACAACCTAAGAAAACCAAGTTGCCGGAAGTGAAATTCTGATTAACAAAATTATTCATTAGAAGTGTAGATGTTTGTTATGTTAAGTTTTTAGTAACAGTACCTCATTAATTCACAAAATGCAAAGTTCTGCATAATTTAAAATCTGTAAATTCTTTTGCTTGACAATTTTTAAGTCTAAGCTTTACTCCCATAAGTAAAGTTTTTTGAGTACACTTTTTTATTTAGACTGCTGGCATACAATTCCTAAAAATAATCACTGACTATATCCAATACTCAATAGTGATCAGTGAAAGTGATATGAATGGAAACAAGATCAACAGCTACTCCGAAGAGATACACTGGTCAGATTAATATGTTGGACATTCAAAAGGTTTGGCTCACTGCACTCAAGGCAAAAATTGTTCCATTAAAAGATGATTCCTTTGAAAATAAAATGCAAATGCACCAAAATAAACTGATCAACAAGAATTCAACAAAAGCAATGTTCCAAAAACATTAACAATGTACGTGTTATTTAAAACTCATTTTGTTCCTACCTAGTCCATCAGTTTCGGGTGGCGACGCTTTAGTTGATGAGTTGGATGCTGTTGTCGTAGTGGTGGTCACTGTTGTCTGTTCACTTGTCTGCTTTCCTGTTGTTGAAGACTCCGTTGTTGTTGTTGTTGATAAAGATGATTCTGTAGCTGATGTTGCAGCACTGACAAAACCTATAAGTACATAAGCAATAAGATTGCATATCTGGCATAGGAGTCAAATTTAAAATAGGTCAACTTCTTTATTGAAATTCTGTCATACTTATTAATAAAAACAGGTAGTAAGCAAACAGGTATTGTGGAGAACGGGGGCTGGGCGAAGACCCAGGATGACCAGTACCAACCCCTGTCGTCAGGTACCCTTGCAGTCCGCGGAGTCCACTTTAGCGGTAGACTAAAGATTAGCCGACTAGGCTTGAACCGTTTTATTGAAGAATCACAGTTTATTGAAGAATCACAGTTTATTGAAGAATCACAGTTTTCACAGCACGATTTATGTAGCGCCACGATCAGAGAACAGTAATTGATATAGCGCCCAGATTCGGAAAGTCAGTTGCAGCAGAAAGTGAAATGTCAGACAGCAACAACAGATCGGAATGTCAGTAGCAGCGACTACTGCAGCGCAAGAGTCCGAGCGTCGTAGCAGCTTTGTCCGTCAGCTAGGTTACGGTAGTCAGGCACCGAACCCCAGTCCTGTAGAGGGATACCTGAAGAGGCCGATGTTCTTCTCGAGGCACAGATCAGGATTTACCCCCTCTACAACAGTATCACTCAACGAACGTTTTACCGTCCGTCAAGCCAGATCATTTAGCCTGACTACTACGCGGTTTAGGCGTTCTTCACCAGGCCATTCGTCTGCCCCGAGCAAGCGTACGAGCGGACTTATATACCCTGTATGTGTGCTGAAGATGTAGATGTGCTGAAGATGTAGATGTGCTGAAGATGTAGATGTGCTGAAGATGTAGATGTGCTGAAGATGTAGATGTGGGCTGTAGGCGGCGTAGGCTAGATGCGCTGAAGATGTAGATGTGGGCTATAGGCGGCGTAGGCTAGATGCGCTGAAGATGTAGAAGTAGGCTATAGGCTAGGTATGCTGAGCAAGTAGATGTGCTGAAGATGTAGACGTGCTGAAGATGTAGATGTGCTGAAGATGTAGATGTGCTGAAGATGTAGATGTGCTGAAGATGTAGATGTGCTGAAGATGTAGATGTGCTGAAGATGTAGATGTGCTGAAGATGTAGATGTGCTGAAGATGTAGATGTGCTGAAGATGTAGATGTGCTGAAGATGTAGATGTGCTGAAGATGTAGATGTGCTGAAGATGTAGATGTGCTGAAGATGTAGATAGGCTGAAGGTATAGGTACAGGCAGAGATACAGAGCAGGGCAGACACACATACAGACACCCATACAGTGCAAAATCTCTACACGGCTCCCCCACAAACAGTCCCCAATTCCACTTTGGGGAGAAAGGAGCAAGGCACTGTCCCCAAAATTCGACTAAGCATCGGTCTACTGCAATGTCAATAATGCGCGGTCAAAGTTCAATGCACGAAATATTGTTCAGTTCAATACGAATGTTCAAATAACGTGCTATAATCCGATTCATGTATACAATTAAACTACTGTTCATTTTTCATTGTTCCTGGATAACAATCGCACAAAATAAATTCTTCCGCAAGGAATTAAGTTTACACACCGAAAGTCATTCGCAAAACTAATGTTATATAGCGGCATTGTACGTGCACAGTTTAAAGTAAGCGTCAACACATGCTAAAATGTTAAGGCAGATCGCTCATAGACTCACATAACTTCGGTACGCCGAATATCACATAAAACAGAATCGCACCCACTGGGTTCTGATCACATAACAATTGGTTATTCGTAAAGAATTAGATCTACATCATAAAGGCGCTAAATAAGCATCGGCATGTTAAAATGCTAGAGCGCGTCGCTCATAAAAAGAAAATCGCACCCAATAGGGTTTCTGATAACCTAGTCCGTTAAATTCAATCAATAATGTTCGCATTATTCGTAGGATTCACACATATAGGGTATCACATAAAACTAAATCGTTCCAGAGCAAATTAGCAGTTGGCTATTCACGAAGGATTATAAGAACGGTGCTAATTAAGCATCGGCGCATTGTTTACAAGTCTCACATGCGGGATATCCCGTAAAGGCCGACTGTCCGGTGCGATTTGCCCTTCTATCAGCTACAATTAAAACGTTACTGTTCGTTATCGGTGGATTTTAAACACAACAATAATCATACCCGCAAGACTAAAACAATGTGGGACGAACAGTCCCTCATCACAATTAACGGTCCCACAGTAACCCCGTAGACCACAACCATCTAACAGAACTTTTAAAGTCACCTTAGCAAGGTCCCCTTTCTTTCGTTAGAATTCCGTTGTCCACTGTCCTTGGTCCAGCGAAGAAGGTTCAGGTCGGTTCATCTGTAGGTCAGTTCATTTATCGGTCGGTTCATCTTTGATTGGTCCATCGTGGTTCGGTTCATCGTTGATTGGTCCATCGTCGTTCGGTTCGTCGTCGATCCAGATTACGTCGGATGGCAGCAACGCTGAGGGTAAGGCAGGGGGAAGGCGCCGAGGAGAAGGTCGGGGGTCCAGTGTGGGAATTCCATGGAGAGTAGCTCGACGAAACATTCCGCCGACACGATGGTCGCTAGTTCACATCCGCGACGAACGATGCTGGCCATCTCTGCCTGCGTCATCGTAGGGCCCAAGACTTTGTCCAGCACGGGATCCGGAACGTTCAGAAGTGAACAGATATCAAACCCACACGCGTCATCGTCCGAACTGTCAAACGTTCCCAACAGTTTCGTAGGAACCAGGTCGCTGCTGCTGGTGGGTTCCACCGTCGCGGAGACAGCCGCCGAGGGCGAAGCGGCGCTGACCGAACCCGCCGCGGCGGGTGCAGAAGAAACGCCCTTGACGCGTCTCACCCGGTACGGTCGGCAATTCTTTTCGTGCCTCCATCTCGATCGAGCGGCATACGGACCGGAGAAGACTTGTCCACAGACCGAGCATCGAACCACGCTCTTAGCTTCCATTTCCACGGCTGACTGCTGACGAGTTTCCGAGGACGGCCCGATACGAGAAACCGTGGACGTGCGCACTTCCAGGAACTAGCTGCGAATGAGGGCAGCACTGACTGCGCCGAGGATGCAGCGTCCTAGTAGGCGGGGCTATGGTCGTAGGCCGTAGGCGGGGTAGACTAGATGCGCTGAAGATGTAGATGTGCCGAAGATGTAGATGTGCTGAGGATGTAGATGTGCTGAAGATGTAGATGTGCTGAAGATGTAGATGTGCTGAAGATGTAGATGTGCTGAGGATGTAGATGTGCGCAGGCCAGAAGTGCTCACGGGGGGACCCAAACGCGCTGACTTGCGCGCCCGTGGAGGACCTTGCGCGCTGACTCGCGCGCAGACGAAGAACTTGCGCGCAGACGAAGAACTTGCGCGCAGACGACGAAGAACGCCTGCGGACGCAGACGACGAAGCATGCGCGCTGACTCGCGCGCACGTAGAAGAACCTTGAGCGCGGACGATGCAGAGGAACGTGCGCTGACGATGCAGAGGAACGTGCGCTGACGAGGAGGAAGCTTGCGCGCAGACGAAGAGGAACGCCTGCGGACGCAGACTCGTGCGCCGACAAGGATTCTTGTGCGCACCGACGACGAGACTTGCGCCGTCCGCCTCAACTCCTTACTGAAAACGGACTGGTCGGCGAGGGTTGCGACGAGGTCGGCTTGAACCGGTCGTAGTTCCGTCCGGGTCTCCCTCGTAGACATCTCTTCCTCGCGCCTTCTTATCCAGCGTCCTGTCTCGTGGCCGATCGACGGCAAAAGCTGTCGTGCCGCCGTTAGCTTCGGCGGGGGTGGCAGGCAATTCCGTTGTAGGTGAACGCTTCCAACGGTGACGTGGCCGACGGCTTGGAGGAGCTGTGGCTTTGTCTGCTGCCTCGATAGCTGGTTCATCGGTCATCCTGGTAGCCGGCTCACTCCACTGTCCCTTTGTCCGCCCATAGCAGTGACGGAGTTTGTCAACGTGAGACACGAAGGGCTTAGCCTTCGGCGACCTTTGGAGGAGGCAGTTGACCGGACCGCACGCTCTCTGTATCATGTAGGGACCCGTGAAATGACGCTGGAATTTTGGGCTACGACCCACAAACTTCCGTGGACTGAAGTAGTAAACCCAATCGCCTTCTTCGAATCTTGCCGGCCGTACTCGCAAGTCGTAGCTGTGTTTGCGCCTCTCAGCGTTCTTCTTAAGGCTTTGGCGGGCCACGCCATAGGCCTTCGCGAATCTTTCGGACAGTTCAGCCACGTAAAACAGACCAGCGGGTCTCTCTCGAATCAGTCGAACAAAATCAGATCGATATCCTCCGGGGTCAAAGAGCACAAGTCCACGATTCAAAATCAGCCTACAGGTAGACAGACCGTTCCTATTCACATGAGCGAGACCAATCGTTCTCTGGGGACATCCATATCTCAAGTCAAGAGTTCTAAGACACCCAGCATGAGAAAGGGCATCAACGAAGGCATCGGTTCTAGGAAAAGGATAGGAATCCTTCCCTGTCAGATTAGGCCTAACAGATTTGCCGTAACCATTACGAGACCGTAAAGATCTATCTATCTCCTTGGCGAGCACCACATTTGCAGAACATTCACCAAGAGCAGGTTCCACAACACCAGTCGACAACATTTGATCCAGTTCTGCATCAATGGCGGCCTGATACGGAAGCGGCTGCCTCCTCAAAGGTTGTCTCACAGGACGAGAGTCTCCGGTGTCAATCCTGTGCTGAGAGATCGTGGTCCTCCCCAGGTCATGGTCCGTGGTCGAGAAAATCTCTTCGTACTTGACCAACAACTCCTTCAGTCTCTCCTTTGTTTCTACCGGAACATCCTCAGAAATCTCCTCCATCAACTTTCCCACTAAGTGTGTTTCACCGGAAGGATCCGTCTGTTCTTCCTTTTCCTTCCTTACCTCGACCTCCACGGGGTGTAAGTCACCCAACATTTGATCGACAGTCAACATAGCAGGATATTCATTCAAGTTTACAACCCTAATACACGCCCTATTAGCATCGTCATTCATCACAACTCGGGCCACATGCAAACCGGGTTGGATTTCCTTCGATTCGGTCATCCACGCCTGGGCAGAAGTTGTCAAATCCCGATATTGCGTCTTACAAGAAACATCGCTCTGGGATCGAGGAAGAATTGTAGTCTCCTCCGCAACCATCACCCTGCGACACCAAAGCGAGCCATTACCCTTAACCAGAGGAATGCGGCGCCGACCAATGAAGAGTGCGCCCTGACCAAAACCCAAGCGACAACGATGCTGCCTCAACCAGTCCATCCCAAGCATTGGTTCGCCTATCTGGTCAGAGACAAGAAAGCCCGTATCAATAGAGAACCCTCTGGAAATCTTAATCGGAACATCAATCTGACCCAAGACTCTAATCTGTGTTCCATTAGCAGCCAAAAGAATGCGGTTACTAGGCTGAAGCGGCAGACCATCAACATCAGCAGAGGGAACCAGGCTTACCTCCGACCCAGTGTCCACTAGGCATGTTCTTTGCTGTCCGTTGATCGTTCCACGGATGTAGATCGCGTTGTTCGTTACGCCCGTTGCTCTGTCTCTCGTCGTGTGGTTGGTGACGGTCGTCCCATTCTGCTCCGACGTCGGTGGGTCCGAGGTGGCTGCGTCGTCACGGCGGTTGAAGAACTGCTGGCGCTGGCGGCACCGGCGAGCCACGTGACCGACCCGTCCACAGTTGAAGCAGGTTATCCCGCGCCCGGGACTACCTGGTGCGTTCCCTTGCGAAGGAGGAGGAGGAGTAGGAACGGTAGATGGAACCGTCCGTGGAACAGCCGGTTCGGCGTTGAAACTCGTGCGATACGAGCCTCGAATCTCGTCCAGCTGTCGGCAGATTCTTCCTTCCATGTCCTGTTGCCACTTACGCTGCGCCGCGAAGAAGCTGTCCAATTGAGACTGGAGCTGTCCACCGGCGTCGACTTCCTGAGACCCTCGCACTCGATTGGCAGGTCTCCGACGATCGTCCAAGTCCGCCGTTTGCTGATACGCGGCGAGGCGTAGAGCCGTTCGATACGCCTCGTCGATGGTCTTAGGTTCACGTTCTCTCACCTTTAGAGACAATTCCCGGTCGCGGATCGCTTCGAGGAAGGCGTCCTTCGCAAGGATTTCGGTCGTTTCGCTGGACGGCACCGGGTAAGCAAGGACGACGAGTCTCCGGATGTCGTGAAGCAGATCACCAAGAGTCTCATCGGCTCTCTGTCGGCGATAATAGAGTTGCGCTCGGAAGGTCTCGGCTTGACCCTCCGACCCGTAGCGTTGACGCAGTCTCTCGACGAGTTGTTCGTACGTGACGTCCGTCCGGGCCCCGAAATCCCATAACAGCTGCGTTGCTGCCTTCTCCAAGGAACAACGGAGGAAGTCGACTTTGTCGGCTGCAGTCCATCGGTTGTGTCTTGCGCACACGTCGAATTGTGCCAAGAACGATTCGAGGGATCCGGTTCCATCGAATTTTCCGGGCTTCACAGGATTCCTCTTTTCACCGACCATGCGACTGACATTCTCCATGACTTTCGACTCCAACCCGCTAACGTCTCTTTCCGCAATCAGCATAGCTTTGCGATCCTTCTTCGGCGCATCGTCGAAGTCGATTTTCTCGAGGAAACGGCTGGACTCGACTTCGTAGTCGACCAAAACGTCCCTTCCTCGTCCAGCGGCGGGTGAAGAAGTCGTTGGGAAGTCAGCAGCATTTCCGTCCGTTCCACCAAACACTGAGTTCCACATTGCTGCTGTTCTGTCGAAATTTCACCGGCGTCGTAGAAGTGCTGCGAATTCTGGAAGCAATTTGAAGCAGTCCAACGAATTTTTCAGTCACACCCCACTTCTGGTACCAGTTTGTGGAGAACGGGGGCTGGGCGAAGACCCAGGATGACCAGTACCAACCCCTGTCGTCAGGTACCCTTGCAGTCCGCGGAGTCCACTTTAGCGGTAGACTAAAGATTAGCCGACTAGGCTTGAACCGTTTTATTGAAGAATCACAGTTTATTGAAGAATCACAGTTTATTGAAGAATCACAGTTTTCACAGCACGATTTATGTAGCGCCACGATCAGAGAACAGTAATTGATATAGCGCCCAGATTCGGAAAGTCAGTTGCAGCAGAAAGTGAAATGTCAGACAGCAACAACAGATCGGAATGTCAGTAGCAGCGACTACTGCAGCGCAAGAGTCCGAGCGTCGTAGCAGCTTTGTCCGTCAGCTAGGTTACGGTAGTCAGGCACCGAACCCCAGTCCTGTAGAGGGATACCTGAAGAGGCCGATGTTCTTCTCGAGGCACAGATCAGGATTTACCCCCTCTACAACAGTATCACTCAACGAACGTTTTACCGTCCGTCAAGCCAGATCATTTAGCCTGACTACTACGCGGTTTAGGCGTTCTTCACCAGGCCATTCGTCTGCCCCGAGCAAGCGTACGAGCGGACTTATATACCCTGTATGTGTGCTGAAGATGTAGATGTGCTGAAGATGTAGATGTGCTGAAGATGTAGATGTGCTGAAGATGTAGATGTGCTGAAGATGTAGATGTGCTGAAGATGTAGATGTGCTGAAGATGTAGATGTGCTGAAGATGTAGATGTGCTGAAGATGTAGATGTGCTGAAGATGTAGATGTGCTGAAGATGTAGATGTGCTGAAGATGTAGATGTGCTGAAGATGTAGATAGGCTGAAGGTATAGGTACAGGCAGAGATACAGAGCAGGGCAGACACACATACAGACACCCATACAGTGCAAAATCTCTACAGTATTAAGCACTTAATCTTTATTAGCACGAGACAAATGCCTACACCTTACAACAACAATGTATACAACATTGTAAGAAAAAACAAAGTTTGCATAAACCAAAGTATAAGCAGTTTTACAAGTTTAAATATGTAGGCCTAACTACAACTTTAAAACTAATTGTACAAAACTTTACATGTAAGAATGGATAAGTGAGTGGCATTCAATTTCAAATAATAAGAAAAACAAAGTAATGATGAACATAATGATGATCAAAAAGAGTATGATCATTTATATTTTTACCATTTTGATGACCAGTCAACACAATCAGAGCGGTGATAACGAGAGTCACAGAAACTCTGCCAACTTCCATTCTCTGATTTCCTTCAAAAATTAACATGTTTGCAGTTAATATTTTTATGCTTCTTCTTTCTGTTCTCTGCCCTTAGGCAGGTTCGAATGTTTGACGTCTCCATAGGCTAATGCTATGTATGAATACTGTTAATTACTGCTAATTACTGTTTTCTTTTTTATGCAGCTGATTATATTTCTATGCTAATTCAGTGTTATTTTAGTTCCTGAGAATAGAATAAGAATAATAATTATTTTAATTTCGTTCCATGGAACGAGAACTGGAATAAAAAATAATTCTGGAACGAGAATAGAATAGGAATAAAAATTTCAATATTTTTCTGGAACGAGAACGGAATAGAAATAGAAAATATTGAAATTTTTATTCCTATTCTATTCTCGTTCCAGAAATTATTTTCGGACTGAAGGCGGCTCCTGATTTGTCACCACGCGGCGCTATGATAGTAGCTTCTCCGTATACTCTATCTCTTCATAATGCTTTATGGTCATTTCCGCGTCAGCCAGTTTGTTTACGAATCGAGCTACGGGTGTCACTTAGCCAGAATTAGAAGTGAAAAAGCGTAAATATGAGTTTGTCTAGAAGTTTGGCGGGTAGAAAAAAAGAGTCTGGCGTTTGGCAATATTTTTCCTATTCAGAAGGAAAAAATATTAGTCAGTGTGAAGTAGTAGATGCCAATAGCGGTGAATGCTGTGATAAACAGCTCAGCGTGAAGAATCCAACAAATTTGAAAAAACACGTGCGAACTTGTCACCCGGAATAATTGACTGGTAACTTTTTAGTGTCTGTCTGCCGAGAAACTTTTATTATAGTCTGACATTTTCTTAACAGTCGCATTCACATTGTCCGCAATTTACTAATCTTATAAATAGGTCGAAAGACTCGAGACACTGTTTTGTGTGTTACTGTGAACATTCATGTTAGACATAACTATGAGAAGTGGAAGTGGAAGTGGAACTAGAAATAAAAATTTTCTGGAACTGGAACTGGAACTAAAATTATTTCTAAATAGGAAGTGGAACTAGAATAAGAACGAAATTTATTTATAAAGAAGAACTAAAACTAGAATAAAAATTACAACAATGGAATAGAATAAGAATAGGAATAAAAATTAATCCTGGAACTAAAATAACACTGTATGCTATTGATTTTATTTATATGCTATTGATTCGATTGCTATGCTATTGATTTTATTTCTACGATATTGATTATATTTCTAAGCCATATTTCTATGCTATTGTTTTTATTTCTACACTGCAAATAGCAAGTAGGCAACCAATGTGGTCTAAAGATGATATATTTACATGTATAATTATATTATATTATAGTAGATTCATGTATCACTACTTTAGAGATAAACTGTCAACTATCAGCAGGCTGTCACATAGGCTTATTGTCAAACAGCAATGGCATGTCTTAAGAGGCAATTCTGTGCATTGAAACATCTTGGCTTTATTTCATTTCAAATTAAAAACAATTAACTAATATGGGTGTTTGTGTGTCACAGAGATGACAGTTTGAGTGCAGTTCCATTACAGATCTTGCACTACATTTATTTACTTTATTTATTGCTCGCATATGCAATAGCATCCTTCACGTTTCTACTCAGAGGTGCTCCTAACTACAGTGCAAACACTGCATCAGGGTTTCACGCCGAAGTGCACGAGCAATTGCAAGTGAAGCACTTGCTCAAGGTCCCTATGAGGAGGCTTGAGGTGGATTCGAACCTGGAACCTTCCGGTATGAACCGAACACATCCAAGGTATTATGTTTTTACTTTTCACTCAATTTTACAGTTGAATTCGTACGCAATAGCCGAAAGAAAACAGTAATTAGCAGTAATTAACAGTATTCATACATAGCATTAGCCTAGCATAAAGTATCGAGCTTTGACCGCATTCTGTACTAGATTGAATAAATAAACATGGGTGCCTGCAGAAATATTTGCCAGAGGGGCAAAGCACAGTGATCATGGTCAATTCTTTTAGCATGCAAGAGCTTCAAAATGCAAAACAGGAGATTAAGAATGTGGGTTTTTCATAGTGGTTTTTAAATGTATATCTCTTATTTTCATCTCATGTATCATTAGTATCATAGATGGCAATGGTGCACTTTTTTATCAGCTAAATAATTTCCACAACTAAATTGTCTCAAGTGGCCCAGGCTTGCGGACCTTTGGCTCCTCTGTAAACCGACAAACCTCAAAAAAAAATTGATGCACAGTAATGACTGCATATTTTATTGTGTTGGCTACTGAATAAAACATGTTATGTTCTGCTACGCTATTAGTGTTTTAGTTCAAATAAATTTAATGAAAACCAAAAGTTAGTAGTTGACAAAAATTGGTGGCCAAATTTCCCGAGGCGGGGTGCCCCTTGCCCCTCTGTGCTAGCGCCCATGATTAAAAAGTACTCACAGTGTGAACCTATAGGTTGTAGAACGTTGCTACTGCATCCTGTAAACTTAATGAAACGAAATGCATCAAACGTGCTATGACCGTTTGGCAAAGCAGTTCTAGCAAATAACGTCTAAATGTCAATCATCGGCTCCCGTAACCAGTCACAGTAGGCTGGTCGGTCGATTGTTCTGGGATGGACCAGTCACAACCACCGTCGGCCATCGATCCGGTTCGATCTGTCAACGATCAATTGATGATGATCAGCTGACAAGAGGAGGAGAGGACGAGGAGAAGGCGATCGAGGAGGAGAGGAGGAGGAGGAGGAGGAGGTGGTGTCGTAAAATACTTGAAGTCAATCGAGGGATCCTTAATAACATCTTCAGCTAAACTGTTGATCAAACATATACATTTATACATACTCCAAGAACAAGCTGAGACCAGATATATAATAATAATAATATTATTAGGAAAGACTTCGGCCTTCTCCACCTCCTCCTCCTCCCACCTCTTCAAACTAACAAATTGGATACTCTAACAACACACAGTGCAAACACTGTAGGCTACATAGAAATATTATGTGTACAGTAGCCTAAAGGCCAATACAAACTGTGCATATATTATATTATAACACACAGAAATGTAACACATCAATATTGTCCATTGTAATTCTTAGGCTACTTTTTTGCAGAGATAAGTAGACACACTCACAGTCAGACACAGACAGTAAGAGAAACAGATAAGTAGACACACTTACAGTCAGACACAGACAGTAAGAGAAACAGATAAGACTGATAAGTAGACACACTTACAGTCAGACACAGACAGTAAGAGAAACAGATAAGTAGACACACAGTCAGACACAAATAGTAAGAGAAACAGACAAGTAGACAGACCTACAGTCAGACACAGTAGTAGGCCTATAGGCTAGGCTACACACAAAATAAAGTAAAAATAAAATTAAAAGCCTAAATTTAACAAAATACAAAACACAGACAGTAAGAGAAATAATAATAAGAGGTCGTTGTCTGTTACGGTAGCATTACAGATCGCTAATTCGATCGGTAAAAAGAAAATTTCGATAAAAATTCAATCTTTTGTGATTATCTGGGCTAACCTCATACCTTTCGAAGAAGAATCTAAAGAAAAAAGCAGGGTATACATGTACAATCAGGGGGCGAAAAATACACGGTGTCTTTTGCCATCAATCCACCAGAGTTTCTAATGGCTAAACTAACCCTAACACTAACCCTAACCGACCCTCACGATGCCTAACCTGAGCCCTAACCGACCCTCACGAAAAAGACGTGAAATGACAACGCCGACGGCACCGCAGAATTAAGTAAAATTTTCGCCCCCTGATTGTACATGTATACCAAAAGCAGTTGCAGCAGCAGTTAATAGCAAGAACTTCGATGAAAAACTGCGAATTTCTATTAAAAAATTATGAAAATGTTGAAATGTGTCTTTCTCTTCCCGAGAGCTGTTACTATAATAATAAGTTTCTAGGCAACGAGATACGGATGACGTCATCTTGAGTTTTACCGTTTGTCATTCATCCATTTGGGAATTTATATAGCGCATTTGCCAAGGAACTACTCTGAGACGCATTATTATATTTTTAGGCTACTTTTTGCAGTCTACATGAAACAGACAAACGCAAGCACACACTATCGGGGTATAGGCCTTCAACTCTGGCTCTTTTATCCACAGCGCATTGTTCCCCACTCGCGAACTGCAACCGGGAAGCGCAGCGCTTTCTCTGTGGCTGGCCCTACGACACCAATTCGTCAAAATTATGCCTATTCGCTATTCATATCAGTTAAGAATATTAACTAGGCCTACCGGTAATTAATATCAATCTTAACTTAAGATTATTTATTAAGATAACTGCATAGCTTGTAGGCCTACAGCGCTCTGCGTTAGGCTAGCAAGCGTTTCGTTAGCCTAAAGAAAAAGTATTAGGACTATCAATTATTAGTAGGCGGCTGTAGGCCCTATTATTATTATTGATGAGTGCACCCTATAGGAACAGGCGTATCTCCAATGGGAGACTATTCCAGACAGATGGACATACAACTCGAGATAGCATATGACACTGACAGTTGAAGTTCCAGTAGGCTACAACAGCTCCCCACTGGAGGCAGAGTGAAGGGCTCTACGAGTCAGGACTCAGGACAGCAGATATAGGTGTAGGCCTACTGGACAGCAGCAGAGCTCACATAGATAGGCCGGAGCACAGACAAGACAACGCCAAGCCAGTGCAGCAATTCTGTACTCGATCCGCTGAGGCAGCTGCGGTCTCTCCGCCTCATTTCTCAGTTCTTAAGACTGTCCTATTCGACCAACGTTGGACTAGGAGCGCTTCTGAGCATACAACCAGGGGCGTCATTTGGGGGGGGGCAGGGGGGCATTTGCCCCCCCTGATTTTGGCGGAAAAACCCATTTTTTATATGTATATCAGTGCATTTTCTCATTTGATGAAAATAAGATATCTTTATTTTTCATTTGGAATCTAAGACAGCAGAAGACCAATTACTACATGTATCCATGGTCAGTGCTGTAATCTGGTAATTTCTGGATGTCAGAACTTTGCACAGAGCGGTCTCCTAAAGTGATAGAAACCTCCCAAGAGATTGAAAGGATCTCGTGTGCTAAGTTGGAAAATAGCTAAAATGGCAGAGCACCCCTATAGTGGTCAACAATGTTCAAATGAGGGTCGTAAATCCTGATGAAAGGGAGGAACTTAATTACCCCATATCTATATCACGGTGTCCTATAGAAGTCAACAATGTAGAAGTCAGGGCCGTAAATTTTGATGATGAAAGGATCTATCTATACCGAGGTCACTACTGTACATCGGCCCTGACTTGCGGCGAAAGGCTGACTTTGATCCTATAATGGAAGGTCATCAAGCATTGTGGACATCTTAGCCTACTCTGGGCCCGATTCCACCGAAAACAGATGGCGTTGACAGATATGCCAAAGCCGGAGTAGATCGAGGTGGTAAGGAGGATTTGACGACTCAGACTGCACGCATTAAATAATAATTAAGTGCTAGGGAACAGGAAAATTGATTAAGACAGCTGAATATATAACGTACCAGGGTATTGTATATTATAGGCCTATATAGATATGTATTTATATAGGCATATTCGCCGAGTTGATCCGAAAAGTGGGGGTGCCCAAAAGAATGTGAAAATACGCGCGCGTGAGCGCGCGAAAATTTTTTTGACCTTTTTATAGGCCTATAGGAGACTTATTGAAATCACCAATATTTATAGGCGGAGACTTGGTTTTGGTTTGAAGGGATGAACGTGCGGCCAAAGGATGATCGCCGAGAAGCACAGCACCGAGCATGGAAGGGATTTGGGAAGGAATGTGCTCCTCTCCATTTTCGATTTTTTATTGTCACACTGCGGTGGTAGCATCTTAGGCTATCATTTTGACGCCATGGCATCCTTGTCAAAATTTCCTATTATCTCTATTATTATCTTAAAGACAAGATTTAAGACTTCAATAAAATAATGTTCTTCCCAATTTCAATTTTTGATCATTCTGTGTATTTCATGTAGCCTAGTTCTCTTGGAATCCGCACAGAAGAAAAGCACAATCTTCGTATGCATGGGCGTTTTAGAGCACTCTCTCCTAATTAGGTCAACAGAATAAACTTTTGCACAAGAAATCAAACAATTGGCCAATATTTAGTGAGCCAATATTAACACTGTGGAATAGTTTTTATAGTCTTTCAAATAGTTTTGAAAGACAATTTAGTCAAGGCTGATTTGTTAACGCAGACAAAAAAATATCCCGCTTTTATGATGCTGGGAGGTGACTCTCGAGCAGTCACAGCAGTGATGAACATTATTGAGCATGTATACAATATACCGGTATGCCTAAAGAAACAATGTCATTCAAATCGTCGCCTTCCTCCGTAATAAAAGAAATTACGGAAGCGGATCGAATAAGATTACAATTACAATTACAATTACAAGAAGGATTTCGGGGTTTCCTCGTACATTGTATTCGCTGATCGGCTGAGAACGGTAACCAATGGAGTTCAGACCACCAGATGGGATAAAACTGGAGTAATTGTAAGGTAGAATAATTTTTAACTAAGATTTTTAAAAGTATATTAAAGAAGGAATGATTTTTATAAGGTAGATAAGCAATCGCAACAGAGAAAAATATCTTAAAAGCACATCTTGCCGGCTGATTTCAGGTGGTGCCCATGCATAGGCGGGCCTCGCATGGCCAATTTCTGGTGGTGCTGAGCACTCACGGGCCTCGCAGAGTCGGCGCCCATGTATATAGGCTCTATATATATATTTATATACATGCGTCAGTACATAGTGTTCTGCGTCAGCTTTGGGAGTGGGAAGAGACACATAAGAATAGTTATATATAGTATGTTAATTAGACACAGAACCAAGCTCAGTTCATTTCGAGACCGGATATTGAAGTATCTAGAGGATTCTTAGTGAATGTCAAATAGGACTAAGTGAACTTGTTAAATGTCATGAGAGTATTCTGCTTTTCTGCTTGTTTCCAATCATGGTAGTCGCCAGGAGCTGTATAAAGGTGTGATGGTAAGAACAACTCTATTTTTGTCGCATGAGTATGGATGGTGAAGGGCGCTATATAAATATTGATTGATTGAACTAGATAAACATTGCAAGTAGGCTACACACAACTCCAACTGCGCATAACAGAGAAAGAGAGAGACAGACAGACAGACAGAGAAAAATAGAGAGAAATAGAGAGAGATAGCTGAACTGTTTCAATTGCATAAATGTACATTTTTTATAATGTATACCGGTTGCGTTCTGTCGTTAGGCTTATAATTATGCAGACATCGTGCAACACTGGCTTGTGCTGCTTGCAGTTTTTACACACACACACACACCCCTATATATGTACATATGTGCATATATATATATATATATGCATCGATTAAATACGAAACATAAGCTAGCTAAGTTTTGCCCCCCCCCCTGGAAAAAACTGAAATGACGTCCCTGCATACAACCTTGAAGGGGAGCTATATCAAATTGCTGTCATAATAACATACAGGTCTCCACCTCAGTCGATACGGCACTGACTAGGCTGCCTTAGCATATTAACTTAATATGTAGAACTTTCAAATCTGCACGTGATAAGTATTCAAACGAGTATCGCATCCTGCTGCAGCTGTCTGCTGTAGCTCCAAGAGTTTTTCACATAGGATTTGGCAGGCGAAGGTGTGACGTATGAGACAGCTTTTTAGCAGCAGCCTACTTTTCCATTTGTCAATTGCCTTCCTATCATGTAACTTGCTGCGATTTACGAGTCTCTTCTATTAAACAAAGACATACCTACCTCACTAGGCTAAACACAGCAATTGTATTGGCAATTTGGCACAGTTAGTTAATTGGCAATCAATGCTGTCATGTGTCAGTTTAACTACTATTATAGGCCACTATGGTGAGTGCTGTCATTGGTAAAAAAAATAGCAATTATAACTGCAGGCATACAGTGATGGAAAGCGCACTGATGTCATTTCTAGTATGTGAAATGGTCAGGTTACTGTAGAGTAAAAAGCAGTTACTGTTGATTAAGTAATAATGGCCGTTGGTATTCAACTACTTTGCATTCTCTATATTTTATTGGGACTATAGTGCTGCCGCTTATTCGACCTAGGGCTGCTGCATGCTGGGAATAATTAATGTCTTTCAGGCCAAGATTGAAGACCATGGTTTAACCTTCCTTAGGTGTCTGGCTTCTAGTTTCAACTGAATTACTCCTACAAGCCCATCTATATAAATATTACATACACAAAGAATCATATATTTGACCCCCCTGTTGCAAGTGTACATTTTGCGCACTCTGCCTACAATACAATAAGCTCTACCCCCCATCTACAAAGGTTAATTAGCTCATCCATAAAACATTTGTATTCACTGTAGACTACCATTTATTTGTTAAACATCATATTTGCTAGCTAGAATTTGCTAGGCCTAACTTGTTTTTTGTTTTGTTTGTATATGCACTTGTTATAGCGCCCCTTCAAGCTCTCTCTACTCAGAGGCGCTCCCGAATGCAGAGCGAACAGTGCATCGGAGTTTCACGCCGAAGCGCTGAGCAATTGTGAGTGAAGGACTTGCCCAAGGTCCTTACGCAGCGAGGTGGATTCAAACCTCGAACCTTCCGGCTCGAAGGCAACGACGCCACCACTACGCCTCACCAACTGTTATGGTTTACTGTTTAGATTTGAACATAATTTAATTCTAATGTAATCAAATGCCAGGACTATACACTGACATATATAGTTATAAATAGGCTAACGTGGACGTCATAACTGGATATTTATTTTGTGTATGTACATTTTGTCGAGACCTCCTTCTCCCGTATGCACTGTACGCAAATCACCTAAATCCAGTAACACGTCTCCCCTTCCTGCATATGTAATATATGGACAGCCCAATGGGGATTGCAATTCTGTGGTTTCACTTGAAGTAACGGGTGACAGTTGATGGCTTGAAGCTACAGTAGATGTCAAAGACTAGCACCAAGTCTCATGAACTTAAACTTTATCTTACTGTGGGCTTACAAAACACAATAATATTAAAAACTCGTTGACAAGCCAGAAAGATTTTTCTGACCTCAACTGATTTACATTGCCCTTGGCCGCCTGACAAATCATGACATAAAAATGTTATTATTTCACAGAAATAATAACATTTTCAGGCCAAACTGTGATGACGATAGGCAATTGTTAAATACAAACAAACAGATAAAGATGAAAACTGTCAATGATTTCTTGAGAAATATAAACATTGTTTGTCTAGCATAAGCAGGTTTTGCATATTAGCTCTGCGTATAGTACTCAAAGGCTAAAAGCACAGATACAACAAGAGCAATTCAACAATGGGACAAATGCAAGTAGTACTGTATTAATGCTAACACTGACATATACAGCATTCCCATAACATTCCTGTAAAGCATTGAATGAAATCATGCAGAAGGCCATACTCATTCTGCACTGAATGAACAGGATTTAGTTCGAGCTGGTAAACAAGCACAGATATGTCAGTGTCAATTCACTAAATTCTCCTATGGCTGACCACCGTCTATGTTGCCAACAAGTTCCAGCTATTTCAGACAGATTTTCGCGACAGCCCATGTCACTCTGGTGACTTGGTGACCTCTGCTTATTTCTTACTGACTTTATTTTATTTATCTCAGCAGAGGATTGCAATCTTCTGAGAAGATGAACCACAACAACAAGCAGACTGCTTATTTAACCATTTACTGCTTGCATTGTCTTTCATAATCTGAGGAAACCATAGGTTGGCAGCTGGGGACCATTCACCCATCTTTATTCGCATTCTGGGGTAAAATAATCATCATTATGTTTCTGAGAAGACAGTTGAACAGTAAGCAGGTTGGTGTGTGAGTGAACATGTGGGTGTGCAACTTGGAGCACACAGCTGCCAGTCAAAATCAGGTTGCCAATTCAAATCAAACATTATTTCCTCAGGAATAAACAAGAATACACAATTTAGCACAAACATTTAAATTGCGCAATCTAACAAGGCGAGCAGAAACAATTAGCAAGTCATTCAGTTGTTTAAAATTACTTGCGAATCAACGGAGCATACAGATTACAGAAGATATATTAAAGACAGTTGCTTTTTGCCTAGATATGGGTAGTTCTGGCACGAGGCAACTTTATCTGCTTGGATATGGCATAAAAGGTTGATGGCCAAATTTTAACCCTTTGCATGCAACATATTGTAGCAAATTAGCAATAGTTCTGATCCTGGCTAGATTTTTGCATTTTGGACCATTTTGCGTCTTGTGGCTAAAAAGTCATATCATATCAATCATAAAGTATAGAATTAAACAAAACACAAAAACTTGTTTAGAAATTAATTTTGAACAGGCTTATATTTTGTAATAGCTTGCATGAAGTTGTAATTTTTAGATAGGACATGCGAAATGTGATGTCCTGATTAACTTTATGCTACTAACAGATAGAATAAATATACGTATCAGTGTTTTTCAGTTATTAACAGATCACATTTAAAACTAGAATCAGAAACCTGTCTTTGTCATGACACTCATGACTGGTTTAAAATTTAAAAAAAACCAACATGTTTTAATGAACCATTGTATCTATCAACACTCAATTTGCAATCAAGGTGAAAAGCTAATCTCCAAAGGTTATTGATATCATCTATTATTAGCCAATATCATTAACTTAAACTTTTTTTCTAACTCCTTGCATAGCCCAACAGATTTCATATCCAGGCAAAGTATGTTGTCCAGGAACAACTTTAAAATTCCCTAGGGCAGAATAAAAGGCAGAAATCCGTGCGATGCTACTTTATTTACATTCGGACATCGCTAGCTAAATGCCTGCAGTACTTGTGTTCCTACTCAATTATCAGTGCAGCGATTAGGATCAGCGACGACCTGAGCCAGTGATTCTTGTTCTAAAACAACAAAATTATATCAGACGCAGACTAATTTATCGCATCAGTAAGTGGGCAGACCAATTCGGGTCAAATACTTCAACCAGTCTCTCTACTGCAGACTAACAAAACAAAAACCAGGTCTAGTTGACATAGCATTGACCACTGCTGCTGCTATTGCATTCATTATCTTCATATTCATTTGGAAATGCGGTCATAAAACACAATCGCAGAACAAAACAGATTTTTCGAGTCAATATTTCTGCAACTATCCCAGAAGTGTATAAATAACCAACGTGAAAGTCGTAGCTTGATTTATTGTCCTACTTAATGGGAACTTTTAATGTACATAGGAAGAACGCTAGTCCCTAACTTACAATCACTTGAGCAAACACACACTGATTATGTCACAATTCTGCATCTGTGGCATGCAAAGAGTTAACAACAGAAGGCTTAACAGGTGAATTTTTATCACAATGCCAGAATACCATCGATATACATAAAACTTTCAATTTCGTTTCAACTATAATATGTAACCAACAAAACTTTGACAATATTAGCTGTTCATCTAAGATTGCCTTTAAACACAGAAACAATGTTATGTAGCAATCAAGCATAATCAGCTTAAAAGGAAAAGGGAAAAAACACAGTTCTACATGGCAGCAAAAATCGCAAAACAATTTTGAATTGTATCCGAGAAAACAAGCCGCCAAGCTTGTTAATAATGTCCTCAGAATCGAGAGACATATTTCGAAAGACATAATATGTCATCGTCAATTTTACATTTTACAATTTTTTTATCAAACCATAGTCGCACCAAACTGTTTGTCGTCGCATGAATTCAGTCAGAGTCATCGTTAAGCGGTACAACTCATGAGTCACCGTGACCTGAGTCGCCCTCACCATCATCACAGTTGTTTTCTTCATCATCCTCACCGTCTTCTTCTTCATCGTTTTCCATGTAGTCGTCGTCGTAGAAGTCGGGATCGGCGCTACATTCCTGCGACTTTGGCTTTGATGTAACGCAATATTCCTGCAGCGTTGTTGGCACGACAACTCCGTCCTTCTCAGCTTCAGCCTTTGTCGCTCGCACCTGCTTCCTACAGCACACACACACAGAAGCACACACACTTGTCATCATGAAGTCAATTATGCAACTCGCAAACACACTTTTGAGACTCAGTGGCCAGCTGTAACTGTAAGAATCATTCGTTGACATTTACCATTCAACTGCAGACTACATACAGTCTAGCCTCCAGTCTCATCAAAGCAGTCACTGAGCCAGGCTATGTCGGTTGTAAGGGTTACCCACTGACATAAGTTTATTATAGACTAGCTGTACCCGGCCACGCGTTGCTGTGGCAGAAAAGACTCTCCCCTCCCCTCCCCTACCCTCCCCTCCCCCTCTCCATCCCCCGCCGCCTCCCTCCCCCTCCGTCCCGCTCCCTCCGCTCCTTTCCTCCCTGAACCAAGAAGGCCGCAAAATAATTATGCGAGTCGCTTATGACCAGTGTTATTTTAGTTCCTGAGAATAGAATAAGAATAATAATTATTTTAATTTCGTTCCATGGAACGAGAACTGGAATAAAAAATAATTCTGGAACGAGAATAGAATAGGAATAAAAATTTCAATATTTTTCTGGAACGAGAACGGAATAGAAATAGAAAATATTGAAATTTTTATTCCTATTCTATTCTCGTTCCAGAAATTATTTTCGGACTGAAGGCGGCTCCTGATTTGTCACCACGCGGCGCTATGATAGTAGCTTCTCCGTATACTCTATCTCTTCATAATGCTTTATGGTCATTTCCGCGTCAGCCAGTTTGTTTACGAATCGAGCTACGGGTGTCACTTAGCCAGAATTAGAAGTGAAAAAGCGTAAATATGAGTTTGTCTAGAAGTTTGGCGGGTAGAAAAAAAGAGTCTGGCGTTTGGCAATATTTTTCCTATTCAGAAGGAAAAAATATTAGTCAGTGTGAAGTAGTAGATGCCAATAGCGGTGAATGCTGTGATAAACAGCTCAGCGTGAAGAATCCAACAAATTTGAAAAAACACGTGCGAACTTGTCACCCGGAATAATTGACTGGTAACTTTTTAGTGTCTGTCTGCCGAGAAACTTTTATTATAGTCTGACATTTTCTTAACAGTCGCATTCACATTGTCCGCAATTTACTAATCTTATAAATAGGTCGAAAGACTCGAGACACTGTTTTGTGTGTTACTGTGAACATTCATGTTAGACATAACTATGAGAAGTGGAAGTGGAAGTGGAACTAGAAATAAAAATTTTCTGGAACTGGAACTGGAACTAAAATTATTTCTAAATAGGAAGTGGAACTAGAATAAGAACGAAATTTATTTATAAAGAAGAACTAAAACTAGAATAAAAATTACAACAATGGAATAGAATAAGAATAGGAATAAAAATTAATCCTGGAACTAAAATAACACTGCTTATGACGTCACGGCACGCAAGCTCATTCATGTTTCGTCTGCATGGTCGCAGTCACTGTCAAGGCGTTTGTGAATCTGGCAACGTGCGGTTTTGAATTTGCAAATGGCGGTCGAGCGGAATGCAAACTTCACTTTTTGTGGAAAATATTGCGTGTTTTCGGAAAAAAAGAAAAATGGACACTCTCAGATAGGAATGGAAGGTTTTGTGAAATTTTCAAAACAATCTGTGCGGTACGTTTCGAGAACACTTTACACAAACTATTGGAAAGTTTCATTTTTATATATATAGATGACAGTGACGCCGAACAATGTGATGCGCTTGAAGCATAGTCTGAAAGCAACACTAGTCACATGCTTCAAATTATGCTGTGTCTGCTTTTCTAACACTGCGTCCACAAACGCCAACTGACTGCTCTTGTTTCATGCTCAGCAGGCTGTCTGGCGTTGGTAATGGGATGTGAAGCACAGCATCCTGAAGCAGGATCACAAGCCACTGACACAGCCACTTCAACAGCTGATATGTGCCACAAACATCAATAATGTCAACAGCGCATAAGCACACGAGATTCATGGCAGCTTGTCCACAAAGAACCAGCAGTAGGAACAGTACATGGTGTCGTACGGGAAAAATCAGCATCGGTGGTGCATGGCTTGGCGGGACAGTACAATGAAGGGGCACAACACAATAAAGTTGTCAAGTGCGAAATCACAGCATGACTCTACAAGGACATTGTACTTGGCAAGTGCAAAGCTTGCAGCATTGATTGACTTCACAAGTTCACATGCACGATGATGGAGGACTACTACCATGGTAGGGTCATTGAATAATTACGTAACGCCGAAAATTACTGTCACGACAGATACGATTGGGATGATTGGGATAATTATAATCTGAGCCACTGACCTGATGATCGTCTCATATTCTTTGTTCTTCCCTTTTGAGTCTCGCCATTTTCGGAAAGCGATCGATGCATCAACGTTGGCAGGAGACGATGTGTTCGGCTCATTTAGTAGCGATATGATGCTTAACAGTATCGTTCTAACACACACACACACACAGTCACAGATCGATATGATGCTTAGGGGTCATTGCATAATTACGTAACGCTAAAATTTACCGTTTTTGACCCACCCACCCACCCACCCTGTAACGCTTCGTAACGTTTCCCTTGACCCACCCACCCACCCTTCCCAGCGTTACGTAACGATTTTACGAAAAATCAGTTGAGATTTTTAGGTCTATTATTGGCTTATGTGAGCGCGTAATTCTAATTCATATTTTCATAGCGAATTTAATATAGGCCTAGTAGGCCCATCTATAAGCGTAGGCTATAATTATGTGATTTATAATTTGACAGTAGAATAGGGGCATTTTAAATTAATGTAAGAAATTTTGAACTTTGATCACATCATATCTAAAGTGTCATTTCATGGAAATTAATAAAATTAATACATTAATTTTTTTCAAAGCGTTACGTAACGTTCAGCTACCCCCACCCACCCACCCCCGTAACGTTTCGTAACGTTCTCAATGACCCCACCCACCCACCCTCGAGCGTTACGTAATTATGCAATGACCCCTTAACAGTATGGTTCTAACACACACACACACACACAGTCATAGGTATCGTGATGATGCTTAACAGTATGGTTCTAACACACACACACACAGTCACAGATATCGTGATTAACAATTCAGCAAGTCATAACAACTGAACTATTATGCAAAGCAAAGACTTTAGAAAATATATAATATAACGCAAAATATCAGGCTATGAATATAGTACTAACTCCTTGTCGATGTTGTGGCTTAGTGCTTGGCATGTAAATCTCTTTGGTTTTTTAAGAGCCAATGCAGACAAAGGTGCACGAACTGAGCCATGGCCACTCTCACATGAAGAACAAAAAGATCAAGATAGTCAGAAGAGCAGCGAGGGTGATTGACGCCCATAGCATTACATTGGGTATACAAGGATGTCATCAGCTACGCTCTGCAGATAAGGGAGTCCTCTTGGTTCCTTTTGCTCGTACTGCTACCATGAAGAATCGAGTCTTTTCTGTGGTTGGTCCGGTTGTCTGGAACAGCCTTCCTTTTGAGCTACGCCTACACCCTGGAACTCTACCAGGATCATGTCCTTATTAAACTTAAAACTGTTCTTTTTGGGCGCGCTGGAGTCGGGAGCGCCTCTGAGTAGTTTTTTTTACTTGATGGAGTGCTATATAAATGTCCGAGCGAATGAATGAAGCAGCCTATTTATAACTCTGTATTATCCTATAGTCATCCGATGGCATTGGACTACAGTAAAATTCTATCCTGTTCATATCTAAACAGTAAGACCATAGCAGTTAACAAATTTTAGCTAGCAAATATGATGTTTACCAAAAATAAATAATAGCCTACATGGCAAAATACATGTTTCATAGATGACTTTGATTAAATAGCCTTTGTTGGGGGGGAGATGGAGATGCTTATTTGTAGGTGCACATAGTGGGGTCAACAAAATGTATGGGTGCATACGAGAGGGAGGTTGCATACTTAATATATGGATGTCCCCTACAAGATGGGCAATAAATATGGTGCAGAAGCACTGAGAACCAATTGCAGAGGGTAGAGGTGCACTATAGGTAGGCCAACAAGTGAATTGCAAAAGTCCAAGAAAGCAAATAAAGTAATGAACTATAGAGGTAAAGTAAACCTGTATGGCCTATCAATATTCCATTATTTACATTCAGATTCCTGATCTGCAGCAGAACATGCTGACTTGAATAACAATTATTCTGCAAAATCCAAAAACAATTTGTTCAAGCCATACAATCGGAAAGCCCCATTCACGTGTCTCTCACCTGACATTTTGTGTTGGATTCCACCGTTCTGATGGTAGCTCTCCACTCTGTGGATCATCCACGGGCGGATGAAGAATCGATATACAGACCTCTCCATTCTATGACATGTCGACAATTTAATTCATTGTTACTTTAATCATTGTTGTGTCTCTGTCTCAAAAAAAGTCTTACTCGTCTTACATATAAGTACTGTAGTTTGAAAAGTCTGACTAATTTCTTCACTGATGTAGAGAATTGGCTGTCAAGAAATAGAGCACTGCCGAGAGTTAAGCCTGAGTATGATGTGTTAGCGATTTTTTCATACCCAGCTCTAGCATGTGAGGAGGGCAAGAGGCCAGTACTCTCCTTCACCACCTGGTTTTCCCACTAGCAGCCACTGCATTTACTTTATGGTTGAACTTGCTGTGGGGCAGAAGGGCAGCGAATTCTCTAAATATATATCTGCTTCAAGTGGCAGATCTGAAGCCCTGAACTCTGGATTCACAGTTCAACATACTAACCACATGATACACCAACTGCGTATTTGTATATATCTATTAAATCACAAAGAAAATAGGGAAGACATAGCTAAGCATTCAAAGCAGATAAATGAAACTCTGGTCTGCAATCTGCAAGTCTTCTTTGGCGCAAGCAGCTGCCATAAAGGTGAATGGTACAGAATATAACTTTATCAACAAGCCAGTAAATTAAGACAGATGTAGGCTACCAAATATGTTATCACTTCTAGTATTCTGTAAAGATTTACTAGTATCTGAAACCTAATAGGACATAAATGGCATCTTAAATCATAACTGAGGACCTCAGATTTGTCCTAAGTAGAATTCTTTTCTGCCAAACGCATAAAATAGTTGGAGACTTAAATAAATAAGAATTTGATATAGTGTGTAAGAAGGACAAAATTCACGAGTTTACTTGACTTTGGTACAAAATATGAAAAAAGTACTCGAAGTATTGACTACTGAGGAAATGGCTGGTTTGTACTGGACATCAGACAGCTAAAACCCTCGAATATCATACAGGCATAATCATCTTCTGGCTTGACCTTTTCACTCTTCCTATGCAAAACCTGCTCTGTCACATTACTTATTTAGGGAGTAAGTACACGCAATAGCCAGAAGAAATAGGAACTGTAAACTGCATTACGATAAAAGAAAGATTGATACAGACTTATGTAGGTTACCTCATAGACATTTGGATGCCACATCTTGCACAAAAACTTTACGGTCGGAGGCGAATATGGATAGTCTTGTGGAAACTTCATCAGTGCCTGAAAGTTTAGAAATTCATTTACTTACTAACGATGAAGTTTTCTTAAAAGCAATGACCAAGTCAAGAATTGTACAGAAACTATTGAGCCCTTGTCTATAACAACACTTCTAGGCTAACACCCAAACTTATTAGAGATTCGTGTTAGAATGTTATCATTTACACTAAGTCTTGAAAGCAGATACTGACATTCTGTATATGCTGCAGTCAGTGCAGTGGTATTTGCTGCTGGCAGGTATTGCCATTGCATATTTACATTGCATATACATAGCAGTGTACCTATCTGCTGCATAGCCCTTTATTAGTCATGCATTAACCCTTGCATAACCCAGTGGAGCATTTGATACAAAACAGTATGGTCTAAGCTTTTCACTTTTTTACACCAAGTTTGAGAGCTGACCTCCGCTAGGAAACTCATATAAATGAAGCAGTGCAATAATAATTGGAATAAACCTCACGCTCCACTTATAAGTGCACTTGCACTTTAAAACCAACTGACAGAGGTGCAGCAGATGAAACAGGTCTCTCAAGTCAGCAGCTGCTCATCCTCTTAGAAGAGTAAAAATGGTGGATTCCATGTCTGACATCATTGTCTGACATCCACTGTAGTGACTGCATCATCATGTCTGAACTTGACTATACTAAATCCACATACTTATAAATAGTTTTGCAACATAAACAGGACAGAAGAGATTGCTTAGACAAGCCATCTGCCAGAAAGCACATCTCATGCTTTTAGCCTCATAAAATCTTCACAGCATACACTGTAGACAACCAACCCACAGCCTAACTATGTGAAAATTAATATTGCCGAGCTATTATATTACTTGTAATAATATGTGGTTACATAATGGGCAAGAAAGATTCTGCAGCTTTGAATTGCAATTTAAAGCAGTATCCTTAATCATGTCATATTCACAGAATATTTTCTAGAGCAGTTTTAGGTGCAGACAGTCAAGAAATAGGCAGTTTATACTTGCTTAGAACACGTACTTTGTTGGAGCTTGTACCTTTGTGCAAAAAAGACTACTAGTGGGGTATACTTTTTCGGATAGTCACTGTATAAAAATATTTAAACAAAATAAAAATATTTTTCGACCTACCCACCCAATTTTTTTTAACTCTGTTACCAGAAACACAACATTATTTGTGGGGGAGGGCCTTACCACAGCCCAACATCAAGCAGGACATCAAATACTACTGTAGGTACATATTCCAATTTTAACGTGCGAGAACTTCATATAAACTTAGAGCAGTTTCCTTGTAATTCAGTCAGTGTGAGTCAGAGTCTCCTGGCTAGCTGTGTAAAACTGCATAAGCAAGCTGCTTTGCACGGCTATATCAGTTGCCACAGCAGAAAAATTTGCTATAAGCATGAGACAGAAATTGAGGCACCCTGGTAAGAAAACAGAAGCAAATCTAAGACTATGGAATATGTTGCCTATATGCCAGATAGACAGAAATGAGTGCCATAGAAACATCCTCCAATCTTAGCAGAAGCTTTGAAAGTCATCCATTCCATAATGAGCAATACCAAGAGAAAAAATTAGGCTTTTGCTCTGGCAAATTCTAGAATATCTTGCCAGCACCAAGACAGGTTTTTTTAAAATGTGCACATCGTGCAGTTATACACAAAATGTGCAGTTAAAACTAGTTGAAAAAAGCCATTACCAAGGAGTACGGGAAAGGAGTTGTGCAGTTCTAAAAATTCCTTAAAAACAGCCCTGCACCAAGACACATATGATCTTGTCTTCACTGACTTTATACTGAGCTGAATAAGCAGCAGCACTTAAGCGTCTAAACAAACTTGCTTCTTGGGTTTGGACAATATGCTACTTCTTTTTCTGTGAAGCATAACACTTCAGCACTGAGGCTACATCCTCAGAATTCAGTTTCTTAAAAGTTGTGTCATGCAAATGACTTTGAACCACTGCACAAATTATATTTTCATTGTTTGCTCAAATAAATAAAAGGTACGATGAAGTCAATAGTCAGCTAATGGATTAACCATTGAAGACATTTCATTTCTAACAACATTTAATGTCCAATAATGAACACAAACCAAAACACAATAATGCAAAATGAATCATGGCAAGTCTAATTCCTAGATCTAATGCATGATTCTAAAATAAGTATATTAAAAAACTAGATAACCTCCTCTGTTGGCATACACACACACACATGTCCCATTCTCTTCACTCATCTTAATACTATGAATTTTACTTCACCACTTACAGGCCTCACACTTCTTCACAACTTTACCATAAATTTACACGATGAACAAACTCGACTCTGATTAAATCTAAATTCTTCCATAAAAACACAAAACTCAAGTGACAAACATCGTTGCTCAATCTTCAATTAACTACATAAAAAGAAACAGAATTGTTCTGAATCTTTATCCAACAATATGATGACAAACTTCACATAAATACCATAAAACCACAGAAACCTCACAGATCTTATTGTTCTCTGATGGACTGTCCTATTGTAGTACTTAACACTCTATAAAACTTTGCCATCTGCAAAAGTGTTGTCTTCCACAAACCCTGGTGACAGAGTGATATCCAGATACATCATTCGGGGCCATTCATATATTATATATATATAAATCTATTTTCATAAACCATCCCCTGTTGCACTTAATAATAATAATTAATTAATAAGTAATTAGATTGGATTAGGAATAGTTGAGGAGGCAGTTTGCAACCTGTACACAAGCTGAAATTTATGCTATAATATTATATGGTTTCAAAATATTTATACACATTCAAGTTTTGGTCTTCTGAACATACTGATGCCAAATGAGTGCACAAATATCCTGCATTTGAAAATAAACCGAATTTATATATATATATAATATATATATATATAATATATATATATATATATATATATACACACAATGCATGAACAGTGAATACACTTGGTATTTGGAGTTTGTATAATTTTTTTATATAACCTGATCTCACACTATAAACAAATTTCGGTTAAACCGTAGTTTAGGTTGTTTAATTATTTTCATTTTCGATATCCCGTAGTTTAGGTTGCTAAATTAATAAACACCCCAATCATGAATATAACGCGCCATAAAACGCGCTATTCCAATATCTGAACATTCGCAACCGGAAGTAGCAATATAAACCGAAAATATAATTATATGGAAGCTGGATTAACGAAAAACGGTACTTTTTTATCCGACAACCAATTTCTTACATTCGATGACAAATATTTAGTGACGAAATAGAAGCGGGATTTTACGCATGAGGGTCGGTTAGGGCTCAGGTTAGGCGTCGTGAGGGTCGGTTAGGGTTAGTTTTAGGGTTAGTGTAGTCATTCTGCTAAAATTGAAGCTGAACTGATGAAAAACGCTTGAGAAGTAGAACCTGGATAAAGGCATTTTATACCTGAAATGGAAGCTGGATAAAGGCATATTTATAGTTGAAATGGAAGCTGGATTGAACCTGACGATCCAGAAATTACTTGTATATCATTTATACACATGCAAATAATTTAGCAACCTCACTTTTGGCCAAATAATTAAACAACCTAAACTACGATTTAACCCAAATTTCAAGCAATCCACTTCAAAGATT